>VIIQ02000827.1:600000-786351 GCA_007449985.2 Desmodesmus armatus
ACTTGCAGTGGCAAGCGGGAAGCTGTCGATGCCAACTTGCAAGAGCCTAGCCAACCCAGGGTGCCGCATGTTGAAGAATCAGAGCATGTACCACCACCTTTTGAACTGCTGCAGCATCTGTTGGCACATCTAGCTCTTACGTAATTGTTACGTTATGTTATACCACACACACCAACTCCCCTAGCCAAAAGCAGATTTTTTATTCAAAACCAGCTCAAACTACTGGATATAGCGGTGGCAGTCGGACAGGTAGGAATGTGTTGGATCTGCTGAACGAAAAGAAACGAACGCGGTGCACAGCGATCGCAAAGACATTAAAGTGTTTGATAATTGCTTTTTGGATTGCTGCAACCGGGAAGACAGAACGGTTGTCTTGCATCAGCAGATGTTTTGTCCAGGTGACTAGTTAATCTGGTGTGCAGCAGGAACCGTTAGGTGGGATTGTAGTGAATGCCCACTTTTGATTGACTCACTCGGTCTGAGATGTGCGGTTGAGTAACCCATATGACGAAACCACCACATCTCCCCTGCTGCTACTGCTGCCAGGCTGTTGTGCATGCAGGACTGTTCATGACAGCAAAACCAGCTGTTCATATGCAGAAAGTGTGACTGGTTTCTCATCAAAGTGACCATGCAGCGCATGCTGGCTGGCCGGCCCTGTGGAATCCTGAGCAGTCCACTGCCAGCACCCTCGACTGCAGTAATTGCAGCGCCCTCTGGCAGCAGAGCAAGGACAGCAACACAACCTGCATGCGCCACTCACAGCTGCCAGCCGTGCACCTCAACAGCAGCTGCAGCTGCTGTTCCCAGGCATGCTGTGCGTGGCCACGGCATCGGTGGTAGCAACTGTGGCAGCAGGGGCAGCAGGGTTGCCTGCAGCTGTGTCCCACCGCAAGCAGGAGCTGCCTGGCCAACCGCTGAGGCTCAAGCTGATGTATCAGCGTCCCAGAGCAGCAGCAGCAGCGGCAGCAGTACCAGCAGCAGCATGGGAGCAGAGGTACGCAGCCAGCCTGAGTCACCTGCCAGCCGCTTTGTGGAGGGTCCTGCAGATACAGCACCTCCAGCACAGGGCGCTGACAATTCAGCACCAGCAGCTAATGGCGCAGGTGCCAGCAGCAGCAGCAGCAACGGCAGCGGCAAGAGCGCCAAAGCAGTGCTGCAGCCAGTGACGTATGTTGCTGCCCAGAGCCTCCCACCACAGTCTAACTGGCAGTCAGCACTAGCAGTGCTACAGGTGGGGCTCACGGGCTTACGCAGGACAGCATAAGCATGTGGGTGGGCATGCATGGCATGCAGGGTGCATGTCACCTGTAGCTTGCTGTTGGATCAGCAGAGCGAGGCACTCAAGCAGCTTGCTCACTTGGATGGTTGCAGTAGTGCAGCAGTGCTGTAGCTGTATGTAGGATGCACAGCTGTAGCATAGCGACAAGCTTAGGCCGCATTTGAATGTTTTGAATGTGTGTATCAGCAGCGAACCCAGAATGGCTGTTATGGCTGCACTGAGCAGGGCAGGGGCTTATGCCACCATGTCGCTCTTGCAGGGCAGGGGTCTGTGGCCACTAACACAACATCCTGTGTGCACACACACCTGCCCAAGTGTCTTTTGACCTGTCTGTTTGTGTGTGTGTGTGCGTCTCTCTCGTCGCTGGTGCTGCTGCTGCAGGTCGCTTTGCAGACAGCAGCAGCCCAACTGAGCATCAGCCTGCCTCCCAGCACAACCAGCGGCGTATTGCGCTTCGAAGTCCCGCTCTCTCGGGGCGGCCCGCCAGGCGGGGTTTTGCCCGGCAGTCCTTCCCAGCCAGGGTTCAGCGCCCTGCAGTGGCTCCAGGGCCAGGAGGGTTTACGCAAAACCCTGCACACGGTGTACTTCAGCGGCAGGCACAGCACAGCGCCGGACACACCAGCTACGGCTGTAGCAGAGGCAGCAGCGCAGGGGTGGGGTGCATTGGCAGGCCTTGGTGCTGCCTGGCTGTGGCAGGGGGATGCTGGCAGGGGCTTTGATGCAGAGGTTATGGCAGGGCTTACAAGGTTTCTGTCAGAGGGCCAGCCTCGGCTCAGAGTGATGGGGGCTCAAGGTGGGTGCTGCACAGGGTTTTGTTTGGGACTGCATGATGGGGGGTGGGAGGGGGGGTTAGGTAGATGTGGAGGGATGAGGTCGCCAGGTCGTTGCTGCAGTCCGTCTGGCGCCTGAGTGGTGACCATGTAAACCAGCAGCTGCGACTGGTGAGCAGCTGCACCCTGCGTCACATGTGCTTTGTATGCCTGTCAGGTGGCGCCTGGCAGTTTCGGCAGCCTGTCTTGGCGGGCTGTCAGCACTTGTTGTCAACAAAGATCAAGCCACCTTCGGGAGGCAGCCCCTTGGAAGCACTGGAAAGTTGGTGCAAAAGCATGTCACATCCTTGGATGGTTCATGCAGTGGCTGGATGCACTCCCTGTGTCTACACACACTTCCCTACATTCCATGGCTGTATGTTCACTGGCTATATGTTCACTGGAGTTCTGTACCACTACTTGTATCTTTTTGTTTGAACTTCAGGTTCAACACGAAGCAGCAGCCGTCAGCGGAGTGGGCCGCGTTTGGCTCCTTCCTGTTCCTGCTGCCTCAGCTGGAGGTGGTGGAGGGGGAGGGGGCACTGCTCATCAGCCTCAACGTGGCCTGGGATGCAAGGTGGGGCTCAACAACAGCAGCAGCAGCACCAGCATCAGCAGCAGGAGTGGCAGAATGAGCAACACCGGCAGAACCAGAACCAGGACCAGCACCAGCACCAACAACAGCAGCAAGAACAGCACCACCACCAGCAAAACACAAGAGCAGCCCAGTCAGCAGTATCTGTGTGCCAGCTGTCACTGTGTCAGCAGCAGCACAGCAGCATCCATCATAGCCCGACCCCTGACCCTGACACCCACACACCAGTCTGCCACCTGCGCTGCTACCGCTTTGCAGGTTACCTTACCAAGCGACCGCCAACGCAGCAGCAGCAGGCAGTGGCCCTGCCAGCCTGGCAGCAGCAGTACAGCAGGCGCTACAGGTCCTGCAAGCCGCCTGCCCTCCTGCCAATGCTTCCTCACCGTCCCTAGCCCCTGCTGTCGGGCCTGTGCAGCACACGCCGGACGAGCAGGGCTGGGAGAAGCTGCTGACCGGCGCTGTTGGGGTTTTGCGGGCCGGGGAGGCGCCGCAGCAAAACCCTGGCGTGGCTGGTGTTGATACAGGGTTTGCTCGTCAGGAGTTTATCTCAGGGGGACAGCAGGTGAGAGGTTGCTTTGTAATGAAGGCTGTTTTTTAGGTCGCGTTGTGTGTGGTCACTGGTAGGGTCAACATGTTTGTGACTGTACATGCACATGTGCAAGGCAGTTGCTTGCAAGCTGCAAGGCTGCTGTTGGTGTGCTGAACACTTCCCCTACCCACCCCATCACCGGTCCGGCCCTCTCTATGGTGTAGGGTACACACACATGAGGGTACCTGCTAGTTGTGCCATCATTCAGCAGCTTGACGGTAGCCACCAACATACTATACTATGGCTGGCTCTTAGCTGCAGGCCCCCGCCCCCTTGTGCTTGTTGCCCTGTTACAGAGTCTTGATGAGCTGCTGTCTTCCCTGCTGAGTGGGCCAGAGGACCACCCACCCCTGGCCACTTCCACCCTGACAGAGGAGGAAGCTGAGGATGACCACCACCATCAGCACCACCATCAGCACTCCCAGCAGCAGCAGCAGCAGCAGCAGCAGCAGCACAGCTCCGGATCACCAAATGGTGATACCACAGCAGCAGGGATGGGCGGCAGCAGCGGTAGTAATACTGAGTCGGTAGTGACCGCGGGCATGCAGCGGGTGCGGACAGCACCTGACGGCAAAGCGCAGCTGCAGCGCATGCAGCAGCAGCAGCAACAGCAGGGCGCAGAACAGACGCTGCCAGGCAGCCAGCAGCAGCAGCAGCATCAGGGAGAGCAGCAGCCACTTGTCAAGGTGGTCTTGGCTCGCAGAACAGCGATACCTTGGGAGGATACTGCTGCTGCTGCTGCTGCTGCTGCTGGGGCTCCCCCTGCTCCACAGCAGCAGCAGCAACAGCAGCAGCAGCAGCAGCAGCTGCCAGCTGGGTGGCAGCGTCGCTCAGGTGCTGTGCTGCTGCAGGCGTTGCAGGAACGTGATCCGCGTGCCTATCAGCTGCTGCTCTCAACCCCGCCAGGGTCTACCTTCATTGCATGCACACCAGAGCGGCTGTACGTGCGTAGCGGTCGATTGGTAGCGAGCGAAGCAGTTGCAGGAACGCGGCCGAGGGGCCCGCCCGGCGATTTGGAGGCCGATTTTTACCAGGGTTTGGACTTGTTGCAAAGCCCTAAGGATCATGCTGAGTTCACGTTGGTGCGGGACTGGATTCGGCAGCAGCTGGCGCCGCTGTGCGTTGAGCTGAAGACAGGTGCGGGGGCAGCTTGATCGGGACAGGCGAGTGCTTGAGGTTGCAAGAATGGTGCAGTGTGTTACTGACAGACAAACTTACACCCGTTGAGATCTGGAGCACGGCAACTGGACGGCCGTCCAGAGGGCCAGTTTGGCTTTGGACCGGTGCATCGCAACAGCACGCATGTGTCTTGAGCACGGGTTTTCAGCAGCCAACATGCAGGTCGTCGGACAGCAACACCACTCACAATAAGGTCCCCTTCGCTGTCGCCCTGCTGCTGCTGCTGCTGCTTCTTGCTGTCATCAGAGGTCCAGAAGAGTGTGTTGAAGCAGGCTGCAGTGCAGCACCTGTATGGCCGCCTGGCGGGTGTGCTGCGGCGTGGAGTAGGTGACGCAGCTGTGTTGGAGGCCCTGCACCCCACACCTGCTGTCTGCGGTCGCCCTAGGGAGGCAGCCATGCGGTGAGGATGGGGCTCACCAGGGTTTTAGGGTGCTAGGGGCCAGGTCCAACCCTTATCTCGTCACAAAACCTCCTCGATTACCATTGGGGAGGGGGTTGGACTTCCAGGGGGTGGACTTACACACGACAGCAGGGCGACCCAACTGCTGGGGATCTGAGGCGATGCTATGGCTGTGGCTACCTTTTGACTCTAAGGGGTGCTGGTAGATGGGCTGGCATCGACAGCATGCACCCAGCCCGGCAGGCTGCTAATGTTTCCGGAGGGAGCAAAATGCGTTTGCGGCGGCCACATCAGGCAGTCTGTTGCAAGTGACAAAAGCACGCTCAGACTGCTGGTTGCGCCACATGATGCAAATGCGGCTTGCAGGTACCTGCAGGAGAGCGAGCCGTTCGACCGGGGCTTCTACGCTGGTCCGTTTGGCTGGGTGTCTGGCCAGGGTGCAGAGTTTGTTGTGGCCATCCGCTCAGCCATGGTGCCAACAGACGCAGCTGCTGGTGCTGCCGCTGCTGGTGCTGCTGCTGCGGGAGTTGTGGAGGCAGGAGAGCAGCAAAGTGGACTCGTGAAGCTGCAGCAGCATGCGGTAAGTTCCTGGGTGTCAACATAGAGGGTGCATCCAAGAGCAGTTGCGCCCAAGAAGTGTGTACATGTGTGCAATGATTGTGGTTCTTCCAGCGCACGACTGTTTGTGCTGCTGTGCGAGTGTGTGAGGATTGCCAATGATGCAGTGCTAAATTAGATAGTAGATTCGTAGCGGCAGCAGCCGCGATGACATTAACCCTCTTGGGAAGCACTGCGGCTTGCGCAAAGTTGGTGTGAGTGTGCAGGTGTGCGCTATGATTTTTCATGCACGAGTGCTTGTGCTGCTGTGTGATCATTGCCAATGATGCAGTGCTAAATCAGATAGTAGATTCGTAGTGGCACCAGCCGCCATGACATAAACCCTTTTGGGAAGCACTGAGGCTTGCGCAGAGTTGGTTTGAGTGTGCAGGTGTGCGCTATGATTGTTCATGCACGAGTGTTTGTGCTGCTGTGTGATCATTGCCAATGATGCAGTGCTAACATAGATAGTAGATTTGTAGCGGCGTCAGCCGCCATGACATAAACCCTTCCGGGAAGCACTGAGGCTCGCATATAGTTGATGTGAACTTGGATGTCACGCATATGGTTGTAGTCATTGGTTGGCCACTGTTTGTAGTGTTTGCTGGGCTACAGTGTTCTCCTGCCTGCAATTGACATATTGACTGCCTATGATGCAGTGCTAAGCTTTGATAGTAGATTCGTAGTGGCTTTTAGCCGCCATGACATAAACCCTTTTGGGAAGCACTGAGGCTTGCTTGCAACTGTCACTCAGACTAGGAGGTGAATACAAGGTGTGGCTCAGCAGTGGGCATGGTGCAGTGATGGCACACCGTGTAGGTACTGTCAAAGCTCAGCTTTACACCACTGGTATCCAATGTCCAGGAGCTAGACCACTGTGCATCAGCAGGTGCCACACACACTTGCTGGCACACAGTTGTTAGGCTCCGTACCAATGATAGGCTCCTTACCAATGACTGCCAATGATGCAGAGCTTAGCTTTGATAGTAGCCGCCGCCATGACATTAGCCTTTGTGGCAAGTACTGAGGCTTGCTCGCAACTGGTCAACATAAGCCTGTTTGACATAACCCTAAACCCTAAACCCCAAACCCCCGACATAAGCCCGTTCGTGTGGTCACACCGACACGTGCTGCTGAACTGCGATGCAGGGTCAGCTGCTGGCGTATGCAGGTGTCGGCGTTGTTGCGGCATCCGAGGTTGCAGCAGAATGGCAGGAGCTGTGCTTGAAGGTACGATCTTCAGCCTGATTGTATGCCACACTGCATCATGTACCGCAGCTAGCCACTAGCTGTAGGGACTCCTTATAGACCATGTAGTAAGTCTCCTGCAGCTAGTAGCGCAGGTATGTTGGCTCACTCCACATGTCACAATCCTCCACCTGGGCAGCTGCGGCACCTGAATGCAATGTTCGCCTGTGGGGCTGGCATTGGTGAAAGGATACGGCTGTTGCATTTTCAAATAGCCTTGCAGCTTCCTCAAACCCACTCGCAGCACTTACGGCAGCAAGGCTTCACCCTCTTGCACTCCAGTCAACTTGGGGAAGGTCGCTATGTGTTGTGTTGCGGACATGCTGTGGTGCTTGTAGGTGCGTCAGTTTGAGGGGATGCTGTCCCCTCTGCTGAGCCCACCTCTGCCCAGCCTGCCAAATGCTCAGATGGCATGGGCAGCCCTGGCGATTGAGGAGCTCACAAGGCTGGGGGTGGCTACCTTTGCAGTGGCACCAGGTCAGTGGCCACACCGCACTAGCCTGGCACTGGAATTACTGTTACTGTTACTGTTACATGGTTCAGGCTGAGCCTCAACACCCCGTAGGGAGCCAACGAGGCGCATGTGGCATCAGCATCTCACAACGCATCTGAATATACATCGTACAATGCAATGAGACTTGGCATTGCATGTAGGCGGCATGGCGTCTATGTGGGTGTTGATAGACATCACAGACAGCACTACAAAGCACTCCAAATCCTGCACGGTACTGTGTCGACCTACGGTCTGGTTGTGCTTGTGCCTTTGCTGTGCAGGCTCTCGGTCCAGCCCCCTGGCGCTTGCTGCTGCTAGCCACCCTCGCACGCAGCTGACCGTGGCTATCGACGAACGCAGCCTGGGCTTCTGGGCACTGGGATATGGGCGTGCTAATGCATCAGGTGACTGCTTACAACCTGCTGATATATCAGCTGGCAGTCATGCAGCCTTGTCATGTATTGACTTATGCGTGAGATATATGTGCACAGTACCCTGTAAAGCGGCACGGCTGACGTGGGTCAACTCGTGTCAGTTTAGCTGTCTACCCATTTCAGTGTGTGTTGATACACGCACAATGCATCATCCACATGTGCGCGTCTTGCTGTATCAGACTGTCCTGTTCCGTATTGTCATGGCGTGCTGTGCACCCCGTGTCCTGGCATGCTGCTCCTTGACCTGCCATGCTGTGACGTCCTGGAACGTCTTTGCTGAGCCATGCTTTGTTTTGCATGTGCAGGTCGTCCTGCTGCTGTTATCTGCAGCAGCGGCACTGCGGTGGCCAACCTGCTGCCGTCTGTGGTCGAGGCCAGCCAGTCTCTGGTCCCCATGCTGCTGCTAACAGCTGACAGACCTTATGAGCTCAGGGACACTGGAGCCAATCAAACTATTGACCAGGTATGGGGTGCAGGCTTCTTCGGGGAGATGAGGAAATGCGGTGCTCAGGGAGTTGTGCTGGTGACAGTGAATGTTGTTTCGGGGTCGGGGCTTCTCCCAAGCTAGTGGGGGTTAGGCGGGGCCCTGCATGTCGATCTCAACGCAGCAAGCACTCATTGCAATCGTGTGAATTTTGCGATTGTACCAATTGGGAAACTTGCTAACAGCAGTAAATGCAAGGTCTCGACTGGTGCAGTCGACTGGCGCCAGCCGATCCCCCCCCCCAGCCCTGGTTAGGCGCAGTGTTTGATACGTAGTGCGCGCAGGAGCCCGTAACCGCAGTCCATATATAACGCAGTATGATATCATGGTTACTCAAGCAAGTGCGTTGGCTCGGTGGCAATGGGCCACGCAGTCCTACATGGCAGCTGGCTGCAGTGGCAGGCACTGCTGTCCAGGGGCACATATATGCTGAGAGGAATCCTTGTATTTGTCCTTCGGGACATCTGTTAAATTGGCATTTATACAGAGAAGATTAGCATGGCCCCTGCGCAAGGATGACACGCACAAATCGAGAAAAGGTTCCAACGCCCCCCCCCCCTTCCAGCACAGCCGCCACAATGGCCCCCCACTGTGCTATATGCACTGCACGCCCCCTCACCCCAGGGGGAAACCAACCCAACTTGGGCTAGGGGAACTGGTGCGGTGGGGTGGGGTGCATATGGCATACATGTACTGTGACCAACACGAGTGAAAACAGTGTATCACTATCACATCTCCAGTGGTTTACAAAGTGTACACATCTCCACGCAGGTCAAGATCTTCGGTGGCTACACCCGCTGGTCCAGTGATGTGTGTCCACCCAGTGAGGCTCTGCCTGGGCGTGTCATCGTCGGCACTGTTGACACAGCAGTGCGCATGGCCATGGCAGCACCCACACCAGGTAGGCACTTGTGGGAACAGGGCACTAAGGGGGGTTGTGCAGGTGGCTGTTTGCTTGACAGTGATACCTCCTGGGTGATGGAGCATGTTGTGACTTGTCCGCTGCCATACCGCCTGTTGTTGCCGCCAGAGTTGACTGCCACTGCTTTCTAGTCGCAATGTTTACCCTGCATGTAGTGTCGCTGGGGTACAAAGCAACAATGCACACGCAGCCATGCGCCTTAGCTGAGCCAACTGGCTTGTGTTGTGCATGTGTTGCGACATTGTTGCAGGCCCAGTGCACCTCAACTTCCAGTTCAGGGAGCCCCTAGCCCCTGTCGCAGCCAACTGGTCCCCCTCACACTTCCTGCGAGGTTTAGAGGCTTGGCAGCAGTCTGCTGAACCCTACACAGCCACCCTGCTAAACCCAACCCCCATTGGCCAAACGCTGCCAGCACACAGCCTTACTCTTGGCCTAGGGTTTGGCCCTGCTTTGAACCCTGCTGTGTTGGATCAGCAGCAGCTCCTGCCGGGGCCGGCAGCAGCGACAGCAGCAGTGGCAGGGGCGCCTGGGGTATCCAATGCATTGGACCTGCTGCTGCAGGCGCAGCGGGGTCTGATAGTTGTGGGTGAGCAGTTAGATAGTGGGGCTGCAGCAGCAGCACTGCAGCTAGCTGCACTCCTAGGCTGGCCAGTGGCCGCAGACGTGCTGTCTGGACTGCGTGTTGGCAGCAGTGGCAGCAATGGCAGCAGTGGCAGCAGTGGTGTGGTGATGCTTCACCATATGGACCATCTGTTGCTGCCGCGGCCAGGCAGCAGCAGCAGTGGCGGGTGGTGGGAGCAGTTGCAGCCAGATGTGGTGCTGCAGGTGGGACCGCGGGTGACATCCAAGCGGCTGAACCAGTTCATGGTGAGTTTGGTTGCTTACTTTCAGTAATTTTTAGTTTGGTTGCTTACTTTCGCTGTTGGCTGCTGCTCCCAGTGCCCAGTCACTCGACGTGTTGGTCAGTATCTCTGCTGGTGTATATATTGTATAGCGTCAACAGCACAGGAGGCACTAACTGCCTTGAAGGCTCAATCTGGGTGCCTGCTGTTGACTTGCAAAGGATTGGATATGCCATTGCGGCTGCTGCAACTCAGCCTAGTAGCTGCCAGCGAAGCTATCATGATTGCTGCTGTAAGCTTGCTTGCACGCATCGCTCAAGCAGCTGCACGGCATGCAGGACCTCACACCCTCCAGCTGGGAGCAATGCCAGATGCTGCGGCGCCCTTTCGGGCTGTATGTCTGCTGCGCCCTGCATTGTCACAGGAGTGGAGCGCGCTGCCGCCATTGGACAGCAGCCGTCAAGCTACGCCGTGGCTGTTTGTCTCGCCCGCACCGCAGCGACACGATGCATCGCACCTCTTGGCAGCACACCTCAGCATGACACCTCAGCAGCTGCTGCTGACAGCAGCTGCAGCCCTACAGCAGCAGCAGCAGCAGTGGTCGCCTGCGCAGCAGCAGCGGCGGCCGACTGCGTATGCCCGGCTGCTGCAGCAGTTGGACGCTGCTGCTGCGGAGCAGATCGACGTCACTCTTTCCCAGCTGGGGCAAATGAGTGAGATGGCAGTTGCTAGGGCGTTGTCTGTTCAGTTCCCGGCAGGGTTTGGCCTGTTCCTGGGCAACAGCATGCCCATACGTGACATGGACATGTACGCTGGGGCGCGGCAAGCAGCACCAGCGGCTGTAGCTGCTGCACAGGTGCCGGTTGTCACTCTCAGCAGCGCAGCAGCAGCAGCAGCAGCCGCTGCTGGGGGTGGTGGAGTGGCGGGTGACAGTGAGAGCAGCAGCTTAGACAGCTTCAACCAGCAAGGCAGCAGTAGTCAGGTGCTACCAGCGGAAGAAGCCGGGCGCAGCAGCAGTGGCAGTGCTGACAGCATAGGTTCTATGCCACCCGGGGGCCTGCTAGCATGGCGAGGCAGCAGCAGCAGTAGCAGTGCTGGTTCCAACCAGCAGCCTGCAGACCCCTCCTCTGCAGCCTACAGCAGCACCAGCTCGCTCCCCGACACCTTTGTCGGCGTTCCTGTTGCTGCAAACCGCGGTGCCAGTGGGATAGACGGCGTCCTCAGCAGCGCGGCCGGGTTTGCAGCGGGACTGCAGCGCCCGGTTACGTTGGTGATCGGCGATTTGTCGTTCCTGCACGACGTGAACGGCTTGTCGCTGCTGCGGGGCGGAGAGATGGCTCCGCCGTTGACGGTGGTGCTGATCAATAACAAGGGCGGTGGGATCTTCAGCTTCCTCCCCGTTGCGGATGCTGTGGGGCGAGCGGCATTTGAGCGGCTGTGGGGCACGCCGCAGAATGTTGATCTGGAAGGTACGCAGGACAGCATCACATTATTAACACTTACACATGCATCACCACAACTTTGGCTTGTTACTCACTGAGAGGGTGATTTGATTGATGTAGAAGCTTCCCATGGCGTGGTTTTCCTGCCATATGGCGGGAGCACCACGCCATGGGAAGCTTCTACATCAATCAAAGCAACCCTTCAGTGAGGAACTTGCGTTTGGGCTGGTGTCACGTCTTTTTCATGCCGAGATCTTCATGTGCTGGTCTTACGTACTTGCTACCAGAACCCTGACGCACAGACACACGCACATGTTACACCTGTTGCTGGTGTCTGCAGGCCTTTGCCGCGCACACGGCATCCCTCATCAGTCTGTGACCACCCCCAGGAGCTGCCCTCTGCCCTGGCCACTGCTTGGGGCATCAACAGGCACAGCGTGGTGGAAGTCATCACTGACAGGTGGGTGGGGGGGGGGGGTGGGGGGTGGTGAGTGCAGGACTCCAGAGTAATGTTGGCTCTGGTGTTTCCACCACACGAGATATCATTTCAGAGGATATCAGACACGATTTGTCTGTGACCGACACGATGCATTGATCCCGCTGTGCAATCTGCGACTGGCTTGCTTGCACATGCCAATGGTCTGGGGGTTCTCTTCGCGATTGCTGCACGCAGGGCTGACAATGTGAGGCTGCACCGGCAGCTACAAGCTGACGTGGCAGCAGCAGTACACGCAGCATACCACAGCCTCACAGCGGCACCTCAGCAGCAACAGCAGCAGCCGCATCTGCAGCCGCCGCTGCCGCAGCAGCATCAGCAGCAGCTGGTTGCCGGCTTGCCGCTGCTGCCATCCATACAGCTGCAGCCTGAGCTGCATATAGCGGTTGTACAGGTACAGCAGTATAGCATACCTCTGACTAAACCTTTGACCAGCACAGACTCACAACAACAGCACCAGCAGGGTGTTGCACCACCGCAGACTCAATCCGAACGCCATGGTTTTTTGCTGACTATTCAAGTATCACAGCAGCAGCAGCAGGATGTGCAGCATTTGCAGCATCAGCATATGCAGCCGGGGCAACAGCAGCAGCAGCAGCAGCAGCAGCGGGTGTTTGTGGGGGTGGGAGAAGCAGCCCCTCTGCCCGGGCTGCATTCAGAAAGCCTCGAACAAGTGGCAGAGCAGCTAGCCATGCTGACCCATTTACTGCAGGGTTTGCCAGTGCCTAGAACCCTTGCCCTCCTCAGCAGTAACAGCATCACCCGGTGGTTTAAGCGGGTAGCTGGGCTAAACCCAGCTGTGCTACACCCGACCGTGAGGCATGCTGTTGAGTCAGCGTTGCTGCAGGCTGTAGCAGCAGCACAGGGGTGCGATCTGGCGCAGCTGCTGTCACCCGGGTTACACCACAGCAGCAGCAGCAGCAGCAGCAATAGCAGCAGCAGTGGCAGCAATGGCGCTGGCAGCAGTGACAAGGGTGTGTCAGTGTGTGTGAATGGGCTGCTGCCGGGTGTGGGGAGTGTGGGTGAGGTGGTGGCTGCTGCTGAAGCTCTTGTGGCATCAGGAGCCACTGTGCTCAAGGTCAAGGTTGGCAGGAGGTGAGCCCAGTGGAATTGGGGTGGATGGTTCTAGAAGATGAGAAGAAGAGTAACCACTGCTTGTCAGCACATGCAGGCGCTCAGGTGAAGCATCTTGAAAATGAGACTGTCGAAAGCACTAGGGAGTTCTCTGTCTGTGAGGGTGATGATTTCATGATGGCGAGTGCAGCCCTCAGGGCCTGACTGTCTGCTGCTTTGTCTGCCTGTCTCCTCCTGCATCGCAGGGATGACCCTGCTGCAGATGCAGCAGTGATTCTCGCCCTGCACAAAGCACTCAACAGCAGCAGCAGCAGCAGCCAGCGTGTGGTCTTGACTGCAGATGCCAACAGGGCGTGGACGCTGCAGCAAGCCCTGTGCTTTGCTGCGGCATTGAAACATGGGCTGCCTGTTAGTCATGCCGACACCAGCAGCAGCAGCAGCAGCAGCAGCAGCAGCAGCAGCAGCAGCAGCGGTGTGCTGGCATACGTGGAGGAGCCAACCCAAGACCCTCGTGACATGTCAGTTTTCTATGCTGAAACAGGCATAGCAGTGGCCGTGGACGAATCTCTTGACGAGGGTTTAGTGGGCCTGCAGCACGTCCTGCTAAACCCTGACGACAGCAGCAGCAGCAGTAGGCAGAGATTGGATCTGTCGGCAGGCTCAGGTTTAGTGGCAGTTGTGATCAAGCCTGCTGTAGTGGGAGGGTTTGAGCGAGCTTGGGGTTTAGCCCGCTGGGCGCAGCAGGAGGGTTTAAGGGTTGTGATCAGCAGCAGCTTTGAGAGCAGTGTGGGGCTGGCAGCACTGGTGCAGCTGGCTGCTGCTGTTGATGCTGCTGCAGCTGGCAGCAGCGGCGGCAGCAGCAACGATGACAGCAGCAGTGGTGCCAGCAGCATGGTTCTGCCAAATGGCTTGTGGGCAGGCTTTGGAGGGTCTGGCCTGCCCAGCGGAACAGCAGCAGCAGCAGCAGCAGTAGCAGCAGCAGGTGGTGGTACCCAGGCAGGCAATGCAGAGCAGCAGGGGCAGCAGCAGCAGTGGCATGGGCTGGGGACTCTCTCCTGGTTTGCAGGTGATGCAGTGGGCCACAACAACAGTCTCCAACGCTTTGGCTCGAGCATACCTGCTGCAGCTGCCTGGGAGCTGTTGCAGTCAACAGCTACTGCTGCAGCCGCTGCTGACGACAGCACCAGCAGCAGCAGCAGCAGCAGCAGCAGCAGCAGCAGCAGCAATGGTGCTCCTGCTGTGCAGCAGAGCAGCAGCTGTGTGCTGCCAGTGCAGTACCAGGTCCTCAGTGCTGCTGGCACACCCATGGTAGTCACCGGGTCACTAGTAACACCCAGCAGCAGCAGTGGCAGCAGTGGCCAGCTGCCTGTGGTGCTGCTGCATGGATTCATGGGTGCTGACACAGACTGGCACCCGCTGATGGCAGCATTGGCAGCAGCAGGACACCCTTGCCTTGCAGTCAACCTACCAGGCCACGGGGGCACAGGACCAGCAGCAGCAGCAGCAGCGGCGGCAGCTGTAGCAGCAGGGGAGTGCTACAGCCTTGAGACGGCAGCAGCAGTAGCAGAGCAGGCTGCTGCTGCTGCATTCGGTGCTGGCACCCCCTGTCTGCTGGTTGGCTACAGCATGGGTGCTAGGGCAGCCATGCAGGCTGTGCTTGGCAAGCAGTCCTCTCAACAGCAGGGGGCTGGTGCTGCTGCTGACAGGGCCACCTCTAGCACAAACGGCAGCAGCAGCGGCAGCAGCAGCAGCAGCAGCGATGATGGGGTCCGCTGGGCAGGTGCCGTGCTGATCTCCGGCACTCCTGGCATGCCTGATCCAGAGCTACGTGCAGCTCGTGTGGCAAAGGATCACGAGCTTGCTGACCTGCTGAAAGCTGTTGGTGCAGCGGGCTTCTTGCGGTGGTGGTACAGGCAGCCGCTGTGGGCGTCACTCAGGGCTCATCCAGGGTTTGAGAGGCTGCTGGCGAAGCGTGTGGCGGAGCAGGAGGGTCAGGAGGAGCAGCTGGCTGCGTCTTTGACGTATGCTAGCACAGGGCGCATGGTGAGCAAGGGAGTGGGGTGAGGGTGGGTGCGGGGGTGGTGGGTGTGGGCAGTTGTGTCACAAAGTGCATGACAGGGTGGTGCCTGGACTGTGCTGTACACTAGCATGGGTGTTTGTGGGGGCTTATACCAGGTTTGAGAGGCTGCTAGCGAAGCGAGTCGCGGAGCAGGAGGGTCAGGAGCAGCAGCTGGCTGCGTCCTTGACGTATGTCAGCACTGGGCGCATGGTGAGCAGGAGGGGAGGGGGGTAGGGTGGGTGGGTGGGGCCAGCGGTGGGGCAGGTTGGGGGTGATTCCTTGTTCAGCGCTGCATTGAGGGCGTACCAGTGGTGAAGCACAAGTCATATGCTGACTGTATGCGCTTTTTTTGCCTTGCTGCCACCCTCTTTCTGTAGGTGCCCCTGTGGGGTGAGCTGCGTAGCTGTCAGGTGCCGCTGCTGCTGGTTGCTGGTCAGCTGGACAGCAAGTTTGCAGGCATCAAGCGCCGCATGATGGCACGCCTGAGACAGGGCCTGTCAGCCCGGACAGCAGAGCAGCACCAGCAGCAGCAGCACCAGGAAGTGTCGGTTCGTGCAGCTGAGCAGCAGCAACTGGAGCAGCAGTCCGACCAGCAGTCAGAGCAGCAGTCAGAGCAACAGCAGCAGCAGCAGCATGTGGTGCATCAGTGGGCGGAGGTGCCTGGGGTGGGGCATGCTGTGCATGTTGAGGCACCGCTGCAGCTACTGCAGTTAATCATGGGCTTCACAGAGACGTCGTGATACGGATTAACCATACTTGATAACGCGCAGGCGCGTTCTAGTTATGTAACCGCTGTGGCCTTCCACCGGCCTGCAGGGAGTGCGGCGATATTAGCTGATAAGGTCATCTGAGAGTGTCAGTCGATCACTTGTCCAACTATCCGCTGTTTATTTAATCCTGTGGCTATCACTGGCAATCCCCGCCAGCCAGCGATCTTCAATGTGCACATTGACTCCCACGTGCAGAGTCGCTGTCCACGTCAAAATGAAGCTCATCCTCGCCCTTGTAGTTTCAATGCTGTTAGCAGCTGCACCAATGGCCCAAGCGCAATCGAGACAGCAAATAGCAGCTGCAGCTGGCCCATTGGCAACTGCTGGAGTTGGAGCGCCCCCTGGCGCCCCTGTTTGCAGCCTGAACATTCAAGGCAATGGCGATCGGTCAGGACTGAAAGCAGTGAGCTTGTCTTGCAAAAATGGCGCCATAAGAGTGGGGGCAGACAAGATGTTGGCAGATTTCTGGGGGCCCAAGCACCAGAGCAGCGGGGTGTCAACTGATGGGTGCAAACCAAGCCGATTGTGCCTCCTCACAATCTGTGGTAGCAATGCTGTGTTTTTGCAGCCAAGAATCTCTGGTCTGGTCAGCACGGAAGACATCTCGTGGGGGATAGCAGTGTGTTTCACAGGCCACAGCAATGTGACGATCAGCAAGGGGGTGTTCACAGCAAATAAGGCTGGGTCAATCGGCTTTTCAAACTATACAGCAGCACTTGTTGTGGAGACCCGCTTCATAGGCGACGTCATGGCTGAGAAAATGTTCAGCGGCATGGCTGCTGGAGACAACACAACAGTGCACATCCAGTCCAGCACCTTCATGGGCAACAAGGCTGATATTGGAGCGCTCTTTGCTGGTGGGGCAGCACAAGTGAACGTCAAGGACAGCAGCTTCATAGCCAACAAGGCAGAAGGCGGTCGAGGTGCAGCCATATTTCTCACCAATAGGGCGCAGGCCAGAATCCAGGGCAGCTGCCACTTCAACAGCAATGTTGCGGTCGGAGGCGGTGCAATTTTTGCAGATGGTCAGACCGTATTGGACTTCACACCAGCACCCCAAGAAAAAGGTGTGCAGAAATTCTTCTGCCAGCATCGTTACTGACCACCAAATCCACAGTGAGCGCAACTGCCATAACACAGCAAGAGTCACTGCCGTAAAAGTAAAAAACTTACTACACACCCCATTGGTGCAGTTGTTGCCATATGCCAGCTAATAGCTGCAAGGGCCCAAGGTCCTGAGATCAACTGCGGTGTGTGTGTGTGTCAAGGTTTACCCTGATGCGCGGGTGCGTCTGCAGGTGCCGGGGTCACCGGTTTCCACCACAACTCTGCACAAGCGGCTGCAGGCGACATTTTGGCCATGGGCAACGCCACTGTAACCATGACAGGTGCAAAGCTAACCAACAGCAGAGCTGCAGTGGCAGGCGCAATTGCTGTTGGCGAAAATGCCAGTATGACCATTCGTGGCTCCTTCATCACTGATGGAATAGCATCAGGCGCACCCGTGACCATACCTGCAGATTTTGCGGCTGGCTGTGTGGGTGTTGATGACAATGCGACACTGCACGTCATCAACACGGTCATTTTGGGGTGTAGGGGCAATGGTCCTGGTGGAGCAGTCACTGTTCTGGGGAAGGCCAACCTTGTGCTCTCCAGCAGCAGCGTAGTCAACAATACTGCTGACGTTGGCATTCGCAGCAATGTGGTTCTTGGTGGGGGCGTCTTTGCCGGTCACTCGTCCACCATCACGTTGGATGATGCGCGATTCAGAGGCAACGAGGCAGCGTATGGTGGTGGAGGCCTTGCTTTACATGGAAATGCTACACTGGTGGTGCTGCGCCCTTCAGCGTTCACTAACAACACAGCAGGTGTAGTTGGTGGGGGTGTGCGCTTTTACTCCACCAACTTTGACGTACAACAGGCGTCCAGCAAGCTCAAGTTTTCTGGCAACAGCGCAACAACCGCTGCAGATGTATCCTACGCGCCCAAGCAGCTCCAGGTGGTCGACAATGGAAACGCTGACAATTTCATATCAACGGATAGCAAAGATGGCCTGCTGACTATGACACTCAACGTGTCCGGCCCGCACGGCATGCCCTGTGACGATGTCATAGCGTACTTTGCAAATGATGCTGCTGGTACTCCCCTGTTCAGTTTTGAAGAGCGAGTACCACCAGGGCCGCTGAAGAATGTAACGGTCACGTTCAAGCGTGCAGCAGGTGAGGTGGGTTGTAATTGTGATGTGCCTGCACCCATCAAAGGTCAGCGCAGCACAAGGCCCTTGCCGCGGCGGCAACATACCATGCTCTGCGACAACACAACTTGTGTTGTCGGCCATGCGTTAGCATCACTGTTGACAGCAGGCTCGTGTCGAATGCCCTGACCCATCCAAAGACTGCTTTTCCCAGCCCTGCTAGTATCTTTGCTGCTGTGCTGTGCGCACAGGAACCTACTACCTTGACTTCACTACAGCGTTGGATGTTCAGCTTGAAAAGGTCAGCCAGATAGTCAATATTGTCCCCTGCCCCCGCGGCTATGTGACAGGGGGCAGGGAGGATACCTGCAACCAGTGCCCTCGCGGCCTGTTCTCCTTCTCCCCTACAGACGCAGAGTGCACCATCTGCCCCCAAAATGCCAACTGCACAGGCGGGGCGGTTGTATATGCTGATGCGGGCTATTGGCAGTCCCATCCGCAGTCTGACAACATGATCAGGTGTGAAAGAAAGAAAAAAGAAAGAATCTGTCACACCCCATTTGTATCGTATGGTGTGACCCTATGCGTGCAGTGACCATCAAGCAGACGGGTCCTGCCGCCTCTTGTGGTGTCGTTGCATGTTGATGCCCCTATCATTTGTGCACTAACTATTCTTCTGCCACACTGCCTCAATATGTTGCTTCTTGTGTTGCGCCGTGCAGGTGCTTCAACCAGGCAGCATAGGCGGCGCGGTTGCAGCGTCACAGCACAACCGTACAACCCGCAGAGGCCTTCAGGCTACCAGTAACATCACCTACCAGACACAACCAGACGACGACTACCAAAGTTTGCAGTGCGCTCCCGGCTACCAAGGCAACCTGTGCGGCAATTGCCGACCCGGCCACGGCCAGACGCGGCCGTTCTTTTGCCGCAAGTGCCTGCCTGCAGCGGCCATCGTGGCGCTTTACCTGTTGGGTGTTTTTGGTATGATTGGGCTGGTAAAGCTGCTGGTTTACTTCCAGCTCTCTGACACGGGCGATCGCGCGGACTTGACGCGGCCAATCCCTGCCGAGATCTTGAGGGCGCTTACAATTCACTGTCAGTGGTTGTATATCATTGGTACCCTTGTAGCCGTGCCGTGGCCTGCAACCCTAACGTGGCCCATGCAAGTCATCGGTGGTGTTTGGAGCAGTACTTCTGGCTCCAGCATTGGCATTGAATGCATCCTGAACCACAACAGCGGACTGCCCATCGCAATCCAGAAGGTGTTGTTCTGCCTGTTCACTCCAGTTGGCATCCTGTGTGCTGTGTTTTCATCGAGGCTATGGTCCGTTTCCTGCCGGCATGTGCGCCTCCCCGCCGGAAACGTGGCAGGGCAAGCCCTCCACGCATAGGGCACGACTTTGCTGGTGTTGTGATGAGCATAGTCTTCATGTTCCTGCCTACTTGGGTCAATACGGCACTTTCGCTCTTCACTTGCGTCCAGCTAGACAAGCCTGTGGAGCTCCCATACCAGGCTGCTGCAGTGGGGATCTATTGGAGTGAGGACATGAGTCAGCAGTGCTACAGCCGCACAGGCTATCACAGGGGTTGGGCGCTGGGCCTGGGCATCCCTCTGACTCTGCTGTTCTGCGTGGCGTTGCCTGCTGGGGTGTTTGCATTCATGTGGTACAGTCGCAAGCAGGGAAAGCTGGGCGACAGGCAGTTCCAGAAGCATTACGGGTTCATGTTTAGGCTCTGGAAGCCTGAGGTGTGCTGGTACGAGTCTGTGGTGCTGCTGCAGACTGTTGCGCTGGTCATGGTGTCTACCTTTGGGTTTGCCCTCGGCAGCTACTACCAGGCTCTGCTGTCAGCTGCTGTGCTGGCAGCGGTTGCAATCCTGTTGCTGTCTGTACGGCCGTACAAGTGTGCTGCAGCGAACAAGGTGGCTGTGCTGAGCGTGTGTGTGCTGTTGTTCACGGTCTATGTGGCGCTTACATTCCTGCCATACAACAGTGTCAGCCCAGGCCCTGTTTATGGCAACATCATGGGAGTTGTGATCATTCTGGCAAACCTGGTGTTCCTGGTTCGCACTACGTGGAAGCTTATGCAAATTGTTGACTGGGTGTTTGTGAAGGGTCTGGTGGGCAGTGTTGGTGGTTGCTGTCGCAAGGGTTCACGTGACCAGGCTGTGGCAAAAGGCACCAACCAGACACAGCCTACTGCACAGAACGCCCTGCCCTGAAGGACTTTTTGCTGAACAGGCTGTAAGGTGTCACATGCTGTGTTGGTTGTAGTATTGCATCTCTTCAAATGGCGCATGGTGTGGCCGCCACACGTGTGCACATGTGAGAGAGGCGATGCGTGCATGTGGCACTGTTGTGCGCAGGCTGTTGCATATGGGCTGTTGCTGCCTGCACTTGCTGTGCTGACATGGCAGCACAGATTTCCCAGGGGTCAGTATAGGGCCAGCGTGTATGCAGGGTTGTGCTGTCTCGTGCCACTGTCAGGCATTGCTGTTTGCATATCTGCTAGGCTAGGAAGAGACAGCGCCATCATTTGTCAGGTTCGCCATCATGGCGGCGCATAAGTACAAGCTTGGGGTGGCTGTCTGCACAATCTCTTTCAAGGCTGTGTAGTCTGAGAGCTAGCGCAGGAGACCTAGTGTGTTGTGATTTTCTGGAGATATGATAGTGCTCATGCCAAGCTGCAGAGCAAAGGTACTTCAGGGTCAAAGGTCGAAATTTGTTTGGTCTAAGGCACCCTGACGGACTCTGTGCTTTGCAGCTGTCCCTCTAGTAGGTTCAGAAAGGTGGCATTGACGTGTGGTGTGCTATGTTGCAGCAGTGAAGGATTCAGCCAGGCTGAACCTGAGCAGGACAGTCATGTGCAGTTGTTTGTTGAGCTTGTGTAGCTACAGACAGCGTGAGAGTGTCAAAAATGGGCCGCCCGCTGGCAAGTGGGCGCCCCTTTGATTTGCCCAGGCCTGCGCTTGTAGCCTGCTTATAATTTCATGGGCGGATAGGTGTGTCTTCATCATCCGAAGACATTGTTATTTTCCAACAACAATGTTGACAGGGGCCTGGGCCCTGGGGGTGTGGGTTCACGGTGAACCGGGGTGTGGGTTATACTGGCTATGGCCAGTAGGTTGTTTCTGGCATCATACTCACACAGACAGGGCTGGTATCAAGGTCTGTCCAGCACATGTACAGGTCTGCAGGTTGGGTGTTGTGTGCTCTCACTGGCAGACCAGTGAAGTTGTGCCTGACAGGACTTGCTGGCGCAAGTAGAGTGCAGGACAGACGACCCTGTGCCGTCGTGTTCTTTCCGTGAGGAGGAAAAGTGCTCGTGGGCTGTGCTGGATCTGAAAAAAACACACGGGCCTCTTGGCAGTTGGGAGCTTTTGTTGCTGGGTCAGAAGGCGGGGGTATCCCACTTGGTGTCCACTGCGTGCTTTGTGCTTCTGCAGGCAATGTGTTAAGGGGGCACTTACAAAGTTGGAGAATGCTTATGAGTGATTGCAGGTGCCTGGATTTGGCTGGGTGACGCAGATGTGACCTGTTCTTCTGTGCGTGACACACATGGCATGTCTGTACAGCCTGCCCAAGAGAATGTGGACAGGCGGGGGGGGGGGGGGCAGACAAGAAAGTGGATCAGCGGAGTGAGGGTGCACTGAATTCCTGTTGTTCATGCAGTTATCGTTGCGTCTTAGAGCGCAGCGCTTACCGCGCGACTTGAGACTGAGTGTCAGCTGATCTATGTTTGACTCGGTCAACCTTGGAGGAGGTGTGTCATCAGTAACGCCTATCGTCGGACGTCGGATGTCGCACTCTCTTGATTGCAGAGCCAAACCTTGCGCGCTGATGTTTCATCGGGGTCACCCCAACTCAGCACAGTCACTGCAGCGACATACGCTCTGGACAGTAGCGAAAGCACCATGGACACTGGAACAGCAAGTAGTGACGAACAACAACATGCTGCTGAAGTTTTGCGCCAGGACAAAGATCCATCTCAAATCCCAGTGCAGCTGAACAAGGCTGGTGAAGAAGTCTTTGTCAAGGTATGTACCTGTGCTGCTGGTTATTGCTGCTTGATGTGCACTGCTACCATTCTGAAAAAGGCAGCAGTCAATGGCTGTTCGCCCTGGGAGGGTTTCCGTAAACCTGACCCCTCCCTGTTGGGTGTTCCGTTCCAGGGTGTGGGTGTGCATCTGTGGCAGAGCTCAGGGGACAAGGACAGCAACTGGTCACACCTGCTGAAAAGGTAACCAGGGAGTGCAGTGCAAAGCTGCTGGCATGTCGTATAACAGCATCGTGGAGGATTTTTCCACCCCTCTTACCCCCCCCCCTCCCTGGTCACACCACCTTCTGGTGGTGGTGGTGGTGGTGGGGAGGGGGGGGTGGGCACAGCACTGTGCTGATCTGGTGCTGTGCTGCGTTGTACTGCGCTGTCCCTCTTGCAGCTGGCACCCTCTCAACTTCCTGCGCTTTGCCTTGGCCCGCCTGAGGGGTGGACCCACTGTGCTGGAGGTCTGCCCTGACTCATGGGACAGGTGTGTCAGCAGAGGGAGTGCATCCGTACTCATGCACTAACACTTCACTTGTGTGTGTGGGTGGGGGGGGGCATGCAGGAGTTTTGCAGGGGGGGGTGCATGTGTGTGTGTGTGTGTGTGTGTGTGTGTGTGTGTGTGTGTGTGTGTGTGTGTGTGTGTGTGTGTGTGTGTGTGTGTGTGTGTGTGTGTGTGTGTGTGTGTGTGGTGTGTGTGGTGTGTGTGTGTGTGTGTGTGTGTGTGTGTGTGTGTGTGTGTGTGTGTGTGTGTGTGTGTGTGGTGTGTTGTGTGTGTGTGTGTGGTGTGTGTGTGGTGTGTGTGTGGTGTGTGGTGTGTGTGTGTGTGTGTGTGTGTGTGTGTGTGTGTGTGTGTGTGTGTGTGTGTGTGTGTGTGTGTGTGTGTGTGTGGTGTGTGTGTGTGTGTGTGTGTGTGTGTGTGTGTGTGTGTGTGTGTGTGTGTGTGTGTGTGTGTGTGTGTCGACAGAGGGACTGCATGCGTGCACATGCATGCTGGCTAGCAGTCATCCGACAAGGATAGTCAAACAATGACGCTAGTACGGAAACCCAGGGCGATCCCTGCATCAAAGCTATCGTTAAAGCGAGGTAATAAGGAAGGCGTTCACCTGGTTGGTGTTCTTGCCCTTACGATAGTCTACAGGGCTGTCCTCCGGTCCGGAGAGGGTGAGGTCGCGGCTTCACTGACCTGACGACTGTCAAGAGTTGAAATCGAGACTGAAAGAGGGGCCACTTCCCTCGCTAACATGTTGCAAGCAGTAATGCAGCACACTTCAGACCCATCCTAGGCATTACCTGCAGGCACAATGAAGAGGTTGGAGATGGCAGCAGCGATAGTCAGTAAAGGGCGTAGAAATCCCACATGGGTGGCATGAAGGCATCATGAAGGCTTCCTCCTAGTGTGGCTCGATGTGTCTTGGGGGTAGGAGTCGGCGCAGCTGGTGATAAGGGCCATGGTGGTCTTCAGGGTTTAGCACATGGTGTAGTGATTTGACTGGCTTGACAACCTGCTGAAGGACAGCAGCAGCTACAGGTGTCTCTGATCAAGTGAGTGACAGGCATGGCAACAACAGGTTGGGCGGCACATGTGTCACCTGGGTATGCAACAGGGATAGAGAGGAGGCAGGCAGGGAGTTGTGGGGTACATGCCGGCTCACTAGGATGCACCCAGCTAGGAAAGTGAAACACTGACGCCAACAATCATTTTCGGCATGTATCGGAGTCGGGTGCAGAGGGCCGACAGCGAGGTTGCCGGGCAGCAGATAAAGGCATGCGTACGCAGCAGATTGGACAGGGTGCATCTAGTTGGAGCTGTTTATGGCAGGGCAGCAGGGAGGGGGGGGGTGTTAGGGTTTAAGGAAACCAACTACTTTTGGCAACACGGGCTGCATGCAGCTCCCCATGTAAGGTAGGTGAATAGTTAGTTTACAACTCAACAGGGCAGTCGAGCCCGGTACCACCGACGCTGAAACCTGTAGTGCTCATAAAAGTGCTGACGGACAATATGCTGGCCAAATGGTGAAAGGCTGCCGCTGATGATGCAGAACGCATGGTAGATCAATGCAAACACATACATGGGGTTGGTTTCCCCATAACGGGCAGCAACAGGAGTAGACATCACAAAGCGCTTCACAGCGCACCACACCTTGCGCTGCTTGTAACCACTGGTACTTAACTGCTTCACACATGTGGCCACTTCATCTGCAAAGTTAGCAAGGTCACCACATGCCACAAGAGCCCTGTTAAGTGCGCTCATAATGACAGCATTGTGCACTGAGTTCGCCACATTACTAGAGACATGACCGAACCTGATCCCTGACACGCCAACAAAGCATGGCTCCCTGCGCTTGTCATACAAGTGCGTGGTAGCCATCATAACCACACGACCATCAGAGGTGGTCACAGGGCGCGAGATTATGGTAGTGTCCAATGCATTCACACGCAACGGTGCATGAGGACCAACACCCGCAGCAGCAGGCTTGGATTCCTTGAGATTGAGATAAGCCGGGTAAATGCCTTTGATCAAACCACCCAGCAGACTGTCAGTGACATGCACCAGCTGACGGATGAACCGATTCGGCCCCGTGACAACATCGTCCACAAAACGCACGATAAAGCGGAAGCTGGACAACACAAACAAAACAGCATCACCAATCTGCCCCGAGGTGGCGTTCTGCACAACATCCTGCATATCATCGCATTCGAGGAACTGCAACGCAACTGGGTCGGGATACGGGGCCTTCAGCGCGGGTGGAAACTGATCAAGAAGGTCATAGAACTGCTTGACAAACGTGCATTCACTGTCATACAAGTAGAAGTTTGCCAGGTAAACCCCTGGGTTCACTCCCATAGGAATGCCAGTAGTTTGGCGATAGACCTGCTGCCCAAAGCGCACATAAGAGTGGCTCACAATCAGTTCTACCAGTTGGCATGCTTTATGCAATGGCAGTGCAAGAAAAGGACCCTTAACAGCATCCTTGCCAAGATGATCATTCCACCTGCCAGGGCCTTGGTTGCGCTCAGGGGTAGGGTAGCCATACCGCCTTCGCACACCGTCCTCTCCACCCGGCACAAACTCTGCAGGGTACTCCTGTGTGTGTGTGTGTGTGTGTGTGTGTGTGTGTGTGTGTGTGTGTTGTGTGTGTGTGTGTGTGTGTGTGTGTGTGGTGTGTGTGTGTGTGTGTGTGTGTGTGTGGTGTGTGTGTGTGTGTGTGTGTGTGTGTGTGGTGTGTGTGTGTGTGTGTGTGTGTGTGTGTGTGTGTGTGTGTGTGTGTGTGTGTGTGGTGTGTGTGTTGTGTGTGTGTGTGTGTGTGTGTGTGTGTGTGTGTGTGTGTGTGTGTGTGTGTGTGTGTGTGTGTGTGTGTGTGTGTGTGTGTGTGTGTGTGTTGTGTGTGTGTGTGTGTGTGTGTGTGTGTGTGTGTGTGTGTGTGTGTGTGTGTGTGTTTGGGGGGGGGGGGGGGGGTAGGGGAGGGGGCTGCAGGAGGTTTTGTAGGGGTGCATGTGTGCATGTGTGTGCATGTGCGTACTGCCAGTACAGTGTGTGTTGGGGGGGGGCGTAGGGGTGGTGGTAGGGGGTGGTGGAAGGGGGTGTTGAGTCTCATGAGGGGTTCAGCCTTGCTGAGCGTTGCAGCTGCAACGGTCATGCAGGAGATGTAAGTAAGGTGCTGCCTGCAATATATATTGCAGATCACCAACGGTGTGACATGTGACATGGTGTCAAATGTGCAACACTAAGCTTGATGGCAGCCGAGACAGTCCTCATGACAGTCAGAGATAATCTCGTGAGAGTGCGTCCAGCACACACTGGCGAACAAAAGTGTTTGTGCCTTGGCTGTATTTGTGTTTGTGTGTTGCAGGTATGATGAGGACTTTGGTCTTGCCGAGGGCCTTGGCTGCAATGGCTACCGGCTGTCGCTGGAGTGGAGCAGGATTGAGCCACGCAGGGGACACCTGGACATGGCAGCAGTGCAGAGGTGGGGCAGTCTGTGTGCAAGGGGGAGGCATGCGAGGAGGGGGGAGGGGGAGGGAGCCCCCCCCCCCCACTGCAGAAGGGGGGGGAGGGAGGAGGGGGAGGGAGGGGCAAGGAGGGGAGGGGTTTTCTGCCATGGAACATAAAGGTAGCAGGAGCATGCAGTGCAGCCATATGTGCAGGCGCCACAGCAGTCTGATGAAAGCCGCACTGCCCTTGGATATGGCAGTGGTGCAGAGATGGGGACAGTCTCAGACGGGGTGCAGGGGGGGGCAGGAGGAGAGAGGGGGGGCCAGGGAGAGGCATGGGGATTCTGCCATGGTACAGGAAGCCATCAGGAGTGTGCAGCCCTCTTGCAGCCTACACAGCAGTCGCTTCTGAAAGCCGCATTGCATTGGGCACCAGCTGCGCTGAATTCAGCACGTGTCCTACATGTGTTACTCAGAGACATGAGCCTGGTGCGGCCCCAGCCGTGCAGCTGCAGCGGCAGGCAGCTGCAGCAGATGGGCAGGGCATACACACGTCAAGAATTGTTCAATGACCGTCACCCGCTGACACTGACAGTGTCTATCAGCTTCAGTTTGCTTTTGTACTGTCTGGACTCTCTCTGCTGACACCTGCACCTGTCTGCAAGCTGAGTTTGGGGTTGGCTCTGCTGCCTGCTATGTGCTGTGTGCTGTGCAGGTACCGTGACATGTTTGACAACCTGTTGGCGCGTGGCATGACCCCCATGTGACGCTGCACCACTTCACAGCACCTCAGTGGTTCATGGACATTGGGGGTTGGACCAAGGCTGAAAACATACAGATATTTGTGGAGTATGCAGTCAAGGTGTGTCGGCAAGGAGGCATGATGGAGCAATCTTGTATTGTTTGCTGTACACTCAACTGCTGATGTACCCAGCACACTGTGCTGAGCATCACAGTGCAGGACAGCAAAGCACAGTACAGTCCAGTACTTGGACTCACGTCCTTGGCACTAGGGAGCTGTGCCAGGAACTCTTTCACCCCCGCCCCCAAACACCCTTCCTCTGGGGTTGTCTTGCACACTGTCCTGCAGGCCATCCGTCTGTTTGGAGATCAGGTCAAGCTGTGGGCTACCTTCAACGAGCCAGTGGTGAGCGCAACACACATAAAAGTAATATGTGTCTGTACCTTCTCCTTGTTCTGTCCAGCAGTATATGGAGGCCGTATCGTTTTGTGCTTGCATGCACTGGGTGTGCCAACAATTGGCCTAGAGCAGTTGAAAGGAGCTGCCTGTTTAGTCCACTTGCAGCTGAGTGTCTCAAGGCATGGAGCCTCCGCCTTTTGAGAGTCTCCACCTTGCCGAACAAAAAGCCCTGTACTTGTACTAATGTACACAGAGACACAATAATGTAGGCACCATGAGTTAGCGAGTGAGCTGCTTGTTGAGTGAAGACGTAGCCCCACCCCCACCACCTCGCCTGTTGTGTGCTGCAGTCATCCTCCTCCATGGGGTGGATCTTTGGTGCCTACCCACCTGGCAAGCTGCTCAACCTCACAACATCAGGTGACTGCACTGGGGAGGAGAAGGGACTTCCCCTGGGTCGTGCACGCGCGGGGAGGGGGGCGGAGTGAGTGAGGGGGTTAAGGCGATAACAGGGTGAAGGGAGAAAAGCTGACCGCTGTACTCAAACCCTGCCCCCTGCAGCTGCTCAGCGTCACAACAAGCGTCAGGTGTGTCATCAGCCTTATGCTGTGTGTCATGTTGTGCTGCAGGTGAGGTTCTGCTCAACATGCTGCGCGCCCACACAGCAGCCTACAAGGCAATACGGGCACTGCCAAACGGAGGGGAGTTCAAGGTGAGGAGGCACCGGTACAACTGAGCCTGACTGCAGTTTGTTGTTGCTTGTGTTACGGTTTTGCAACGGCTACGCGGTGTGTTTGACTGCAGGCCATGAGGGTGGCTGTTTGCTAGCCTTCTGACGCTGTTGGCGACGGTGCAACCATGGCATCAAAGCTACTGTGTGCAAATACCTGTGCGCAGATTTGCATATCGAGCTGGCATACATAATACCGTTCTTCATGGACTCTATGACAGCTGGCAGCAGTCTTGTTTCACAGTCCGGTTGATGCACATACAGCAGCTGGCCAGATCTGGGTTTGTCCTTTGCATACCTGCTATGCCCCCTCTTGCAACCCCTTCTTGCAGGGCAGACACGTGGCCACCCCCCCCCCTCTGCCTGACCCACATGATGCTGCCCTTCCGCACTTCCCTTCAACACTTCAACACAGCGGGCAGCCACTCAACATCCTCCCTGCCCTTAAGTGGCGGCGCGCATCCCTCTTTTTTGCTCGTTGTAATCTACAGGTTGGTCTGACGCACATGATGCTGCCCTTCAGCAGCTGGCCAGACCTTGGCCCCCTGTCGTGGCACTCCCGCCTGTTTGCGCGCTGGATGGACTTCTGGTGGGGCTACGATGTGGTGCACAACTACCTCCTCACTGGCCGATTCACATGGTACATCCCCACCACAACACGCATCTCAGGTGGGCCTGCATGAGTGTGCTGGTGGAGGGAGCTCTGTTTGTAGACATGGAAGGTCGCAATTGGGGTCGGATGGGAGGTTGGTGGCCACGACTGCTGCCGCTCAGCCACTCTGGCTGGGTGGAGTCACCATTGGGCATGGTGACTGCAACCAAGCCCAAGGGTCAACCATGCCTACTAGGTACTACAACCTGGAGTAAAGTGCAGTAAGTGAATTGCACAGATGGGAGGTCACATTACCAGCCTCGCTGTCTACGCTGTTGCGCTCGCTGCGTCACTAGGTGCATCTGTCTGTGTGTTGATGCGTGTGTGCCTGCAGGTGCCAAGTGTGTGCTGGATGTTCAGGACCCGCGCCCACCCCTGGACTGGTTTGGAGTCAACTTTTACAGCAGGTGCGCCCCTCAGCACTGACCAACAGTTGCACTGGCCACATCGTAACAGCAGTTGACTCCATCGTTTTCCCCTCAAAAATCCGCGGGGAGGTCCCCCCACCTACGCCCTAGCGCAGCGCTGCGCGTCCTCCCCCCCCCCACCCCCCCTTCCCGTCCCGTCCGTCAGTGCTTCAGTGAGACTGCATCCTTTGCTGCCTCGTCTTTAACCCTCCTTACGCGTCTGTCTCACATCTTTCTCTTGCACCCATTCCATCCCCCCCACCCCCCCCACCCCCCCCCCCCCCACCCCACCCCACCCCACCCCCCCCCCCCCACCCCACCCCACCCCACCCCACCCCACCCCACCCCACCCCACCCCACCCCACCCCACCCCACCCCACCCCACCCCCCACCCCACCCCACCCCACCCCACCCCACCCCACCCCACCCCACCCCACCCCCACCCCCACTCATCCCCCCCCCCTGCTGCTTCAGGCCTGTGATCAGCCTGTTGTGTGGTCCTGGTCGTCAGCCGTGGCAGGTCAACAGCGACCTCGGCTACCCCATTGACCCAGCGGGACTGCACCTGGTGAGTCAGGAAGTGAGGGAGGGAGTCAAGGAGTGAGGGAATCAGGGAATGAGGGAGTGAGGAAGTGCAGGAGTGAGGGAGTGGGCGTGAAGTGTGGAAAGAGTATGATGCATGTTGAATGTCATCAACAGCATGTCAATCATGCTACCCAACAGACACCTGAACACGAAGCGTGAGAGGTCTCACCACCAAGAATCTGAGGTTGTTTGCTGATGCCGCCCCTTGGGACCCCCCGTCAAACCAAGAGGGCAGTCTGTGATGGCCTTCAACGTTGGACTGGTGTTGCTCAATGTAGCACCACATGTGCTTCGTCTGGGCCCAACCGTCAAGCAAGTTTGACCCTATCAGGCAGGCAGGCTGATGCTGCTACAGCATATCTTCGAATCACTAGTACTAGTTTGCCGCTGCCCAGCCAACATCTCAGCTGCTGCTAGCTGCTGCTAACCCCTGCTGCTCCCCCGTCCTGTCAGGTGATCCGCCGTGCGTCTGCATACCGCGTGCCGCTGTACGTGACCGAGACTGGTGTCAGCATTGCCAGCAGCAAGGAGCGCTGCTACGCCATCGACGCATACGTCAAGGAGGTGGGTGCAAGGCAGGGACAAATTTCTTGGGGGGGGCGGGGCTCCACCCTTATAGACTGTGCGGCAGTCGAGGTTTTTCAGCTGTTGCGCATGGCCAGCTGTTGGGGGTGCGCCCCCCCCCCCTTGGTACCAACAAGGTCACACGGCTGCCAACAGGCAAGTGTGTGGGCATAGGCGCACCAGGAATGGGAGTGTTGAGCTAGTATCCAGCAGCTCGTACACTCGTGACGTGTCCCACACCATCAACGCGCACCGTGAAGGGCGGTATGTACCAAGTGTACCAAGTACCGGTAAGCAATCAATTACAGATACCAGCAGCCCCGGGGCCCACTGCATGCTGCAGAAGCTGCCTGGGACATGATGCACTGCAGCTGCCTGTCTGATGCTAGGTGCTGCTGGTGCTGTGTGCTGCAGATCCTGCGGGCGCTGTCTGATGGTGTGGATGTGCGTGGGCTGTACTACTGGACACTCCTCGACAACTTTGAGTGGAATGCAGGATACAGCATCAAGTGAGCCCACTGTCTGCGCGGCACCACATAGTACATGCAGCCATGCATTCACAGGCAACCCAGGGGGAAAGAACCCATACAGGTTCCCACAAGACAGGGAAGGGTTTTGCCACCAAGAGTGGCCAAATCTTCTGTCCATTGGCATATTCTTTTTTGAAGGTACCAGATTGGCATGTGCCTTGAGTTTGGCCCTCAAGAGACAGGGCCTGTACGTATGTCGTGCCATGTCTGGCTAACACTGTGTCTGCCTGTGCACCTGTTGTCGCCTGGCTGCAGGTTTGGTCTGTATGAATGGAGCCCATGGCCTTGGGGCAAGGACAGGGCCAAGCGGCCTGCAGCTGATACACTGGTGAGTGTGCAGCAAGCTTGTTTCAACAAGCTTGTTATTACAAGCTGTCGGTAATTACTGACAGCCTCAGGGAGGTTCCCTGCTGCATAGAGTGAATCACCTGTGGATCATACCTGGCAGTCTGCTGTGCTGTGTACTCGTTCTTTAATGCTGCTTGGGTCTGCCCCGGTTGTAGGGCATGGGTGCTTTGGCGCAGCAACACAACACACCAACTGTACACAGCTCTCATGGGTAGTTCGATGGGCACAAGCAGTACACACTCCTTGGAAGGTGATGTGCAAGGCAGACTCCCTGCTGCACCCGCATATTCGAGCAGCTGTTTGGTGACCAAATTTGCATCCTAACTGGTCTGTTATCGCTCATTCTCCATATGCCCCCCCTCCCACCGCAGGCTACTACCAGGAGCTCCCGGACACCCTGCCACAAAATAAAGTCACTGCTCAAAGTGTGTCAAGTGTCTCTTGCCTCCCCCTTTGTTAGGTACAGGGGGGGGGGGGGGCGGACCCCCACCGGCTGGCCACACACGCAACAGCCGAGTAAACCCAGCTGCCGGGAGCCCGAGGCAAAGCCTCACACCGATAGGAGACGCCTAACACCCCTAAGCCAGGAGGTGCCCAGCGCCCGGACCAAAAAAAGCATGGGAGTAGAACCCATACACCTCCTTGGTGCACTACAGCACACAGCCGCGTACACCCGACCAGCAGAAGCCAGCCGCCCCAGCCAAGGGGTAAAAAAGAATGCATGCACAAGACAGCAAATACACAACACAACACAGCCCAACCCACCCCAGCAGCCACACCACACCCCAACCAGAACGCCACTGCCCTAGGAATAGGAATAGGACACTACGCACGGGCTTTGGCTTCACACTCGGCGTATATTTCCGGCTCGTGGGTCCGACTTGGATCACCGCCTCCCCTTCCCTTTGCGGCTCCCCCTATCCCACTCCACCTTGGTCGAACTTTGGGTTTCATGGTGAAGTGCTGCCTGGGTACATCTGCCACATGTATGTACAGCGACCGTCAGAGAGGCAAGCCAAGTGTACCCGCCTCTCGCAACTCGCATGCACCCCCCCCTCCCACCCACCCACACAGGCCGGCTACTACCAAGAGCTCCCAGACACCCTGTCCCAAGTCAAGGCCGCCGCTCAAAAGATGGACCTGTCACACCAGCAGAACGCACCAACACCCCGCAGCATCCGTTGGTGGGCCGGCACCCTACTGCTGCTGAGCCTAGGTGTCTGGCAGCGAGTGCTGAAAAGCAGCATGCACCTCGGCTTCTGGGGGCTGCAACTGCTATCTCCAATAGCTGCAGACAAGCTTACAGATCTGCAGCAGCAGCACCAGCCGCCGTGGAAGAGGGTGGGAGGGGTGCCGGATGGCAGCGTCAGCAAGGGGAGGAGTGAGGCGGCGAGGGAGGCGCAGCGCAGCAGCATTGATGGGAGTGCGGGGCGGGGACTGGTGGGGGGCGCTGCTGCAGTGGATGGGGTGGTGAGGGAGTTGGCGCCTGCGCGGGCGTGATGATCGCTTGCACAAAAGGTTGGAGGGGACACCGGGCTTCTGGGGCCTGCAGCTGCTGTCCCCTATAGCTGCAGAGAGGCTGACAGAGCTTCAGCAGCAGCACCAGCCGCCGTGGAAGAGGATGGGAGGTGTGCCGGGCGGCAGCGCCAGCAAAGGGAGGAGTGAGGCGGCGAGGGAGGGACAGCGCAGCAGCATTGATGGGAGTGCGGGGCGGGGGCTTGTGGGGGGTGCTGCTGCTGCTGCTGCATCGGGCCCCACAGCTCCCCACGGTGGGGAATTGGTGCCTGCATGCAGGGGGGGGGCAGTCTGTCAGCTGGACAGCACCACCCTACACTTTGGCCTGGAAACTTCAGGATATGTTATATATACTAACAGCTTTCATTTGAACCTAATTAGAAGGAAATGTGAGGGGGTTTAGGGAGGGGGGGAGGGGGGGGGTCTTGGGCCATTTGAACTTTCTTCACAGGGTTCAGTAACTTTTTTGTTTGCAGCCCATCTGACCTCGTAAGCTGCTCATCTTGAAGCTTACATCACATACTATCGATTGCATGCCTTTGTGTAGCCTCACAATGAATATTAAGCAACCTCCAGGCTGAGAAAGGCAGCAGCACAGCGGCGGTTGACTGGCGGTTGAGGGCAGTGGCCCTGTATGTTGGTTGGGCTTGATGTACAGCAATGCAGAGTCATGTGAATGTATTATGGTAACATAGGGATGTCCTTACAATGCTGCTGAGCACTCTGGGGCCGATTTTAGGATGCAAAGCACCATTGATCGATCTTGAGATCACTGTTCCGAAATCAGGCCTCAGGGGAGCTTGGAGCACGGTTCTGAGGGTGTAGAAACTATGGTAAATACGTATATATGCATATCAACCATCGTGGGGCCCTGAAACACAGCTTTACGGGGAATGGGGGGGGGGGTGGGGGGGTGTCTGGGCCCGTTTGAACTTTTTCAGGGTGGTGTCCCCAACTTTATTTTCTGCCCCCCCCCCCCCCCTGCTGCATGGCTTGATAATGTTGCTGGGAAACGGTGTGCGTAGCAAGGCAGACGGTGCTGGTGCTCCCAATGGCAATGTCGTGCTGGTGGTGGTGGCAATGTTGTGAGAGAGGATTACAAAAATGCATCAGAGAGGAAAGGGTGGGTCACGCCAGTTGACATGTTATGGCTGGTCCACCTGCAGTCTAGGGTTATGAAGATCTTTCACGAGTGTGAGTGATGCACATGTGGTGGGAGCAGCTACCACGTGTTCTTGAGTGTTTGCTAACCCCAACACTGCTGTAGAGGCATGTGCCCACAGCGGTAGGGAGGTCTTGGCTTGGTGGTGCAACACCATGCAAGCACTGATCACCATTGGCATGCACAGACTGGTCGCTTGGCTGGGCCTGAACTGTGGTGCGATTGTACATTCAGACACACTTCACTGCACCAGCTTCTTGATTGTTTGTCACTTCTTCGATTGGCCAAAAGAATACGAGTGTGCGCACAGTGCAAGGGCTGGCATGGCCTTGGCGCGTGTGTGAGCTGTCGCCTTCAGAGCTGTTGAGCATGCGTACAGACGTCCTGATCTTTACTTCTGCAATATTGCAAGGTTGAACACCCTCGCACAACTTTGGGGGTCAGGTGCCGTCAAGTCGAGGGAGCAGCAGCAGCAGGCAATTTCACTTGCAGGGTCACCAGGCGCCCTCTGGGATGTGCACCATGTGTAAGTACGTAAGTGATTGGATCTGTTGGACCGTGTTGTGTGTTTGGTCGTTGCGCTCCAGTACAGGCCGACAACGAATTCCCAGCTCACACCGGCCCGGCCAAGTGACCACTGCCGGACATCCAAGACTGTACGTAAGAGACATTTACAACGCTGCATGTATCAACAATAGCGGAATCAACGATGAACGCGCCTCAGATTGTGTTCATAGTTGCGGCGGTGTCACTCAGGAGCGGTGAAGGTTGCAGCCTGTATCAGGCCATTCATTACGCAGAAACAACCTTTCCGTAATAAAAACCGTGTTTGCAGATGCACACAGTCACACACACTCCTGAGGTCGCCTCAAATCGCACTTCGCAGTGAACCTCTTGGTAAATCAGATGTACCACAGCAGCAGCAGCTGCTGGCTGACATGCGTTGCATTGTGATGATTTGACGCTCGAATTTTCTCAAGCAGATTCAGTTTGTCAGATCAAGAAACTCCCTCGACGTTTCCTGAGTGAACAGTGTATTGGCGCACCAGCTGTGGCTGCAATTCTATCCCAAACGAGCTCTTGGAAGACACAGCCATTCACGTCGCTGGAAAACGGACACGCAGGAGGAAGGCCGTATGGGAGAGGGTGCGTTGATGTTTCTTGGGCAGAAAGACGCATAAAAGCATAAACCATGTACACCTGAAAACATCATGATCTAATCCTTCGTAGCTCCCTGACCTCGCTCCCCTCCGGTATGAACTCACAGGTTGCCAGGGGGCATCGGAACGGCCCTGCTAGGGCGTGTGTATGCAGCCCCAGGGCTTTTGTCAGCTCCTTGAGGGCGATGACGAGCAGGCGGAGGTCGACCAGCAGCGAAACCTGCATGTGAGCAGCAGAGATCCTCACAGTGCCCCATCTTACATTCCTGCAGCCCCACCATCCGTATGATGTGATCCCCATATGGATCCAATCTCAACAACAGCAGTACCTGCTGGATCATCCCAAACACATCCCAGCCAAAGCGACAGCTGCAGCCTGGCCGACCGGCCTCCCTCCTGCCCTACTGCACATTTCAACAGCTCGTATTTTGCTGCTGCAGGGCTCCTATCAACTGCAGCCATGCCTGGACCTCAGCTTGGAGCCACCAGCCTACAGCAGCTTGCAAGACAGCAGGCCGCACCCACAGCTGCAGCTGCAGCCGCAAGACCAGGACCAAGACCAAGACCAGGATTCAGACCTGCCAGGCTCTCCGCGGCTGCAGGGGCTGTTTGAGGGCAGCGATGGCAGCAGCATGCAGGCCAAGCCGCCGCCGCGGCAGCTGCTGTTCAGACCACAACGGCCGCAAGCCGCAAGCAATGCAGGTGTGTCTCTAAGGCATGACAGGCCCGCAGTGGGTAGCTCAGTACCCAGCAAATAGTTGAGATGACAGCGTGATACTTTGAGTGCAGCTGCATCAAACACTCAAACACACACAATAACAACCCCAAAACAAACCCTAGCCAAAGCCCACTCCACTACCTGCATCCTCACTGGTGTCACTGACGAAGTCGATGGTACGAAAAGACACCAAACTCCGCACACGAGCATCCCCGCCGCTCCATCACACCGCGGCGGCTGCTGCTGCTGCTGCTGCTGGCTCCCCATGTGTATAGGCACCTTCGCAAGGCAGCGGCGTGCCCCCAACACCAGACTGGGTCCCGGGCCCCTCATTGTAAAACCCTCCCAGCCCAGCAGCACCCTGCGGGAGCGAAGGGCACAGCAGCAAGCCAAAATGCAGCAGGAACTTGCACTCCTACAGCGCTGCCAAACTGTGCTGACCCCTGGCGGCAGCGGCAGCCAGCAAGATCCATCCTCCACAGCAGCAGCAGGGGCAGAGAGTGCCCCTGAGCTCTCCGAGCAGCTTCCGGCATGCTCTGCGCCTACTGCTCTAGGGTTGGATCTGCGGTTTGAGGAACCGAGCAGCATGCAAGGGGTTTTGGGGTCGCCGCTGCTGCAGGCAGAGCCGCCGGATAGACCTACAATGTCTGAACCGGCTGGGAAGCTCAGGGCAGCGGCAGAAGGTGCTGATGACAGCATCCCGCTCACAGCAGCGGCAGCAGCACGGCGCCCAGGGTTGGCAGCCCATGGGCCAGCAGCAGCGGCAGCAGCGGCAGCACTGGCAGCAACAGACAGTATGGAGGTTGAGTCTCCTGATCTACAGCAGCAGGAGTTACCAGCTGACTTTGGGGGTAACCTACCAGAAGCAGGGGCGGAGAGAGCAGCTCGACCAGCAGCAGTTGGGGCAGGAGCAGCTGCAGCAGCAGCTGCAGTGTCTTGCCCGCTGCCGCAAGTGAATGTTGGCAGGGTTAACACTGGGCAGCTTCTGGTGCAGCCCCGGCAGCAGCAGCAGCAGCAAGACATGGACTTTCAAAGTGCAGATGCGATTGCAGCTGCGCTACTGCAAGGCCCCAGCTTGCAATCCTCCTCGCCCTTCCTTGGTGTGGATAACACCGACCTGCAACAGGAGTTTGCCCAACTTCAGCAGCAGCAGCAGCAGCAGCAGCAGCAAGACCTGCAGCGGCAATTGCTGCGGCGGCGGCAACAGCAGCAGCAGCAGCAGCAGCAGCAGCAGCAGTCGTCGCCGGATTTGGACATGCTGCTGCAGCAGCTGACCGGCGGACAGCAGCAGCAGCAGCAGCAGTCGTCGCCGGATCTGGACATGCTGCTGCAGCAGCTGACAGGCGGACAGCAGCAGCAGCAGCAGCACCTGGGGCAAGAGGTGTTGAATAGTGTGTGGCCCGGTACACCTCAGAGTCCCTTGGAGCAGCTGCAGGCAGGAGTGCAACTCACTCAACAACACAGCAGGTGGGTAGGAGGGGTCAGGGCAAGGGTGGGAGAAGTCCTCAGTAACATGTTGAAGTTCAAAATGATTTCAAGTAATTTACTGACGTGAAAACTGAGCTAATGACCCGACCGTGTTGCTAATGCTAATGCTAGCAACAGCGTGCAGCTGCTGACAAACAGCAGCTAGAACTTGGCTTGTGATGGATGGGCCTGACTTCATTTTTGTCCCGCTTGCCCTGCTTCTGGCTAATGTGCAGGGGTGCATTGCAAGATCACTTGCACTCTGGGCGCCACAACCACCTCTACCAGCAGCAGCAGCAGCAGCAGGGTCACCTTCTCCCTTTGAACCCACAGCAGCAGTTGCTCCACCACGTGCAGCAGCAGCAGCGCCAGCGGCAGCACAGCAGCAGAACAGACCAACTCCTGCACCAGCTGCTACTGCAGCGGCTGCTGGAGCGGCGGCAGCAGCAGCAGCAGCAGCAGTCAGCCGCCGCAGCCGCCGGCGGCTCCCGGCCGTCCGCCTTGGACGAGGAAGCTGCTCAGCAGCTGCTCGACCAACTGCTGCAGCAGCGGCAGCAGCAGCAGCAGCGTAGTGTCTCTTTCACCCGGCGGCAGTCTGTGAGCTCCGCTGCATCTGAAGAGCTGATGCTTGAGCAGCTGCTGTGCCGCCTGCCAAGCATACGCACCTCCCGTCCCTCGTTCTCCTCCCAAGCTGCTGCTGCTGCCTCTGCTGGCCACCAGGGCGCTCCTGCGGCCTGTGGGTTCCTCACCCCTCCAGCAGCCACAGCAGCAGCAGGCTTTGGCGGGGTGTTGTCGCCGCAGTATGCCGCCCACTCGGCGGGAGGCATGTCTGCACCGCTGGAGGCAGTAGCAGTGCCGCAGCAGGGTGCTGGGGGTGGTGGCGGCAGTACTGCAAGCAGTGCGGAGCTGGAGCTGTATGCGCATGCGCTGATGAACCGCATGGCGGAACTTACACAGGATTTCCCACAGGAGCTGGCGACGGAGTTGCAGCAGGTCATGGTGCATCAGGTGAGACTGGTTTTGTAACTGTTCATCATGTCATACTTATGTCATCAAATAATGTCATCAAAACCCATGGATTCAGCCCAAAGCCTGGGTGAATGTCTCCACTGCATTTCACTGTCCTTCAGTTTACTTCATCTCTGCTGTCATAGTTTGATACAGAGGAGCACTTGAAACAGTCCCACACAAAAACAGTAACATAAAAAGTGACTGCAAAGAGGGACCCTGACTGACCGAGACCACAAAACCCCTCTGCTGCCACAGGTCGAGCAGGCAGCCCGTGCAGCACAGCTTGCAGGCCGCCCCTTCGGTTACACAGCAGCCGTCCGCGTCCTGGAGCAGAGCCGCCAGGCTCACGCCTCCCTACTACTTCCCCAGAAGTGGCCCGGATCGGCAGCGGCAGCAGCATGCGGGGAGCATCAGCAGCAGACTGTGGGGACCAGCTAGGGCGCATGCCTTTGTTTGGCGGCCTAGGGGGATCCTTCACTGGAAGTGGCTACAGCAGCAGGCCCTCCTTCACAGGAGGATCCTTTACAGGGCTGGGGTCTTTCACTGGGGGATCTGGGGGGTCGTACACACGGATGTCCTTACAGGGGGGCTCTCTCACAGGGCCTTCTCACACAGGGTCCTCACGGTGGGCGTCTTTCTCCTCCCTGCGTGGCAGCAGCATCAACGCCCCGCAGAACTTCCTGGCGGCAGCAGTGGCAGCAGCAGCGCATGCGCCGAACAGTGCGGCGGCTGCGGCGGCTGGGGGCGGGGGTCACTTGGCACCAGCAGCAGCAGCAGCGGCAGCACTGGCGAGTGAGGAGGAGTTACTGCAGCAGCACCTGCGGTCACTTGCGACGGCTGCGGCAGCAATGGGATCAGCCGCCGAGGCAGAGGCGCTGGCAGCAGCAGTGGCAGCAGTGGCGGTGCCTCAGGGGTCAGGGGTGGCCTCTTGTGAGGTCACTGGGGGTGAGGTGTCTGATGGGGACGAGGTGTCAAACACCGCACGGCCGCGTAGGAGGCAAGGCGGGGCACACAGGCGGTAGTTGCGGAAGGGGCAGGATCTCCCCAATGACTTGCCTGCTGTTTGTGTTTGCGGGACTCCTGGTTACCTGCCTGGCGGGACTCCTGGTTCCTTCCTTGGCTAATGGTAGCAGGAGTGTCGTGCCTGTGGGAAGGGACGCTGCAGTACCAGTGGCAGCTGTAGTTGCTGCTTCTGATCAAGGTCCCCATGCTTCACGTGGTTTTGGAGGGTTTGGGGTTTACTGTGAAGCTGTGTAGCTCAAGAAGTTTACAGACAGGGGTTTGAGTGCAGAGCACTCCGTACCGGGGCGGCAGCTGCACTAAGAAAGGGGATGCGCTGTCACAGCGTTGGTTTTGTGTTGCTTTGGCATAACAGTGGTGCGCATTGCATGCATGCGTGCATCCACCCATCCCTTTTGGTACCTCGCCGGCCGGTGTGCATGGTGTTGTGAATTCATCACTTGTCACTACCTTTCTTCCTTCCTTGGCATTTGGTGAGGTGACTGGTGCCGAATGTGTTTTCCCGCCTTGCTACGAAATCAGAATAGAACCCTTGCCGGGGTAGGGCTGAAGCCAGGCCAGGCCAGGCTTTTGCTGAGTTGGTTTTTTGGCGGGAAATGGCAGGTCTTGTGAGGGTGATCAGGCCAGCACATGGGTTAGAGGGCCTTGATACCTGATTGACTGCTGATGACTAATTGGGGTTGTCCTGCAGCCCCCACCAGCAGCTTGTAGCTCTAGGGTTGCAGGTTGCGCACATATTCCTCCCTCCCCTATGGTGTTCCTCTTCAGATCTGTCTGGTTTTGTCCTGCAGATCGTGCTGTGCTGTGCTGTGCTGTGCAGCGCTGTGCATAATACGCCCACGTACAGAGCACCAAGTGTGCAGGCAGTGTCCCTTCCTATCCCAGAGGACGGGCTATGACTTGTGTGGGTGTACAGCGTGCAGTTGCTTCAGCAGTAGCGTCTCATAGTCAGTGTGTGCTGCAGCAGCAGATTTGCTCTCAGCATGCCATCAGTGATGACTGGCCACTCAGATGTCAGGGGCTGTGGATTCAACACATGGCAAGTTACCCTGGGTTGGTTGGTGTGGTGTGTTGCTGTGATAGGCTCGGCATCGCTCCTTGCAAGGCCTTTGGCTTGCAGGTACTGCAGTCACACACTTACAAGGTTTGGGTTGTCAGAGAGCAAAATGGTAGACCAATACAGCAGTAGCTGCTGCAACCAATAGGTGCGACCGCCAGTGCTTCTGTCTACATCATCTTCCTTTCTTGGGGTTTTGGCACTGGGTTTGATGCGGTTATATGGTCTCAGGCTGTTCCTGCAGGCGTTTTTGGCTTCTCTGTGTGGCTTGTGTGATGGCACACGCCCAATGCCTGTGTGTTTTGTTTTGGTGAGGGGCCTGGTGCTCTAGCATAGCTGTAGAAGAGCACCCCTCCCACTCACCGCTAGGGTGTGGTTATGCTGGTTGCGCACTCTTCCGTCCTCCTTCTGCGCGTGCCAACCTGCAAACGCAAGCAGACAAAGTTCAGATTCAGGGGAGTGAACCTGTGCTGCACAGCAGATGCATGCAACTTCTGTTTGTAGGCCTGCTATTCCATAGCACCCTGCATGTTGGCTGCTGTTCAATGACTGGTAGGCTGTCATCACGATGGGTGTTTGATCTCTGTGTTATGCTGCATCCATTTCCTCTTTTGTGTCCTCGTGCATTCCTCCGGGCTGGCATTTACTGGTCAGGAAGGCTTCAGGATGCAACCCTTTCTTGAGTGCAGAACTTCTGCAGGCTGCCGATGGGTGTGGCGGCACCCACACACTTCAGGGACAGCCCTGTTTCGTGCCTGTTTGCTGTCAGACGGTGCCTTGCTCTTAAGCTTTTCTTTTCCAAGATTGTGAGTGCATCAGGTCCCACAGTCCAAGCGTCTCATGCTTGGGCATGGGTCATGTTCATGGCATGAACATCTCCACGTCATGCACGTGTCCTGTGTGGCGGCATGGCTTGTCGCCGAAGAAGAGGATGTTGGGCGGCAAGTGATGCTGCGGTTAACAACACACTGATGCGGTGTTGGATCACACATACATGTGTATTGAGCACACACATGTACATGTCCATGTCCATGTCCATGCAATCCGGCTACAAACACAGACACCTGACGAGATCGCCTGGCCTGACGGGGCCAATCAGGGGTTCAGGGGTGCCGGGGTTGGCTGCTTGCCCTGTATGGGTGTCTGTGTGGACATGCGCGTGGTGGTATGGACATATTCCTGTGGTGATAAGTTGGCGTGTGTGTGAATGGTACTGGCCGTCTATTGGCACGTGTGCTTCCATTGAAGGGGTCTCATAGCATTGCGCCTGCACGGTTGGGTTTGTTCCCCTGGTGCCGCACACAGTGGCGTTGGGGCAGGGATGTTGCTCTGCTTCGCAGGGTGTACGCTGTGTTGGTACGTGTGCATGCCAGGGTGGTTTTGATAGGCGCCTGCCAGGGGACTCGTTTTGTAAGGACAACACAGGCATGCTGCACATGGCACTGCGCATATCGGCTAGCACCTGTGGTAGCGTCTGCTGCTGAGCTTGTTTGTGTGATGGGCGTCTGTTTGATACGCTCGCGTGCTGTGCTTCCTTGACGCCCTTAGCCCTGCATGGCTGGGATACATGGGATGGTGAGTCAACCTGTGGGACCCCTGCTGTTAAGGTCTGCAGGAGACTTTGTGATGCTGCTGCTTTGACGCATGTGGGTGTTGTCAGTTCCCGTCTTTGTCGTTCAGGCAAAGCGTGCTGACTCGCCGGTTTACGGGTCAGGTGTGTAGGAGGAGGGTCCCCGCGTTGACCGTGTACTTCCCTCCCTATGGTCTGACAGTCAGCACAGTGCAGGCATGTTCACTGAGGCACTGGGTCACTGTGTGGCTTTTGATGCTGGCCCGAGCAGCACCTGCTCACTGCTCACGCTTCCTCCTGCCAACTTCCAAGTTACATTGCGGTTTAGACGCTGGTCGTACTCCTCTGATGGTCCATTCGCTGCAACCAAGGCGCTCGTACCACCCCGTCAGATCTCTCGTGCCAGGGCATGTGTCTCATCTGTGTGTGCACGCATGTCGGCACGTCGGCATGTGGAATGTTTTGTGTGGGTCTGTCACAGTGTGGGTGCCATGTCGCCTGTGCCATTGCTGTGGCTGTTGTACACGTCCCATCCCTCAGTGTGGTGTCCTGCCCTCACCCGCAAGCTTCAAGTTGCACAGCCCTGCCTTGACTGGGTCGTTGTGGTTGAGTGCAGAAGTCCATTTTCCCCCAAACAGCGGCCTTGTGAATGAGGCTGCTGGTTTGCACTTGCTTGGTGCCTCATATCAGCACAGATGTGTGTGATATTGCACTGGGGAGTGATGTCACACTAGTAGCTTCTGGCAGTTGGCTGATGGTGTGACACCCTAACAGCTGCACCACCACCACCTGACTGTGCTGGTACCAAGTATTGATGCAGGGCAGTGATTGGCCCACCATGGCATGCAGATGCTCACTGCCTGCCAGAAGTCTGTGGGCACGCCTGCATCAAGTGGTTCTGTTGTTACAAGCGTCTTCAATCCACCTGTACGGCCATGTCATGACTTGTCATCAGACAGGCTTGGCGCTGAGGCTTGCATCTCGCGGCCCCACAAACCTGTCCCTGTTCATTGATGCAGCACGCTGTGAGGGGCATGTGCTGGCTTATGCACGGCTGTCCTGGCGCCAAGCGCGCGCTACGTGTACGTGTGCTTGTGCGTACATTACATGCGTGTGTGTTCGCTGACGTGATGTCAGAATACGTGATACCCATGAGTCCCTCTGGAATGCTGATTGTGGGTGTCTGGCAATGCTCGTCTGTTGCGATGGTGAGGCTTGCCAGCACCCGCTGCGGCTGTGGCCCCTCCTGCAACGTGCCATGTCAGCCGCCAGTCCCTGCAGGACCTGGTGATAGAGTCTACTGCAGGAAAGGGGTATGTAGAAATGCAGGGCTTCTGTATGCATGATCCTGCGCATCATACGGTGTTGCCGCCTTGTGATGTGTGAGGTCTTTTGCATGTGCTCCAAGGGCGACTGCCCTTGTGCTGCATTGGGCGTGTATGTGACCAGCGCGCTCGGATACCAAGCAATGCAGCCGCGTTGCTCCTGTCCTTGACCGCCCTTCCTTAGCCTCAGGCTTCTGTGTTTCCAACACAATGAGCACGCGATAAAGGTAGCTATACAGAGATATGTCCGTACTCCTGTTGAACCTTGCACTGCGAATTGGAGCCCTGCGTGCCTCTGTGGTGATTTGTGATGAAAGCGCTTCGATGCACCCCTGTGATGATGCCTTGGCATGCCTTGGCATGCCAGCAGGACCCTGTTGCAATCGAGCCAAGGTGCACTCTGGTTCGTTGACATCCCATGTGGGCATTTGTTCTGCCAGTTGTGTCTTGTCTGCGTGTGCTTGCATCCTGACGGATAGGAACCCAACAACAGCCATGCCTCGTGGCACATGAGTATAGTAGGTGTGTGGCGGAGGGAAAACTGTTGCAGAGTAGCAGGCTGTGTGCTGCACTTGTCGGCCTGGCGTAGCGAGCTACAGCGAGTGGCAGTGGCATACAGTAGCTGCACAGGTAGTGTATACATAAACGGCCACACACGCTGGCACAGCCGCGTGCATCTTGAGGAAGGTTTCAAGATTGCTGGACTGCACTGGCGCTGCGCAGTGCCCCTGGGTTGAGCCAGCGCTGAGCCTGCTGAGCCTCCACAGGCTGGGGACCACAGCACAGTACTACTGCAGTGGCATGTGCCACAGGCCCCGATCAAAAGGACTTCAGTAACCAAGTGTAACTATTCAATCCATGTTGGGCCACTGAGTGCACTGGCTGATGGGGTGTGTGGACTGGGAAGGCCAGGGTGGCGGGAGGGGGTGGGTGTGGTGGGTTGGGCAGAAAGGAGGGTGAGGTTCTCCCACCTGAATTGGAAGCACGGCAGCATAAGTGATACAAGCACAGCAGGCAATACACTGTGCATCACAACTCCATATGCTCCTTTTCACAGTTGTTCAACTGACATGACGTGAACCGGTCCCGGGAACAAACAAGACCCCGTTAACGTTGTATGTCATCGAGATGTGGTGATATTGGTGCTCGTCCGATTTCCTGTGCGGTTCCCGTCCTTGTTGGCACATTCGTCTGCCATCAGAGCAGTAGTATCGGAAACGAACACTGTGGCAGGGGCAGGAGACACGTGATTATTTGATTCAGAGTTATTGCTTGGCTTGTTAGCACCACGCCTGGTACAGCCTGTAAATGGAGGGCCTTAAATGTGCCAACAGGTATGTTGTGGGCCTGCAGCTGTTGCCGTACTGGACAGCCTGGACCCTCCATGCCGTGTCATGCAATCTGTAATGCCTTGAATGCCTGGAATTGGGCCCTCCTGATGACTACTGACATGCTGCTGTGCTGGTTGTGTTGCTCAGGCCGTGTGCAGTTGCCCCACCACAACACCACGCGTGCTTCGGCTTGCACACGCCCGGTAGGTGCAGCACATGCTTTGCCGCACGTTTTTGACTGGTGTCAAGGCACATTCCAGCCCAAGTTCACACGTCATATCGACGTCCCTTGGCATTCTTAGTACTGTGCCACTCAATGCTGAGGGAGGGAGCTGTAGCAACCTGCATGGCCTGCTTTGCCGCCCCTGCTCATAGGTGGGGCAGCACGACTCCTGCAGCTTGGCAGGCTAGCACCCCGCCTGCAACAACAGCAGCAGCAATGTGCAGGACTACCAGTACAACACGCGTGGCAACGGCAGCACCAGTGGCAGCAACAGCCATGGCGAGCCCAGCAGCCAGCACAGCCACAGCAGCTGCGTGTCCTGCAGCAGCAGCGCTCATGCAGTCCAGCACACGTGCCTCAGCCCCAGCAGCAACCGGCAGTGCAGCAACCAGGCGCCTGCAGAGCTGCTGCGTCCTCACAGGCCTTCAGCGACGACAGCAACAGCAGCGGCGGCAAGCAAAACGGCAGCAGCAGTGGCAGCAGCGGCGGGGTGTTTGCTGCAGCGGCCACGTTAACAGATGGCCTGGCAGACACAGTGGCAGACCTGCAGGACCTGGCGAAGCGCTTCCTGGGCTTGTGGCGCCAGTTTCTGCCAATGCTTTCGCTCTTCTTCTGTCTGAGCTTCATCAACACTATGCTGGATAGCTTGAAAGACACCCTCGTGATAACAGCAGCGGGGGGCGGCGCGTTTGTCATCCCGTACCTTACGGTCTACGCTGTGCTGCCGTTGTCGATGGTGTTCCTAGTGGCTTTCTCAGCAGCCTCGCAGCGGATGTCGCGCTCGGCGCTATTCAACACCATTATCGCCATCTTCGTGGCGTTCTTTGCGGGCTTTGCGCTGTTCCTGTACCCCAATGCAGATGTCCTGCACCCGCACGCTCTGGCGGACAGCTTGCAGCAGGTACGCGCTCTCAAGGCGCAGCAGTGCAGGCGGTGGCGCTGTTTGACAGTGCGGTGGACACTGACGCTGTAGTGGTAGTCAGAGCATGGCTGGTGATGGCAACGAGTGGAGCAGGCTGGTTGCAGTCCTTTGTACCAGCCATCCCTCGCTTCAGGTTGAGCATCACACCTTGCACTACCACCTAGTTGATGTCTCGCTGTTGCATCATGAGTAATGGTGACAGCAGCACTTGCCCTCACGCCATGTCTGCACCTTGCTGCACTGCTGCAGGTGCTGCCTCAAGGGCTGGCTGGCATGGTTGGCATGTACCGCAACTGGACCTTCACCCTCTTCTTCTGCATGTCGGAGCTGTGGGGAGATGTCTGCATGGGGCTGCTGTTCTGGGGGTGAGGCTGTAGTATACAATACGGCACATCCAACCATAACAGCAGCAGCAACAAGTTGATTGCAGACCGTGTCCTCTATGGTGGTTGTGAGAGGAGAATGTGTGTTGCAGCGCACACTGCATTTGTCATCTGTGGGATGAGGAGGAGTCTTGACAGTGACAGTGCGTTTTGTGAACTCAGTGTTTGGCGGCCGGCTGGCGCCAGCACTGGCAGCATGTTGCTGCTGTAGTAAATCTCAACACTGTGCTTGTGGCGCTCCTGCCAACGTTGCTCTTTGTGCTGCAGGTTGGCAAATGAGATCACCAACTTGTCAGATGCAGCCACTCTGTACCCTCTGTTTGGTCTGGGCGCTAACCTAGCGCAGGCGCTTGCAGGCATGGTTTTGAAGGTACGTACATGTTATTTCGGACTGCCTGCTGCAGCTCAGGGTTCCCTGGTGGTTGATGGACTCCCCAATGGGTGTGGGTTGCTGTATGTGGCAGGGGGTGGTGAGGGTATGCAGCCGTTGCAGCTCGTCTCCTTGCTCCTGCACGCAGCCAAAGTCTGGCCCGGTGTCTGGTCATTGCAGCTAAGACAAGGTGCTCCAGGGCTGCGTTCAAAGCACAGGCTGCTGCAAATGCAAGCCAAAGATCGTGCACCTGTTGACTGTGACTGGCCACAGTGCCCATCTCCACACACTGCCTTGTGTCATTCTTGTCACTCTTGTCACTCTGTCACTGTTGTGTGCGTGTGCAGGCAACCACGCGAGGAGGTGCAGCGGAGTTTGCCATGGCCCTGCAGGCGTCCATGGCAGCAGTGGTGTGCATAGCGTGCGTGGCCATCGTGCTGCAGCAGCACATAACGAACCAGGCAGAAGCAGAGGCAGCGGCGATCCGTCACCGGCGCCAGCACCGCCACAACAGCATGCACAGCAGCACCATTGCTAGCGGTGCAGATCTCACACGGGCGGTGTCACCAGCTGTTGAGGCGTTGTCGCCTTCGCCGCCGCCGCTGCAGCAGCCGCAGAAAAAGGAGAAGCCGAAGACGTCGCTTAAGGACTCCTTCAAAATGCTGGCGGCCAGTGTCGAGATCCGCTGCTTGGCGACTATGTCGCTGGCGCAGGGCCTGTGCAACAGTTTGATGGAGTTTGCGTGGAAGTGCCACATGCGCATCCTGTACCCCAGCCCGGCAGACTTCACAGCATTCCTTGGTAGGTGGTGTTGTTTGGTAGGCGTGTGTACTGACACACATGCTTTGGTCAGCTGACAGTTGCAGGATTGGTAGCAGCAGCATACAAGTTTGTGTACCCCAGCTAGGCTCTGACTGGCATGATCGTTTTTGGCTGCTCATGACATCCACCGATGTCAGCTGTGTCTTGTTGAGCAGTCAAACCTGATTTGTGTACAGGCCCTGCACATCACCCCCAATACATCAGCAGCAGAAGGTGAAGCCTCCAGTTGCATTTGACTCTGCAGCAGCTGATCGTGTCAGGGTTGTGTGGCACTGTGTTGGTTGGCCTGCTGTCGCATTGCAGGTGACGTGGCGACGTGGTCGGGTATCGTCACTGGTGGCCTGATGCTGCTGTCCCCCCTGCTGTTTGAGCGGCTCGGCTGGCGCGGCGTGGCAGGTGCCACACCCAAAATCCTGCTGTATGGAGGCAGTGCTTTCTTTGCGGCCTGCATCGTGTACCAGGTAGGGGGGGGGGGCTGTGACAAAATTCTGCCTGAGTGCTTTCCTCATCTTGTTGCTGCATCTGCCTGTTGGTTAAAGGAAAGTAAGCAGTCGTGGAAGTATGTTGGAAGTGGTGGCCGGGGGCTGTGGTTGTCCCCAATGTCCCCAATGAGGGTTGCTGTGAGCGGCATGCTGCTCGGCCCCCTGCACCTCTGTGGTGCTGTGTTAGCTCTATTTTGGCCCGCTTCTCACAGCCTTCTCTTGTTCTGCCCTGCTCTCTCCTGCTCTGCTCCTGGCTGTTCTGCTCTGCTCTCCCCTGCTGTGCTCCTGGCTGCTGTAGCACATGTTTGGTCATGCCGTGGCAGCAGCGGGTGCCAGCGCAGCGGGTCCTGCAGGTGTGGCTCTCCTGCAGGGGCTGGTGCTGTTTGGTGCGCTGCTGTACGTGTTTGGCCGTGGCGCAAAGTTCAGCCTGTTCAAGCCTGCAGAGGAGATGGTGTACATCACTCTGGATGAGGAGGGGCGCACGCGCGGCAAGGCAGCCATCGATGTTGTAGGCTCACAGGTGTGTAACACACTTGAAGGCAGACAGACGTTGTGTGTTGGCGCGGGGGGGGGGGGGGGGGGGGAGAGGGACGGGGGGGGGGTGTACCATGGGGGTGCTGCTTGGCTTGTAATACTTGCTCGGGTTCATGCATCATGACGGGTGCGTTGGCACTTGATATGTGTACTTGCCAGTCATGTGTACACGGCTGAGTTGTGCACTCAAAGGGTTCACGACCTCTATTTCCTGATCATGCCTTGTGCCTGCTGTGTGTATGTGCAGACGGGCAAGTCCGGTGGCAGCCTGCTGCAGCAGGCGCTGCTGATCACCAGTGCCGGCAGCATTGTGGGCATCATGCCGGTGCTGTTTGCCTTCTTCTTTGCGATGCTGCGTGGCTGGAGCTCTGCTGTACACACGCTGTCCAATGTGCGGCACTACAGCTATGACAGCCCTATCAGCAGCTTGGATGAGGAAGAGATTGAGCAGGGCGGGGACTTGAGCGCAGGCTCGGGTGACTTGAGTCACCAGCAGCAGCAGCAGCAGCAGTTGGTGAGCATGGCAGCAGCAGTAGCAGCAGCCGGCGGCAGCAGTGCGGGGTTGACGGCTGCAGATCAGCAGGAGCTGTTGGCAAAGCTGCAGGGGCTTGCAGACGGCAGCGGTGACGCTGCTGCTGCCGCTGCGAAGCCTCCCCGGGGTTCGAAGTCGTTCGAAGCTGCAATGGCACGCAGCAGCAGTGGCGGCGGCCAGGACAGCAGCAGCAGTGGCGGCAACAATGGCAGTGAAACAGACGGGCAGCTGCACCATGATGACAGCAGCTTGAACGGTGCTGGCAGTCAGCAGGGCGGGCAGGGCCAGCAGGGCACAGGGAGCAGCCAGGGTTTTGTCACTCTTAGTCATGATGCTGCCTCTGCGTTCAGGCGCAGCAGGCGGGAAGCTGCAGGGCACAGCAGTGCACAGGATGCTCTCAGCAACAGTAGCAGCGGCAGCAGCAGCAGCGGCAGCAGCATGGGGACGGGGGTGGATGCAGATAGTGTCAGCAGCAGCAGCAGTAGCAGTAGCAGTAGGGCCAATCAGGCTGCAGATGGGAGTAGCTAGTTGTGAGGGTTGAGCGCTGAGGAAGGTGGCAGTGCCCCCAACAGGCTGTGCGTACTGTTGCAGCGCAGCATGTCGCTTGGTGGTGGGCGGTCAGGGGTGGAGCAGCATGCTGGTGACAGGACCTGGTGTGGCTTGCACACAATGTGCTGCATGATCTCCACTGAGGCATGCCCCTCAGATGGCGGCAGGTCTTGTATGCCTAGGCTTGCAGCAAGCTGTGGCTCACCATGTCCGTGTGTCAGATTTTACTTGGTCAATGTCACCTAGCCTAGTGGTTTGTCAGACCCACTGGATCTGTGGTTTTGACAGGGGCATTGCGCTTTGACCAAGGTGCAGCAATCGGTTGCACTGCATCACTGCTGCATGCACCACAGTTTGGGTTGTGAGGGCCAGGGCGCATGGGGGCGCCAATTGCTGCTGCGATCGGCGTGCAGGAGGGAGGGGGGAGGGGCTCGAGGACGAGCTGCGCAGCAGGGGGTTAGAGGGCCCCATGCAGGCCAACCCAAGCACCTGCTATAGTACAGCTGCTTACTCAAACTGAAATTGCTGCCGTGTGTCTGCAGGCAGTTGCAGTGCAAGCCAGATTTGTATGTTGTGTGCACTTGGGCGGCACACTTGCTGCTTCAAAGACCTGAATGCATGGTGTGAGGTGGCTACTTTGTACAAAGTCTGACTGCTTGACAGTGCTGGACTACCATGCTACAGGGTGTTGCTATTGTTGGCGTTGTTGTTGTTGTGCTGCCCTAGCCAGTGCTGGGCGGTAGAGGTGAGGGCTGACAATTGCAGCGGGCCAGGGTTGCATCCCCAATGGCATGTCAGCCTGTGGCAGTGCAAAGGTTATCGTTAGTTGATGCCCTTGTCACCAACTTTCTGTTGGTTTGATGGTGGCAGGGGTAAAGAGGGCCTCACTACTCCTGGGCCCTCACTACCCCCTTCTGCCCTTTGAACCGACTCAGGGCTTGAGCTGTTGGGGTTCAGGTGTCTGACGACCTCCGCACACGTTGTTTTGCAATTGATTTTCAGCGCTGTAATCTGCACCGCTGGCAAGGGCGCACACATTGCTGGCTGCTTGATGATCTGCACATCGTCAACTGTGTCGAGCGTAACGGCACCGACATCGGACATGAACACATGCAGACAGTACTCATGCCCCTAAAGTTGGGAAACTATTGAAATTCTGAAGCCGTTACAGTGCGATCACCATGACAGTAGAGTGGCTACAGCCTTTGGCTGGTGCTGCTGAGCAAGGTGGCCAGGGGTGGTCCTGGGGCCTCAGCGGATCATTACACAAAGAGGAGCTGTCTCCCTTGCTCTTTTGGACCTATCTGGGAGTCAGCATCGGCCTTGTTACGATGGCAGGGATGGCGTCAGGACTGACACTGGGGTTGATGTCGCTGGATGAACTTGACCTGGAGGTGGGTGGTGTGGTCCTCAGGCCGATCAAAACCAATCAGTGCCTCGTTGATGTCACACGTGTGTACTGAGACGGTTGGAACATGCACCATGGACTGTATTTGGCCTTTGGCATCACTGGCAACACCATGCAGCAACCAACCTGGCATGGTACAGCAGCTGCCAGATGATCCGCTCGCCCACGGTTTGCATGTGCACATTGTTCCTGCAGCATCGGCAAGCATTAGGACTGCATGCTGCTGCTAATCAGTGTGTATGCTGGATGGCACGCAGGTGTTGAAGCGCAGTGGGACTGAGCAGGAGAGGCGGCATGCGCGCAGGATTATGCCTGTGAGTAGACCAGACCAGATCGAACATGCAACTGGGCCATGTTGCTCAGTGCAGCCTACCTGATGCTGCACATGGACCCCACTGTTCAGCAAAAACAGCAGGGGCAGCAACAGCAGCCTGCGGAGTGGTGGGCCAGTCAGATGGACCGCCATTATCGGCCCATCACCATACACAGCAGCAGCTACCTGGTCGTTGGCATGTCAAATTCAAGCACTGTAGTGCTCCTAGTTCTAGTAGCACTAGTAGAACTAGTGCACTACACTGGTAGAACTAGTAGAACTAGTAGCACTGTAGTGCACTACCAGTACAGATGCGAATTGTCAGCAACACTGCAGCACAGCAGCTGTTGCCACCCGTGTGTGCCACTCTGTTGTTGCAGGTCATTGAGAACGAGCACTTCCTGTTGGTCACGCTGCTCTTGTTCAATGCGCTGTCAACCGAGGTGTGTGTGGTCAAGCAAGCTGTGGTGGGGGTCCTCTGGTGCATTTGTACAATTGCATGCTGATGAAGTGCACGTCGACGTGCTGCCTGAGCCATGTGTGCACATATATCAGAGACAGTGCTGTGCTTGTAGGCAGGGATGGGGGCCATGGTTGCAAGATGTGGCCGTCAGACATGCAGCAGGCTGCCACACAGTGCAGCACATGGCCAGTGCGCCCACACCCACCCTGCTGCTGCTGTCGCTTGTCTCCAGCACGCTCGGGTCAGCACCCGAGCGTGCTGGAGGCAAACGACGGCAGCAGCAGGGTGGGTGTGACGCACTGGCCATGTGCTGCAATGTGTGGCTTGCTGCTGTCTCCTCTGTTGGCTTGACTGTTGGGTCTCTAGCCAGCCAGCACCCGCTGCACATCTCTTACTGGCCCATCCTTAGGCCCCGGCCATGCAAAAGTGAAAGGGTGGGGGGCAGCAGGGTCGTTGTGCACCAACAGCCACGACTTGCGCTGCACAGAGATCGGAATGGGCTCTGTACAGCCGTGTTCCACCCACAGCAGCAGTGCCACTCTGTGCGTCGCCTGTGCAGCATATGCAGCGTGCTTGCAAAGCAAACTATGTGTCTGTGGCTGTTGCATCCTGTCCCCAAGGTTTGATGAACGGCACAACAACACAAATAGAGCAAAACCATGTGTGCGCCTCCTTTCTGTCGCCATACCGCAGGCCCTGCCCATTTTCTTGGATAAGCTGTTGGACCCTGTTACTGCAGTGCTGCTGTCAGTGACTGTGGTGCTGGTGATTGGGGAGATACTGCCTCAGGCAGTCTGCAGGAGTTACGGCCTGCAGGTGCGCAAAGATAACAATTTTGCAAGAGTAACAATGACATGATGGAAGAGTAACGTGACTGCAATCGCAGCTGATACCAGTAGTAGGACTGCTGACGTACAGGAGAGGCGGCCTTTGATGTGCTGCACTGCGCAGTGCATCCATGTGCTGGCTGATGCCATGCGGTGACAAGGCTCATGATCAGTCCTGCACTGCCCACTGTCAACGCATCAAAGTGTTACCAGTACTGCCTGCATGCTTTCCTTCGCGCAAGCCAAGAAACCCTCACTCATGCTGGTTTGGGGTTGCCAGTGGCTGGAGGGGATTGTTTAGCAGAACGTTGGAACTGCAGAGTTCACACATGTGCGTCACACTGTGAAGTCAACCACCCCTCCTCCTATGTGTCTGTAAGGTATCCTCCTCTCCTCCTGTGTGTTGATGCCGCTGCCCTGCAGGTCGGCTCCTACTCTGCCTGGTTTGTGCGGCTGCTGATGTTTGTCAGCGCCCCAATTACCTGGCCCATTGGGAGGTTGCTGGACTGGCTGCTGGGGGATGACCAGACGGTGAGGAGGGAGGGGGACCAGCTGAACATGATACTCTGCCACGTGGCTAGCTAGCTAGCTAGCTAGTTATGTGGCAGACAGGTCGACTGAGCTCGTTTTCCCTGGCAGGGCGAGTACCAGCCCAGTTGGACTCTCTGCCACACAGCTAGCTGGCTAGCACAGGCATCCCCTGCATGTGCCACTAAGCACAGTGCTCCTGGCAAGTAGGGACAAGAGCCAAGCAGGCACGTGCTGGAGGTCGATCGCACTGCTGATTTCAACTGTACGTGACCAAACAGGTGTTGTCATTTAGCGAGGTCTGCTTTGTGTCAGCTCCTCAAAATTCCCTGGCTCCCATGTGGGTTGCACGGTGCCGCACTGCCAACTTCTGTAACTGTGGCCGTGACAAAGTACCTTGGGATGTTGCATGTCGTATTTCAGCCGGCTCAACCCTGGTAGGAAATGTCATTGATCTGTCGCGACTGTGTCTATGTGTAATTTGTCCCCCCCCCCCCACACACACACACATTTTGCAGGCACTGTTCCGTCGCGCTCAGCTGAAGGCTCTTGTTGGTCTGCACAGCAGTGCTGAGGGTCTGGGTGGCAACCTGTCAGCTGACGAGATCAGCATCATAACAGGCGCCCTGGACCTCACCTCAAAGACGGCTTGGACGGCCATGACACCACTGGATAAGGTGGGTCTAGGTTTTAGGGTTCAGGGGTAGGGTCTTGGGTGTAGGTGGCAGGTGTGAAGGTCGTGGTTGGAGTTTTGGAAACTGGGAGTTGGGGTTTGTGGTGGTGCTAACGAGATCAGCATCATCACAGGGGCCCTGGACCTCACCTCAAAGACAGCATGGACAGCTATGACACCACTGGATAAGGTGGGTTTATGGGCTAGGGTTTAGGGTGAAGGATCAAGGTGTAATGTTTATGTGGCAGGTGGGAAGGTTGGGGTGTTGGGGTTTTGGAAACGAGATCAGCATCATCACTGGGGCCCTGGACCTCACCTCAAAGACGGCTTGGACGGCCATGACACCACTGGATAAGGTGGGTCTAGGATTTAGGGTTTAGGGTCTTGGGTGTAGGTGGCAGGTGTGAAGGTCGTGATTGGGGTTTGGAAACTGGGAGTTGGGGTTTGTGGTGGTGCTAACGAGATCAGCATCATCACAGGCGCCCTGGACCTCACCTCAAAGACGGCTTGGACGGCCATGACACCACTGGATAAGGTGTGTTGATGGGCTAGGGTTTGGGGTGTAGGATCAGGGTTTATGTGGCAGGTGGGAAGGTTGGGGTTGGGGTTGGGGTTCTGGAAACGAGATCAGCATCATCACTGGGGCCCTGGACCTCACATCAAAGGCGGCTTGGACAGCCATGACACCACTGGATAAGGTCAGTCTGGGTTTGGTTTTGCAGTTCCGGGTCTTTGAGGTTGGTCCTGTTTCTGGTGCTGCTGCACGTGCTGTGTTCAACCACCAGCACTGGCATCTCCCACATCCCCTTCACGTCCGCAATTGGTTTGACTGCTGGGCCATATCAAGCCCCACGCCTCAATCATTGTGTTGCTGTCGATCTGCCGTGGACTGCTCCCATATTGTGTCCTTCCAGGCGTTCATGTTGCCGTCGGACCGCCGGTTGGATGAGGCTACCCTGCAGGATGTGCTGGTCAGTGGACACTCACGCGTGCCGGTGCACGAACCAGGCAACAGGTGGGGGCTGGTGCCATCATGGCTACTTTTATAAGGTTGGAAGGGGAGATGGAACTGCCGCTGCATGGTGCTGCCTCTGTGCTGTCATCCCCTCACTATGGGGTACTTCCACCTCTTGGAGGTAATCCCCAGACGTTGTGATCAAGTCCGGTTGCTTTCCTGGTGTCGTCTAGATCCGAGACATGTTGCATGTGTTGCTATGTTGCTCAAAGGGCTCCTCATGCCTTGATGTCCTGGTGTCTGTTGTTGCTGCTACAGGCGCAAGTTGCTTGGGCTCATTCTTGTGAAGGAGTTGGTGCTGGTGGACCCTGAGGAGGGGCTCACTGCAGGTGGGGGGGTTCTGCAGGCAGGGGGGGGGGCTACTTTGGCGGGGACCAGCAGATGTCGGTGTTGCCTCTACTGGGCCCTGCAGAGGGCCTCGCTGCATGTGTGGGGCATTTGAGGGGAGGGTGGCGGAGCTTGATGCAGAACTGCAATGGAGCCTATGCACATCACAATCCTGCTGTGTGTGTAGCAGTGTGGATGGGTTGTTTGAGGGTGGATGTCCATTCAAAAGGGCGTGGGGCTCTGGGGGGAACCGTGAATTGTTTGAAGTGGTGGGGATTGTGTTGATCCTCATGTGCGTCCCCCCACCCGCCTGTGCAGGCCAGCTCGTCAGCCGCTCCTTACCACGCCTCCCCGCTGACACGCCCATGTACCAGCTGCTGCGGCTGTTTGAGGCTGGTGGGAGTCACATGGTGGCCCTCACACGACCCAAGGCTGCCCTCAGCGCTACCCACCAGGACGCTTCCGCTGCAGCAGCAGCACTAACAGCAGCAGCAACATCAGCAGTAGTGTCGCCAGCAGCAGCAGCAGCAGCAACACCAGGGACGCATGGCTTGGCTCGTACCTCTGCCTCTGGGGCCCTGCCGTTGCACCGCATCAAGTCAGGTACGCTAATCCAGGGTTTAGGAATCTGAATGTAGGCGTTTGAAGGGATGCTGTTGGTGTGCCCGTTATATCGACCTGCCCTGACGGCTGCACAGGACCAACCAGCTGTATGCCGTGGTGGTGGGGGCAGATCCCAATGCCAAGGGAAGATTCCATCCCCCCCGGGGGGGGGGGGGGGGGGCTGATGCTGCTTTTGTAAGTCTCAGCCCCTGTAATCTAGCTGGAATGGCAGTGTGATAAGGAGTTCCCACCTAGCGGCTGAGGCATGACGGCTCACAAGGTTGTAAGGTTTGAAGATGTTGGTCAGCCTGATCTGCCGTCAAAGTGGCAGCAGCATGTTCAATCCTCTGCTGACGGTTTCCCTGCTCCCCATGCTGCTGCTGCTGTTGGCACTGCCAACCCTTCCTGCCGTCCAGGTGTGATCAAAACGAGTGAGAAGGAGTTGTACATCGAGGCAGAGCAGCGAGTGCCGATCAGCCCACAGGGCAGTTGGGGCATCAACCCAGCCAGCCAAGGCAGCTGGGGGAGTGGTGCTGTGATAGGCAGCCCTATCAGCAAGAGGGACAGCAGTGGGGTGGAGTGTGGCTGTGTAGGGGTGCTGTGGGGCCCCGATGTGCAGGAGGGGGACCCTGTGGGGATCATCACCATTGAGGACGTCATAGAAGAGGTGAGGAGTGAGATAGTGTATGGGTGGGTGGCGGGGTTGGGGGGGGGGGATTGGAGTGTGTGGTATTACCAGTAGGGGCTGCTTGCGGTGGCATCTACGCTAGCTTCACTAAGAACAGTGCACCGGTTATGACTCAAGCCATGGCATAGACCGCAACAGCGAGTATGTGCAAGCTGTCACAGTTGGTAAAAGGAAAGTGGGTGGCTTGCACAGCCAGTGGTGATTGACACGCCCCATTGCGGTGTGCTGTGCTGTGGTGTGATATGTTGCTGCAGCTGCTGCAGCAGGAGATCATTGACGAAACAGATCAGTATGTTGACAACCTACAGGTACGGCAACAGCTACTCCACATTGCATGTGTGCAATCATAGCCATAGTGACAGAGGACAGCTGATCGCGTGCTTTTTGCCAGACGTGCGCAATCATTGGGGGTGCCGGTGTGCATTCTCACTCCCCAGGCATTGCTGACCTCATGTGGCTTTATACGTGGTAAGCTTGGGTCATGCCATGCTCAAACCACTGGCAACTGCTGCAAGGGCTTCACACAACCCTTTCTGTATGTCGGACTTGTTTCTGGGAATGCCTTGCCGGCTCTGCTGCACCAAAGTGCCCAAGTTGATGTAAATGACATGAATCACGTACATGTTGGTTGAGTGCTATTTGTCTGTTCATGTTCATGTGCTTGTGCAGGTGACGCGAGTAGATGCCTACAACCTGACCACCAGCCTACCACCTCGTTTGCGGAAGGTATGCACACCCGCTTTCGCATAATTCGGAATGAATGCGGTGTCCCTTGGCTGTGGCAGCTCTCTGCACTCTGCACCCTTTTGCTCCCCCTTGGTGCCTGCCTCCTTACCCTGTGACATGGCATGATGCTGTCTTTCAGCACAGACGGCAGGGGTGGAATGTTGACAGCATTCACAATCACAGCCACAAAACCAGACTGGGGAGCCACAGCCGAGCGTACGGCATGATTTCGCAACAGCTCAGGGGTCGCACATACTACCACAGCCAGCTGTGTGCCTGCCAGTTGCTGTCGTCAAGTGCCACATGTGAGTTGGTGCTCTGTGGAAGCAACTCCCTCTTGCAATCCTCGTTGTATGGCTGTTGCCGTTGCTGTGCTGTATGCCGTGCTGTGCAGGCCTATGCCCAGCAGTTCACCCCGCGTGTGGGTCGCCTGGTGGTGCACCACCCCAGCCACCACCACCAGCACAGCCCAGGGGGAAGCTGGAAGGGGCTGTCAGTCATCAAGGTGGGCGAATGTTGTTACGGTCATTATTCATATGGATGCTTTGACAATATCAACATCCGTATTGTAGCTTGGGCCTGGCAACAGTTGTGAAGGCAAAGTTTGTGAGGGGACCAAATTGGTTGGGCCAAAACTGATGCACCTAGCAAGAACCGCTCTGCTGCCCTTATGTGGACCCTATGCTGCATGCTCCGCAACTTGTTCCGGGGAATTGTGGCACCACCTGACGTGGGGTGATGTGCTGCGGCTGCTGTGTGGCTGTGCTTACCTGTCCCCGCAGCAGCAGCAGTTCGCCCCTCGAGGCGCTTACAGCAACCCCACCACACCCCTAGCAGGCACCCCTATGGCCGGCAGCCCTGAAAGCACCACACTAGCAGCACCACTGCTGGCTCTAGGAGCAGCAGTCGCAGCCGCCGGCAGCAGCAGCAGCAGCAGCCACCTACACCCACATCCGCGACTGTCCAGCGAGTCCTACCACTCCCAACAGCATCTGCAGCATATGGAGCAGGTGCCGGAGCAGCAGCAGCTGCGGCTCGGAGCCCACTACAGCAGCAGCAGTAGCGGCAACAGGGCAGCAGGTAGTGCGGCTCACGGCAGCGAGGCTCCTGGTTTGGCCTCGTACAATATGGGTCACGGGATGCACCATGGGGTGGCATACTTGCCTACACAGGTGAATGCCTGTTCCGTTTTTCTCATGGTTTGCTTGACAAGCGGCTGTTTGTCAGGGTGCATGCTCTTTGAGTATGTTCAAGCAGACTGCGTCAGGGGTCAGGGAGATTTTGCTAGTGTTGAAGGAGACTGAATCATTCTTGTCTTCTGTTCCAGAAGGGTTTTGCCTACTGCTAATCGTGATATAGTACCACATGCATTCTGCCTTTGCCTTATGCCGTTGTTGCTGCAGGCGCACCAGTATCAGCACCGCATCCCGGCAGCTCTGCTGAGACGCAACTCGGCTGACATGCCTGGCGCTGGTGTGGGTGCCTCGGGCCGGGGAGGCGGTGCTGCTGCTGCAGGGGATGGTGGCTTCGGGGGGTCACACAGCTGGGGGGCAGGTAACCCACAGCAGGCGCACAGCGGCAGCGGCAGCAGCAGCAGCAGCCTGCTGCTTAATAGCGTCCTCATTGGGCGCGCGGGACAGCAGCAGCTGCGTAGTGGCAGCAGCAGTAACGCAGCAGCAGCAGCAGCAGCAGCAGCGCCCCAGCAGGCAGGCAGCAGCAGCGCAGCTGCGTCGGCATCTGGCAAGGCGTCTGATAGTGTCCCCGTGCGTGGTATCAGCCGGGCGCACAGTGGGAGCGGTAGGGCTGGGCAGGGGGTGAGCTGGGCCCCTGAGGTACAGGGGGGTGACGGGGGTGGCGGTAGTGGTGGTGGGGGTCAGACAGGGTTTGGGTCTGTGGTGGAGGTTGAGGATGGATTGAAGGAGCCGCTGCTGGCGGGGCATGATAGGGCTGGTGATAGCGATGATGATGATGATGTAGAGCTGTGATGAGAAAGGGCACTTGGAAGTGGAAGTGTGTGTTGCGTGTGTGTGTGTGGGGGGGGGGGGTGTCTTGGGTACATGCATGTGGGCACCCTTGTGTTCCCGATGCATTTTCCCGGCCCTGCGCAAAGTGTTCGGGAGCAGCGACAAGATGCTCTTGTGGGTGTGATCGCGGCTGCCTTGCATGTCCGATGTTGTGCCGTTGCGTTGGTTGCTGTAGTGGGGTGTGTTATGCTGGTGCTGTGTGCCGGGGCATGGAGGGTGAGGCGTGTAGAGTGCACTGATGGCTGCAGGGTGGCAGCAGTAAGGTCGCTTGGTGTGTGTGCGTGCGATATTCCCAAGTCGCAGTAACCCAACTCGGTGATGCAACCAGAACCTCCAATTAATCCTTCAGCAGGCTTTTGCGTGCAAGCTTGGCGCCTTGGGGCTGATGACTCTTGCTTCCCTGTGAGTTCATGTGTGGTTCACAGTGCCTCAGCCGACACGTATGGGCTGCCATGTGGGTGTTTTTTGGGGTGTACCACAGGGGGCTGTCATGTGGTGTTGTTGGCCTTGTACAGCAGTTTGTAGCCAGGCAGGAGGCACGGGGTAGGAACTGCCTGCAGCATGCAGTTGCGCTGGGCGCAATGCTTCCGGGTTGAGTTACTTGTGATGCAGTTTATCCAGCCTTGATCACACAAGGCGGTGATTCGTTTGTCTCGTGCGTGTGTGCTGCTTCAGGCGGGCTACATGCAAGATGCATATCATGTGCATGGTGTGCAACAGTCTGCGAGGCACCCTGCCCATGGTCCTTATGTTGCGCCACCATGGGAATCAGTGAAGCCCTTGCCATGCATTGTGCTGGAGGGCGGAGGGGGGGGGGCAAGGGTGGGGCAGCAGATGTTTTGTGTTGTGTCCTGTTGTGCAGCAGTGCATCAGGGGTGGGAGATGTGCTGGTTGATTGCTTTGCGTTGTGTTGCGTCAGGAGCTTGTGATACGCTGCTTGCAGGACATGCACACCTACGTGCTGCATGGCGCATGTGCTGAATTTTGCGTGCTGGAATTGCAACTCAACTGCAGTTTGTGTTTGTTGTGTGCATGTGCTGAGCTCAATCGCAGGACAGCCGCATGGCGAAGCTTGTGCGAGCAGTGGAGTTTTAGCAGGAGTGTGGGGAGTGGATGCAGATCTGCCACGTTACACCTGAACTTATGTGTGAGCGCATGTGGTGACATAGAACTCTTTGCAACGACTGAATTTGAGGCTCCTGCAGAACCTGGCAGCTGCCAAAGTGTCCATCAGGGCTCTTGTTGGACTTCCAGGTGTTTCACCTCACAGCCTGGATTTAGGCTGTGAGTCTTGGGCTGTCAAAGCGACCCAGCTTCACCCACATTCCTCAGATATGATACCAGGATGGAGACACAGTGAATGGGTTCATTGCGGCAGGCAGTCCGCAAGCTGCGCAGCCCAGCTAGCCGTAGCTTGCCTGCAAGCTTGACATCGGAGGTTGAGCAGAGGGCCCGCAGCAAGCTCCGGTTCGAACTGAATGCCGTTTGAACACGTTGTCACGTTGACCGGAAGTTTTTTCAAGCCATCAGCACCCGCTCATTGTGCTTGCACTACATTTATCTGCTTCCCCGCTGCCGGCTCACTGCATCCACTGCACTCAACGTAAGTTTGTGGCTTGGAACAGTGCTGGAACCAGTCTGCTGCTCTGCTGCTCCAGGCTGTCAAACACCGTACACCAGGAGTCTGTTCGCAGTAGTGTGGGCTGAGTTTTGTCCTTGCCGCACGCAGGCTGCTTCCCGCACACCAAGATCACCAAGATGAACAAGGCCGTTGTGTGTGTGATGGTGCTGGCACTACTGTGCACAGGTAAGAGCTGCCAGCGTTTCCAAGATGGGCATGGGAGGAAGAGCCGCTTGGGACGTCAGCTCAGGTCCCTTCTGCCATGGTGACAGCGCCACGCTCTCGTAGCCCAGGCGCACGCAGCCAGCTTCAACACGCCACGGCAGCCGATAGCATCAAACGCCACCACTTGCAGCCAGCAGCCGGGCTGCATGGGTACATGCAACCCGCCTTCTGCTGTTTCAGCAGTGGTTTGCTAATGTAGTACATCGGCAGCAGGTGCACTGTGCATGCCTTCACACAAGCTTAATGAGTCAACAGAAGGTACACGTTATCAGCGCGCTTGTCGTTGTCCTCCCCTCGGTGTGCCAGGCTGTTGCCTAGGGTCATTCCAGCTGGCACAACAACAGCACAGCACACAACATAACCCTGGCACCTGAGGCATGTGTCTGCTGCCTGATGCACACACGATTGTATAATCGCTGAAACTATTATAGCTGCCACAAGCTACTCACATGCTGTCCTGCCTCTTGCCCCTGTCCCTGCAGCTACCTATGCCCAGAACCCCCTGACTGCCATCACAGATGCAGCCAAGAAGGTGACTGACACCGTTGACAGCGCAGTCAACGGCACCAAGACCGCAGTCACCTCCGTGACCAACGGTACGTGCAAGGCTTGGGTGGCAGCCTTACTGATGCTGTACGCAGCCCCCAGTCACTCTAGAAGCCTGGCCTTCCAGCTATCTGCAGGACTGTGATGATGTTGAACTACCAGTATCAAGTGCAAGATCGTCACAGCAGCCACCGGCAAGGCAACTGTGCAGACCAATGCAGTGATCAACCTGACATACCCCCCCCCCCCTGGAGCACCTGCAGTGCTGCCAGGCCCAGCAGGAATGCTGCATGCTCTCCCCCCCACTACATTCCCCTGCACCGCCCCCCCCCCCCATCCACCATCCATATCGCCCCAAAAATCCTGAGCTTTTTGCCCCTCAGAAGCTTTGTGGCCTTCCCCTGTCCCCAACATGCAGGCACCAAGGGCGCTATTGACGGTGTGAGGGGAGCAGCAGGGGCACTCGGCAACATCACCGGTGCAGCCAGGAGCGCAGCTGGCTACCACGCCCCCACTTTCGGTCTGTTCGCCGCTGCCGGCTTCGGCTCTCTGCTGCTGCTGGCATTGTAAGCTGGCGTAGCCACAGATCTGGGATTGCCATGAGTGCTCCCTGGTGCAGGAAGTGAGGTGTGACATGCTCCTAATGACAGACCGTAACGAATGTGTGACTCATGGTGGCATCTCTACAGCCTTTGGGGCAGCGGTGCGGTATATTTCAGGCAGTGCACACCGCTGTGCTGTGTTCTGCTGTGAGCCGTATTTGCAGTAGACAGCTGTGGGCAGTAGTGGGCTCAGAACCTGCCCCTTGTAATCTTGCAGTCAAGAGAGCATCAGGCCTAACACAGCAGCTGCGAGGCTGCTGATTGTGTTGGCGTTCTTTACTCGGGGACTGTGCAGTGCTGCTTGAATGGTGCTGTCTCTGTGGCGGAGGTGTTGGCGTTCTTTACTCGGGGACTGTGCAGTGCTGCTTGAATGGTGCTGTCTCTGTGGCGGAGGAGGGTCATCTGTGTGGGGGTCGTGATCACAGAACGGGTGCATGGAGCGGCATGCAGTTAGTTCGTGCATCGCAGCAGCTCGTGCTGCAATTGCTCATTGATTCTGACCACCGTTGCAGTTGGAAGTTGAGTTTTTGGACACACATGCCTGTAACTGACTGTCAGTTGCACATGTGCTGGACACAGGCCTGTGACTGATCAACAAGTGCGTTGCGCTGCAATCAAAGCCATTGACCTGAGGTGATGTTATGATGTGGGAGGCAGGAAGTTTCAGATACCTTCACTGAACATGCCGACTGCAGCTGCAAGCGTATGTCAGTCCCAAAAAGGGCTCTGGCCCAAACACACTTGATGCTGTTTGCCGGCCCAATGTTACCCCAGGGGTAGTACTTCATGGCTTCAACTACCATCAAACATACAGTCCCAATGGATGAACCACCAGCTGCAACAGGACGACGCCTGCTCAAGTGGCGTCCATTTGGTTCCACCACCACATACTTCAACCGTGCAAGAGCAGTGGCAGCAGTGCTAGTGACAAGAACCGCGACAGAAGGCCGTGCACAGAAAAAAATACCTTCCAGGATACAGTTGTAAGTGCCTCACCTGCCAGCAGCTGAGCAAGTTTCAACACACAGCACACCGTCACTCAATGCCGTGACAGCTGAGCTTAGTTTCAGTTGCTGCTGTTATGTGCGCTCATACAAGATGAAAGCTGACTTGCGTCCCAGTTTGTCGTACAGCCCCGTGCCCTGTAGTTCATCTCATGTGTCTGCCAGTAGACCTTTGTACTGCCCTGTTGGTCCGCGCAGGCATACACAGCCTCAATCAAGGCCTGGCCCACGCCACCACCACGCACCTGCGCAGACAAACATGCACACACACGTGCGTGTACACCAGATGTTCAACACACTTGGCTGGATGTACTCCCTGTGTCTACACACGCACAGCGCATGTCTGAAAAGGTGCAGAGTTCGGGACGCGCCATGCATGTTCGGCCTGATGGGCTAGTCAACAACAGCTGTGAACGGTGCTGCAGAAGCAGCTGCCTAGGCATGACCTGAGCAGCAGCTGTGGCACGGTCACCATGATGGCTACAGTGCAAAGGCCAAGCGCGGTACAATCACACACACTCTGCTACGCTGCCGTTGTAAACACCCACCCTGACACAGTGAAAAAACCCAACAGCAACCTGCCTGCGTCACCAGCATGCCTGCTGTGTCAGCCCCACCCCATGTCACTGGCAGTTGCTACAGCACCCACACGCGAAACCCCCAACCCTGATCCCCCACCCCACGATGGTGGCAGCTGCTGCATAAGCCCAGTGAACCCTAAAAACCCTTGACCCAGCTTCCATCTCCCCCTCAGCAGCAGACGTTGCATTAGCCTTCCAGGCTACGTTCCAAGGCTCAATACCTTGCCAGGCCACACCAGGCCATCAGCAGCTGCTACCTCACTGAGCCCCTTTTCTTAAAACATTTCCCCACCACTCGCCAACTTGGGGCCCGATAAACCCCTGTTGGCAACCCAACCTGTCTGTGCTGATGAGTGTACCAAGATCCATGGAACTAAACTAGATCCACCCAAATGCCACTGGTAGCGGCACCACTCCAGCCATAAGTCCCAACACTCCGCCTACCGCCCAATGTGCTCCTCCCCCCCTTCCACCCCTTGCACCACCTTGTCCCCTGCTGCTCGCGCCGCCCCCCCCCCCCCCCACACACACACACACACCTCATGGTGCATATAGAGATCCTCTAGATAGCAGTAGTGTGTGGCACTCCAGCTTGATGGAGTGGGGGCATGACCCCGGAGGTTGCCATGGGTTTTCGAACTCCCTGATCACCCCCCCCCCCCCCCGTGCCGTCCCTCTCGACAAATGTGCTACCCCGTTCCCTGATGCTCCCTTCCCCGCACCTTTGGTGCACCTCAGTCCCCCCCCCCCCCCCCCCACAACTCGCTAACTTGGGGGCCAACAAACCCTACTTGGGAACCCTGACTGTCTGTGCTGATTCATGCCTGTGCCAATCAGTGCAGCTACACTTAGAGGCAGTCAGCGAACCTCATTGTGCACGTATAGGTCCTCAAGGTAGCAGTAGTGAGTGGCACTCCAGGTTGACCTGTGCAGCAGGATGTGCGCCAGACCAACCAGCTGCACAGCAGGACGCGACAGAGGCAGCGAGGTGCACGAGAGTCCAAGTCAGACCCCAAACAAGAGCAACAACGCACTTCCGACATGTGTCCTGCAAGCCGTCAATAATGTATGCTTAGACTGTGCTGTATGCGCTCCTGCGGTTTGCCAGCAGCAACAGGCCTGGTGTAGCGTCCTTATTGGTGCATGCGTGCTTTTGTGTACACCTGTCAGAGCAGCTTGCATTACAGGTGTGACATGTGTGATGCAGTTACTCTGCCAGTTGCCAGCCCAGCCATTTAGGCCGTGCACCCGCCACATTCATTGGTGGTGCATGGATCTAGCTTACAGACATGTAGCCGTCGTAACCCCGGGCTCGCCAGCTTTTGGCCCGTTAGAGCAGCCAGAGCCAGTTGTCAGCCAGTTGTCTGTGTTCAGTCTCGGTCGATAGACGTGGTCTCCCGAGCTCTCAGTTGTCGTTTCAGGTTTCAAACTCAGTTAATTGAGTGTCTCTCCTGGGTTCCAGTTATCTTCTGTGTCTCTTGAGATTTTACATCTGAAGATCGCTAGTGGTGCTCACCTCTCGCGTCGCGATTGTGGGCAGCATCCCTCTCCCTTTCTAGTCGCAGCATTTCAGTCTTATTTCAGTCTTTATTTTCTGGGGGGGTAGGAGTGAGAGACCGCTAGGGTGCTGCCTCTAGGACAGCATGCCCTCCGACTCCACCATAAGGACTGAAATGCTGCGACTAGAAAGGGAGAGGGATGCTGCCCACAATCGCGTCGCGATTGTGGGCAGCATCCCTCTCCCTTTCTAGTCGCAGCATTTCAGTCCTTATGGTGGAGTCGGAGGGCATGCTGTCCTAGAGGCAGCACCCTAGCGGTCTCTCACTCCTAGCCCCTTCAGCTAGTCACTCCCAGACCCTCCTGCAGCATGGTCCGAATTCTGCCTTACGGATTCGGTCGTTTCGTGGAGGTGGATGAGCAGTTTCTCACGCAAGGCAGCCAGTCACAGCAGTTGCAGCATGCTGAGGCAGAGCGTGCTGCAGCACAGGAACAGGCCAGTCAGCTGCAGCGGCAGCTGGAGCTTTCTGAGCAGCGGGCCCGGCAGCTGGAGCAGCTACTGCAGCAGGCAGAGTCACAGCAGGATCAGCTGTCCGCAGAGGCCCACCAGTGGTATGAGCTGTCCAAGCTGTTGCAGGACCGGCTTCAGCAGCAGTCACTTGGACAGGAGCAGCAACTCCAGCAGGAGGTCACCAAGCTGCAGCAGCAGCTTGAGCACTCCAACAGTCGGTCTGAACAGCTGGAGCAGCAGCTACAGTGTTCCCAGCAGCAGCTTCAATGCGCGGAGCAGCAGGCCCAACAGCAGCAGTTACAGTACAACCAGCGGGAGCGCTTGCAGCTTCAAGAGCAGCAGGACCAGTGTATCCAGCTCCAGTTCCAGGTTATTCAGCTGCAAACCCAGGTCATCCAGGTACAGTCGCAGCTGGAGCAGACCCAACAGCAGTCTCAACAGCAGCAGTGTCGCTTACAGGACCAGCTAGAGGCTACCCAGCAGTCTGTCCAGCCCTTGCAGCAACAGGTCCGTCAGCTACAGCAGGACCTGCAGTTGTCTCAACACCAGTTGCATGAGGCAGCTTCCATGCACGACCAGTTGACTGCAGAGGTGCAGCACTGGTACGGCAAAGCTTGCAGCAGCCAAGCCGAGCTGCGGCAGGTGCAGCAGCAGCATGACAGCATGGCTGCTGAGCTGCAGCTGTGGCGGCAGTGGGCTGCCCAGCAACAGCAGCTAGATGCCCCGCAGCAGTTTGACAGTCAGGAGGCTGGCACACCCCCTGGGTACCCGCCTCTTGCTGCCCCTAGTGCCAGCAGCGGCTGCAGCAGCCCCGTCTCTGCTGCTGCCTTCTCCAGCAGCAGTGGCAACAGCAGCCCTGTCACAGCTTTCCCTTCTGGCAGCAACAGCCCGGTCAGCCTTGCCCCCAGCGGCAACGGTGGCTGGCAGGATGATGCACTTGACGACACACGCAGCAGTGTGATGCCCTTTGTGGTTGCTCCTGTGGGTGGTTCTGGGGACTTCGCACTTGTCCCCTCCCCGTCTGTTTCTTGTTTGGCCCTTGCATCAGGTGGTTTTTCTGGCGCATTTGTGTTTGGTGGCTACGCATCTGCAGCTCCGCAGGTTCGCAGCCGAGTCGGTCTTCCCTTCTCAGCAGCAGCAGCAGCAGCTCAGCCAGTGCAGCTCCCTGAGCGCACTGCTGGTGGCTTAGACCAGGTGCCCTGGTCTAGGTCAGTTGGAGGCCCCGGTCCCCCGTAGTGCGTTTTTTTTTTCTGGCAGCAGCGCGCAGCTGGTGTGTGCTCTAGCGGCACACTTGTCTGGTTTGGTTGGTAAGTGCTTTGAGTGCCAGCACTGCCCTGCCCTGGTGACTGTGGGTTGTGGGCGATTGTAACGCTTACATCAAAAAGATCACTACATTATGTAGCGTTCTTATTGGTGCATGCGTGCTTTTGTGTACACCTGTCAGAGCAGCTTGCATTACAGGTGTGACATGTGTGATGCAGTTACTCTGCCAGTTGCCAGCCCAGCCATTTAGGCCGTGCACCCGCCACATTCATTGGTGGTGTAGGTCTAGCTTGTTGGTGTGCTTTCAGTTTTCTGTTGTGGTGCGTGTGTGCGCTTTTCTGGTTGGTCTTGGGTGCCGTCACAATCGCCCACACCTACATTCTCCTTGGCAAGTTGGCGTGCTTTGTCTGTTGCTTGATAACTTACTGCTTTTGGCATTGCTTGTGGTTTGATCTTCTGGTGGACACGCGGTGCGCCTTCTTGGCCCCATTGCGTGCCCTCTTTCCGCCTGCAACAGGCTGATGGTGATGGCTTGTGCCGTAGGAGGTGCTGGCTGGACGTGGGTGCCCTACTTATGTTAGCGGCAGGTTCAGTAGAACCTCTTCGTGCGTATTATGTTCACTTTTCGTCTTTGTTTGTGTGCTGTGCGTACGTTCAGGCCAGGGTCCCTTGTCGGCTGTGCCGATCCCTTGATACTGTGTGGACCTTGGTGCCCTGGCTACGCCTTGTTTCAGTTTGGCGTGATCTTCTTGTCCTGCAGTGTTTACTTGCTTGTGTCTGGATCGGGAGTGCACCATGCGCTACATTCCCCTCCTCTTGTCTGCTTGTTCCAGGGTTGAACGTGGTTCCCCTGATGTCTCTGGAACGGGAGTGCACCATGCGCTGCATCCCCCTCCTCTTGTCTACTTGTTCCAGGGTTGAGTGGCTCCCCTGATGCCTGTCTGTCTGCCTTGTTCACATGGATGTATCATTCCCATGTTCTCCACTTGACTGAGGGTTGAGCTGGCTCCCCTTTCAGTTGTAGAGGTCTGTTCTGCTCTGTTTTGCCTCTTGGGCACACGGGTGCTCTCTTCTGTGGTGATCCTTCTTTTGTTTCCCTTCCGTGGTTGGTGCTTTCCGCAGAGTTGGCTGGTCTTTTGTCTGCATTGTTCACTTTGTGTGGTGTACTGTGTTACAGGCGCCCCTGTGGCCTTGCAGATGCTTGTGCGGGTGTGTTGGCAGGGTGGGTGCAAGGTGTGTGTGGCTGGTGGGGTTGTGTGTGTTGGGATATTGCTTCCTTCAATTTTTTCTGCAGTGGTGCAGTCAGGAGGATTTGAGGCGGGTACTGTCCTTCCGCTCTTCCTGCTCTGGGGGGTAGGAGGCGTAGCCACGCAGTTGTCGAGCAGGCTGAGCGTTAGTCCAGCAGTTGGAGACTGACGTGTGTAGAGATGGGTGAGACTGCAGTGAGAATGCAGTGATCAGCCTGTTGTGGTGAAGTGGACACTACACAGTATCAGGGTGTCGTGATGAGAGTGAGAAAGAAAGTGTGTCAATTGGACAGCCTGCATGAAGCATGTGTCAGTGTGTCGGTCTACAGTGGATGTCGATGAGGTCGATACAGCAAGGATACTCGGTTCCTGTGACTGCAGTACTCACTGTAACATGTGATGTGTGGTGTTGTGCAGTGTGGTGTGTTGAATGCAGATGAACGATTGTAACCGCTTACATCAAAAGGATCACTACACTGGGTTGATGTGTGCCTGGGTGCACGGCCGCTTCCTCACACACATGGCAGCTGCTGTGTGCGGTTTGGCCTTGGGCCATCATCCCTAACAATGAAACCAACAGTGTGACAAGCATACGGACCCTGTCAGAGTGACATTGGCTGTCAGCCCAGCAGCCGTACGCTGTTCGCTCAATTCTTGCTGCTCAAGCCAGTTGTGTGCAGTCGCCAACCTCTCTCCAGTCTGCTGCTGTCCCTCACAACCCTAGACACATACTGGCCGCTTGACAGTCTGCTGCTGTCCTCGACAACCCTAGACATGGTACTGGTATCAACATACCTGGCCGTTGCTATCTTCTGCCACAAGCGCTTGGTGACTGCCCTCCCCACCCGCCAAAAGTCGCTGCCACGCCAGCTCAATAACATCCTCTGGTACGGAGGCCTTGTACCACTCGATATAGTCTTTAAACAGTGACAGCCAGGCTTGCTTGTCTGATTCCGTTACTGGGCGCACCAAGGGCTGTCTATGCCTGCTTTCTTGCCGCTGCTGCTGCTGCTGCTGCTGCTGCTGCTGGTGGCCGGTGGCAGGGATTGCACTGCCTGTGTTTGACCTTTTGGCGGGGTATAAACATTGTGAGGGTTTAGTTTTTATACCAAGGGGTGAAGTGCGGCTGTTTGGCTGCTTCCCAGCGTGATGCATGCTGAGTTGGCAATGATGATCTCACTGATCTGTCGACTTTGCAAGGTCACGAAACGGTACGTGGCGTAGAAGCAATGATCAATCACATTGTACTTGCACTATTTCGTTCTGTTTGGTCTGTACGGCACAATATCCAAGATCAGAAAGCGTACCGTAAGAGCCCATGACCGGTTTGTCACCGATAACAACCCTACTCCTCAGTCACCAGGGTCGGATCCACAAACCCTTCATGCTAAGCAAGACTTACACTAGGTGTACACGAAACGGGCAGCTTCGCTGGATGCACCAGAAGAGAGCAGGCACCACATCTACAGAGTACACGTACTGCCCTGGACATGGCAGTACACTAGTGCTTTGTAATAAGATCGCAGAGGCTGAAGCTGCCGTGTCTGTCAACGAAAAGAAGTAGTAAGTGATGCATATGCATGTGCAGTTGAAGCTAGACGAGCTTCGGGGCCCCCAAACCCTTGGCTCACTGTGACCTGAAGGTGCCTGGCCAGTTGCTGTCCTCCTGCTGGGCTGGATGTAGCATCAAAAGCTCCACTGTGATCATCTGTGCTGGGTCATGCTGGCTGTTCCTCCTGCTGAGCTGGGTTGGGCTGATGTCAACAATAGCAACATTCTGCCTGCAAAAGCACAAGAAACATACCTGCAGAACAGCGCAGCAACAAGATGTCAGCACAGCAAAGGAGAGGGGGGTCGACCCCTGCCCCAGTGCAGGCTTATGACACCCTGTTGCTGGCCCTCCTCCAACGTGTGACCTTGTGTGACTGGCACCTGTTTCAAACATTTGCAGCTGTTGCACATGTGACAAGATCAAGTGAGATATCGAGGAAGTGAAAGAACAAAGGGAGAGGATAGTCACACTGTCTGATGGTCTGTTGCTGGGCATGTGTTGTATGTGCTGTTTTGGGGTGTGCTTAGCAGCAGTGACGGTGGGTTGTGATTTCTTGTCGAAACGAGAGCATCGGCCAGTGTTTTGCTAGTGTGTTGTTGTATCTAGTCTAGTGTAGTTCATGAACCGGGCTCAAAGTGAGTTCCCCAAGTTGATCGCATCTGCTCACGGAGCTAGCTGGCCGGGCTCCTAGTCCGAGATAGCATCAGTGAGATAGCATCACACTAGTGCTGCGGAACGCCTGCGGATGGGTTTGTACTCAGTAGCTGCGCCCACGTGAATTGCATGTTATCCAGGGTTCCTGATTGGCTCATTGTGCATTGGTCAGCCCCAGCCCAAAGATTCAATGCCGGTGCTGCAGTGCATCAGGTGGTGGCACTGAACGACATATCCAGCCACCCTTTACTCCCTCTGCTGCTACTGCTGATGCTGCTGTGGTCAGGGTTGAGCCCAACTTCTGCAGCAGCAGGGTTTAGCATGATGTGTGTTGCGGGCCTTAAAGGGTTAAACCCTCGTCAAGAGATCTGTCCACAGCTACTGCTATGCCTGTTTCAGCATGGAAGGTGGACATGTCAGATGGGTCTTGGGTAGGCCCCTCCACATATGCCAATACACTGCTGCTGCTGCTGCTGCTGCCGCTGCTGTCGCCGTTGCTGCTGCTGCTGCTGCTGCTGCTGCTGCTGCTGCTGCTGCTGCTGCTGTCGGCATCACTACTTGCCAGTTCCTCTTTCAAGGCCGAGGCAAGCCGAGGGCTTGCTGCAGCGTCCACGCTCTGTTGGCATCTGCAGTCAGGACAGCGCGCTGACGGCTGCTGCTGCTGCTGCTGTTGACTGCTCTGTGCAGGGCCACGGTCACTGCTGCATCCGCAATGGCGTCATCCCTACAATGCAGAAGAAGACAGCCAGCAAGGTCCAGGCACAACCCATCAATATCAGCCAGGGGTCAACACCAATTTGGCATCATGTTTTGGCAGCTATGGTGTCAGGGCTGGCCAAATTCTTGCATGCATGTCCCAAAAATCACAATCCCCGAACCCTGAGCACCACAGGGCTCATCTCCTGGCAGCTTTGATTTTGAGCACTGTAGCAGTATGCATGAGCCCCCTCCCACCCTCATGTATGGTAGCTACTGACTACCTGACAGCCAGCAGGACATGTCACTCACCTCCTGCCAACCTTGACCTTCAGTACTGTGGCTCCTGCTGCCACAAAAAGCCTCTGCAGCAGCCACAAGCTCACCCACAATCCCCACTCAGCCCATTGACACACACACACACACACAGCTCATTGACACACTCCTTGGATGGTGAGATGGTTGATGCATTGGCTGGATGCACTCCCTGTGTCTGCACACCCACAGACCCTTCCTGTCACTGCTGTCAGCGTCATTGCTGCCACTGCTGCTACTGCTGCCGCCATTGCTGCCGCTGCTTTGATGTAAACCGGGTGACAGCAGCTGCGCCAGACCGCACCCCTGTGCTGCTGCTACAGCCTGTAGCAGCGCTGACTCAACAGCATGCCTCACGGTCGGGTGTAGCACAGAGGGGTTTAGCCCAGCCACCCGCCTCAACCACCGGGTGATGCTGTTACTGCTGAGGAGGGCAAGGGTTCTAGGCACTGGCGAACCCTGCAGTAAATGGGTCAGCATGGCTAGCTGCTCTGACCCTTTTTCAGGCGTTAAGGCTTTCAAGGAGTGCAAGCCGGGCATAAAGGCTGCCTCTCCCAACCCCACAAACACCTGCGGCTGCTGCTGCCGCTGCTGCATATGCTGCTGCCAAACCTGCACATCCTGCTGCTGCTGCCCCTGTGCTACTTGAACAGTCAGCACATATCCCTGCCGGTTGGGTCTGAATCGGAGGAGCCGCGTCACCCTGCTGCAGCTGCTGCTGCTGCTCCTGCTGCTGCTGCTGCTGTCGTGAGTCAGTGCTGGTCAAGGGTCTTGCCAGGGGTATGCTGTACTGCTGAACCTGTACAGCGGATATATGCAGTTCAGGCTGCAGCTGTATGCTCGGCAGCAGAGGCAACCCGGCAACCAGCTGCTGCTGTGGCTGCTGCTGCGGCTGAGGTACGGCTGAGGTGCGGCTGTGAGGCTGTGGTGCTGTGTGTACTGCTGCTGCCACGTCAGCCTGCAGCTGCTGCTGCAGCCACACACTGTAGACCCTGCATGCGGCAAACAAAACACCACACAGGCATCGGTAAGAGAGGGGAAGTTGGCATGGCCAAGCCTTCATTCCAATTAGCTCTTCATGGACACTATTCACGCAACACCACAGCAAGAAGCTGCAACACACCACGGGCAGCAGACACAAGTGCACGATCCTGGTCATGTCTCCCACAGCAACGCGATTAACTTCTGCCTTAGCTCAAACACAACGCGTGTATAACCCTGTGGGATTCCCCTACCCACCTGTCACTGATGACCTCCACCACGCTGTGCCTGTTGATGCCCCAAGCAGTGGCCAAAATACAAAGATAAGCTGCAACCAACAAGAGACACATGTCTGACTGCAGTGGATAGCACCTAAGCATGCAGCATACCAGAGCCACACACCTCTTTCCACAACAATGCATTGCACTGGACATATGTCCAGTATAGCACCCAGCAGGGCTAGCCCCACTGCAACAGTAACCAAGGATTCAGGAGTGCAACCATGCATGCATGGTTGCAGAAATGCAGCAGTGCAAGGGTCACACATCTCAAGTCTGTGCACAACACTGTAGTACATCACAAATGCAGCGGCGGCAGTGTGCAATTGAAGGAGTACTAATGCCACCTTGGCGGTGCCACAACACCCCGCTCAGTGCCCACCTCATTGCCCAGCTGGCAAGGTGCACTGACAGTTTCTAACCGTCATGCTGGGCTGTAGTCGACAGTGGACACCAATGCAGGTTCGGCTCCATTGCGGCAACAGCCACGGTCGGCAAAGGCTGTCATATCAGTGAAGCCTTGTAAGCCAGTGTGCAAGGCTGCACGTACTACGTGCATAGTATGCATATGCAGCATCACCAGAACCCCACAGTTCTGTTCACAACAGTACAAAAGCTGTCATCCACAATCCCACAAATCAAAAGTCCTCCTGTCCAGAGCCAGACCCGTCGCTTTAGGGCATAAGACTGACCCGTCTGTGCGGGGGTGCAAGCAGTTGCATGCTTGTTCTGCATGTCACCTACAGCCTGTGCGTTCACGTGTCAACAGCTGCCTCTGGCATCAGCAGTGCAAAGGTCCGGTAGACGACAACAGAGCCCCACTGGACGTCGCACATCTGTGACAGGTCGCTGATAGCCAGGCAACGGGGTGCTGCACACACTGCCATGAGTCATGCATGATCATATGATCTGCAGGGGCAGTATCCATCACAAAGTACTGCACACATGCAATGTACCGAGTAACTTGGGCTGTTGTGCCCTCATACAACTGTCACAACATCCTTCAGACACCTTCACTTGCATGAGCGTATGCAGTAGAATGCAGAAGCTCAAGCCAGCGTTCTCTCTACCCGGTAGACCCGCCTATGCTGGGGGAGTCCCCCAGATTGCGTGACGCCGCCTATGCTGGGGGAGTCCCCCAGATTGCTTCAAAGCAGGCGCCGCAGGCCTGCTTGAGACATTTGCCCCCAGTCAACAAGTATCTTGTGGGGCCTGGCTGCATGGTACAAGCGGTCCACGATGTGCTCCTCCTCGGCATGGATGTAGGTGAAGTCACCATTGACACGTGCAGGCGCCATGTTGATGCTGGTGCAAAGCTCGAATTCTGTCATTACCTGCACTTGCAATCGCTGCAGTATGGCACTGGTGTACCTGATACCCGAAAGCTTTTGGTATGCTGCAGCTGCCCAAATGGTGCACCTCATGTTGCCTTGCGTGAGCATGATGTCCCTCAACTCCTCAGCCAGACTCTCAAGCAGCTGGTCAGTGGTTGCAACCCCCCAGTTAGCCCATGGCACAGCCTCCAGCCACGTGGCAAACAACCTCACCAGTGCCAGCTGTTGCCGGGTGCGGCTTTGCAGCAGGCCAATCAAGTCAGGCAGCAAGTTGTTGATCCGCAGCAACACCACAAGCCCCCCATCCCATGTGCCAACTGCGCACAGAGTGTTGAGGGCGGCAAAGCCAACACTGCCTCGTGCAATCCTGCTGGCAACCTGCTGCAGCAACCATGTCTGTGCTAGGAGCTCTGAGCGGCCGTGCTGAGGCCAAAAGCCAATCATGCTGATGGCTGCATACTGCTCCAGATGGTCCCCTGACTCTATAAAGGTACTGAGCAGCAGGTGCCCATGGCGATATGCGCAGATGTACTGTACAAGAGCAAGGTAATGCTCCGGCTTAAAGAGTACAGGTGCCCGTTCATTCATGCCATGCTCAGCTGCCACCTGCTGAATTCCGTTCACTGACCAAACGTACTGAGAAGGGCAGTCACTGCACTTGCCACACAAAGTGAATACAGGATATATAAAGCAGTAGTCAGATTTTCAACGCCACTCACACCAGTATAGTTGCAAGGCTTCGACAGGCGCCAGACTGCAAGTGCAGCACTAACGCAGGAGAGCACAAGCTGTACAAATACCAACAATATGCTGCCGATGAGACTGGCGCTCACAGTGGCCAAAGCAAAGGTCGTGTTTGGACCGTCTGCTGGGTGGTGCTTGGCGATCAGAGGGCGACTGATTGCATGGCTGAGCTGCAGGGATACTGCATAGCGAAGCCCCTGCAGCAGCAGCACTGCAGAGCACGTGCTGAAGTCCTGGCTGCAAAGTGAGGCACAGAAGCCACCAAGCAGGACCGCAGTTGCCCATGTGAGTGCGATGAAACTCAAATACCAGGTCAGCTGTTCAAGCGACACCGTGAACACTGCGAATCTCAGGATTACAACCGACGTGCCTGAAAACTCTGCCCGTGTGCGTGCATTTGACATTTTTTATTTCAACAGAAAAACACGTGATTATGCTTGAAACGGGGCAATCTGACGCATCCCAGGAAGATATGTTTTTGGCGGGCAGCGGCGGAAAGGACATACTGGCCGGCCTTCCGAGCCAAACCTCGGCACAGGTCACAATTCAGACAGCACATGTCGCATTCTGCATCAAAATAAAACATCAAAACGCATGCTCAGGCAAGCACCATGCAAGGCCCAGTTGTACCCAAGAGAGATGTCTTTCTGTGCCATGCCGGTGACCAAAAGCACGAGCTGGTAGCTGTAATAAAAGAACACCTCAGATTAAGTGGCATCTCCTCTTTCCTGGACATTGATGACCTGGTCACTGGACAACGAGCAGACGAGACCATCAAGCCAGCGCTGCTTGCTGCACCATGTGTGGTGATAGTGATATCTAATGAGTTCCTGAAGAGAGACTACCCCATGAAAGAGCTGCAGTGGCTTATTGAAGCGGACCAACTAAGGAAAACCGTCCCAGTGTTCCTGCACATGTCCCGACAAGATTGCAAACCCGGCAGCATGTCAGCTGCAGTGGGGGACCTGCTAGCTGGCAACCATCTGGGCGATAAGGATGCCCTGGCAGAGAACCTGGGAAAGCTGGCTAGTGTGGGCAACATCGATCCTCATGATCCAAACATGCGGTAGGTGTTTCCTTATTCCACACACGTGACTGGAGAGGGCCCTCTTTCAAGCAAGGACACGCTACCCATTATCCAGCTGCCAGTGCATGCGGTAGTTGAAAACCAAACCTTGTTGGGTGAGTGTGGGATCTTCCATAGCTTTGTGGGCTCGTGCTACCTGACTCACATCCTGACCCTCTCTCCTGCTGCAACTGCAACCGTGCTGCAGGTTGCGTACCCTGGTGGAGATCGCCAACAAGGTGGTGCTGGAGGTCAAGCAAAAACTTGGCCGGGACAAGGCTTACCTCCCAGACCACGTGTACGGCATTGATGAAGAGATTGAGCGCCTGACCAAACTGGTTGGACCCACTGGGGGCGTGTTGGGGCTTTATGGAGCAGGTGAGATGCAGCAGCTGCCCATGAGAGCACATGCCAGGTGCATGGCTGTACAAGCTCTAGGGTCAAGCAGCGAGAGCCTCCAAACCCCACTCCCACCCCAAAACTGACTAGGTGTATCTTGACTGCTGGCATTGTTTGCAGGCGGTGTTGGCAAGAGCACCCTGGCTACTGCCATATACAACAGGCTGCTGCCAAGCTACGGCTATGATGCAGCCATCGTCCAGCTGGTGGATTCAGCCGACGGCCGCAACAAGGGCCCAGTCGAGTGCCTGAATGAAATCCTGCGGCAGTTAGGCAGGCCCGAGGCATTCAATGGGCTGCCTGCAAGAGACACAAACCTGGTGCCCAACCGCAAGCTGCTGCTGCTGCTGGACGATGCCTGGGACCGTCAGGACCTGGAGGCACTAGTCGATGCTCTGAAGGGCAGGGACCCTGGCTCCATCCTGATTGTCACCAGTCGTGAATCCAGGACTTTGTTCTTTGCGCTGGGGCAGGCCAGTCACCTGCAGGAAGTGGTCGGTGTTACAGATGAGGCAGCACAGAAGCAGGTTCTGTGCGGGTATGCAGGCTTGAGCACCGAGCAGCTTGAACAGCTGCCACCAGCTGCCAAGACGCACCTGGGCAGCATTCTGCAGCTTTGCAAAGGGTTCCCTCTGGCGCTGCGGGCGGTTGGCGGCTTCATCAAGATCCAGCAGGATGACCCCTTGCAGGAAGAGTGCTGGCAGGTGAGTGTCATGTTCCGAAGGCTTGGTAACAGGACACCAGCTGCGAAGCAGGGTGCAGGGAAGATGCTGATGGACAGACACATATCTGCATATCTGCACGCCTTAGGAGTGGCAACGGTATACTGAAGGCATGCTATGAGTAACGCCCCATATCAATGCCCAGCGCGCCACAGGCATGGTGCTTTGAAGCTGTGGACAGCAATGACAGGCCGCTGGCTATCGCTACCCGTCATTACAGCAAGGACTTGTGTGTGGCAGACCTCTGACAGGATGTTTGTTTTTGTTGTTTCATCACAAAAACAGGCTGCAAAGGACGCACTGGCACAAGTCAGCCTGGATGAGGAGACAGGCAACACGCATGAGTACGGCGCTCAGGGCGTTGTTTGTCCTCTTCTGGACAGCATGGTCCTCCTCAGCCTCAAGCAACTCGACCCCAACTGGAACAGCAACCCACCAGAGAAACCCCACACCAACATGTTCCTGGATGTGGTTACTGTGCTCGTGGAAGAGCCAGTGTCCGCAGTGGTGCGTGCCTGGGGTGAGATGTATGGGTTTGATGACGACTGGCGCACAGCAACTCGGTACCTGCAGCGCTTGTGCGACGCTGGCCTGATCAGCCTGACTCCTGTCAACGATCACAGACCATTGCTGGATGGCGGCAGCAGGATCAAGGTGCACACCCTCTTCCGTGAGATCGGCAGGAAGGAGGCTGGGAAGCAGCAGCAAATGACAAGGCTGTGGGAGGCCAAGCACGTCCACAAGGTGGGAGTAGGCGGGGCGGGATCCAGAGATTTGCAGCAATGTACCTGCTGCCTGAGGGGGGGGGGGAGGGGGTGATTGCAGAGAATCATGTGTGCAAAGTCCCAATCCGACACAAACAGGCACCGGGTATGATGGGCAACTAGATTATCAACTTCAGCGGCCACCACCTGAAAATTGCTGCATGGATGTATGTACATGCATTGGAACTAAACTGGGTGCACCATGTGTTGTGGTATTCGTTCGCTATGTGTGTGTGTGTGTGCGTTATATGTGTATATATGTTGATCTCTACGAACCAGCATAAGCTGTGGCACACCCATGCATGTATGCCCCGGTGCGGCGAATGTTCCATATTTGTGGGATGAACTTACACACGCGGCAGCGGGTGTGGTACACCCTTAGGCCCGGCTTGGTGGGGGTTGCAGGGTTCTGAGGGTCAGGGGGCTTGAAGCTGTCTGGTTGGCTTGCAAGCAGGGTTTTAAGGTCAGAACCGAACTATCACGGTTGCATGTTTTGAGGCTCGTGCCGTGTTCCACACTGCACCCTGGTGCCAACAGAGGGCAGACTTGGTGCAACAAGTGCAGCTCTGCAGGATGAGGTGCCCAAAACATGACAGGGCCAAGGGTCCAGCAAGCATGTAAACTCGCTTGTGCAAGCATGGATAACATGCACAAAGGGCTCCTGAGATCAGGCAATGTGTGCACGCTAACAGCTGTCGATAGCTGAAGGCAGGTCATGGCAGAATCTACTGCAGTCTAGCTTGTTCAGGCAGTTTGCCAGTCCAGCAAGAAACATAACGGCCATGACAGTATGCAAAGACAACCGTGCAACATTGGAGTAGGCAGCACCCAGTTTGTGTGTGCCAACCGGTTTGTGTGCTGCAAGGCCCTTGCGCTGCAGGGCCGGGCAGGGCATGCACGATGGCCTGGCACCCCGGACTGCTGCTGCCACTGAAACGCGAACCACTAGCATCTGCATAAAGGGTGGAGACTTCAAGCTAGGCACATAGTCACTGCTGGTGACAGTAGGGACGGCAGGAGGGACGGCAGAAGTTCGTACGGCAGCAGTGCCGCCAGGGCCCGTCCCCTCGGGTAGGCCACTGCTGTTGGAGAACGACGTGCCGTGCTGTACGTGCAGTGCAGCTTGTTGGGCCCCTTGCTGCATGTCTCTGTGGTGTTCTGCAGCTGCTGGTGTGGCAGCAGCACCACGGTGCTGCTGCTGACTGGCGGTCATGTTGTGCGTCTTTGTTCAGCTGATGTGTCAACAGTAGCCCAAGTCTGACGTTTCCGTGGGCGTGATCTGGGAGTGACTATGAGTGGGATGCTCTCTAAGCAGAAGCTCTGCCCGGCAGAGTGGCACTCTGCTGCAAGCTGAGGCTGGCACTACCCACCAGTCACCACCGGCGGAATCACTGGACAGTGCTGCTGCTGTCCAGGTCTGCTGCTGTCAACAAGCATTTGAGCCGATAAGCCACAGATTGCATCTTCAGCACAGCTGCTGGAAGCCTGACTAGCAGCCATGGAAGAAGCGCTAGTCTGCAAACAATCATGCACAGCTGTTGACGTTCGGGGGACCAGCTGCCGCAACCTTGCACTGAGTGCGGGTTGACCACCTAGCAGACATTGCGCTGCGCCTGCGTGACTGCAGCTAGGCCTATCACGCACAGCCAGCTTGCTGTTCAGGCCATCAATCAACAAGCAAGGCTCAGGCCAGGGTGGTGGTGGCCATGTGAGTCACATGATGTGAGGGGATCACACCCCCTTGAGGCTTTTGACTGAAGCTGGGACAGTTGGTGCGGTTTCTTATGTTCACAGAGAGCGCATGTTTGTGCCTGAAGCTCCAAGATGGGCCCTGATCAGCTGAGAGTGCTGCAAGATGTACAATGTGACAGCAGCTTGGGAACTTGCGGAGGCCCCTGGCTCATCAAGTGGCCTTATAACATGCATGATAAGCTTGGTAATGCCTAACGCCAGCGGATGGGCTGCTTGGGGCTTTGGCTGACTCGCACTTGTAATTACATCGAATTTGCGTTTTCAGGTGCTTTGCGTAACACGCGCTATTCAAGCTGGACGCGCACTCGTAAATGATCAACACCAATAAATAACGTTTGAAGGGCTCAGCTGCCCGCGAAGGGTCCTTGGTAGTGCACAGTTGCAATTGGCCGTGACTGTGAAATTGGCAGGTTTTCGAAGAGGGCTCATGGGGCCCTGTTAATGCACAATATGCTAGCCTATAACCATTAGAAGCTTTGAGTATGGTCCAGGTCTGGCCTGCGTGCCGCAGGAGGGCACACATGTAATTGGCCGAAATTGGGTACCACAAATACCCAACCCCCCCTGCGGTGCAACCTTTTGATGTGTGGATGTATGTATACCATACATAGCATGCATTCTGGTCACTCTCTAATCTGCTGAAAACCACCCTCTGCTCCTTGCCATGTATGTTCAGGTCAACTCTCCACGCTTAGCGATCTGTCTGGAGGGCATCCTTGAGCAAGTGCAGGACCTTGGCCAGCTGCAGGTCTGTGTCCTGCAGGGTGTTGCCAGCATGCCAGCCATCACCCCGCGCACAGGCGTCCACAGCAGCCTGCTGATGCTGGTGGCCCGTCAGATGCCAGTGCCGCGGACAGTCAGTGTCAGTCAATTTTCCCGCTCAAGGTGCTGCATCTGATTGACTGCAGCAGTCTGAAGGATGTACGCGGCATATCCCAGCTGTCACGCCTGGAACAGCTCCAGGTGGCATCATGCAGCAGCCTGCAGCAGCTGCAGGGGCTTGAGGAACTCTCCAAGCTGCAGCAGCTGCGCATCAGCCACTCCGGCATCCAGCGGCTGCCGCAGGGGCTTGATAAGCTGGCAAAGCTGGAGCAACTGCATATCCAGGGCTGCAACAGCCTCAAGATGCTTCCTGATGCTATGGGGAAGCTGCCATCCTTGCGACACCTGCTGGTAGAAGGGTGCCCACAGCTGACAGGGCTCCCTGGGGGGACGTATGTCCTCCCAAACCTGCGCAAGTGGGTGGTGGAGGCATGCCCTGAGCTCACAACTCTTCCTGACAGCATTGGCATCATGCCACAGCTCGATGCATTTGTCATCGCAGACTGCAGAGTGGAAAGCATTCCATTCAGCGTGGAGGGCCTCACAAACCTTACGATCCTGGACCTGAGAGGCAACCCCACCCTGTCGACGGTGCCAGAATCTATCAGCAGCATGACCTTGCTCAGGAAGCTGAAGCTTGGTGGCTGCCCAGCGCTGGAAGAGCTGCCAGAAGCACTGTTTGAGGAGCTGTCTGACCTATCCCTGCTGTGGCTGCAGGGTTGTGGTCGTCTGAGACGGTTACCACTGAGTGTCAGTGCCCTGGTCAACCTACGCAAACTGAACTTGAACAGATGTGCTGCACTTGAAGACCTCCCTGATGGGCTCAGTCGACTGACGAGCCTGCAGTCCTTTATCCTCAGCAGCTGTGGGTCCATTCAGCAGCTGCCCTCGGGCATTGGGCAGCTCACAGCCCTGAAGGAGCTGCTGCTGGCCCGTTGCGACGAACTTGTTGGTTTGCCGCCATCAGTGGGTTGCCTAACAAACCTCACAAGGCTTGACATGTCTGCCTGCTACTCGGTGCAGCAGTGGGCAACAGGCAGCAGCGTTGACAGCCATGATGACAGCACCAGCAGCAGGGGCAGCAGCGGGGGCAGCAGCGGGGGCAGCAGCGGGGGCAGCAGCAGGGGCAGCAGCGGGAGCTACTACAGCCTGTTGTTGCTGTTGCTCAGCGGTGCTATCATACCACTGTTACTGCTGGGCATGGAACTTGTGTTGGATGCATGTGCGATGCACCCACTGCCAGACTCAATGGCAGGGTTGACTGCCTTGCAACAGTTGGATTTGTCAGCCTGTGGGATCATGCAGCTGCCAGATGCTTTCAGTAGGATGGCCTCCCTGAGGCAGCTACGGCTGCGTGGGTGTCCCTGCCTGGAGAAGTTGCCATCTCTGCAGGATATGGTACAACTGCACAGGGTGGACTTGGCCGGGTGCTGCAGCCTGTCTGCACTCCCAGCTTTGCCAGCAACATTGACGCAGCTGAAGCTGGGGGGCTGCACTTCCCTCACTGAGCTTAGCCCCGTGAGCAAGGCAGTGCAGCTGAATATGCTGGACATCAGTGGGGTCAGGTTGAAGCAACTGCCGGATGGCATTGATGCTCTGTCAGCACTGCAGCAGCTGTATGCACAGCGCTGCACATACCTGGAGACTCTGCCAAGCAGCTTGGGCAACTTGGTAGCTCTCGAGGTGCTGGATTTGGAGGATTGCTCAGCCTTAAGCAGTATCGAGGCAGTAGCATCGCTGCCAGCACTGCAGCGGCTGTGCTTGCGCGGCTGTAGTAGCCTGACACAGCTGCCCACCGGACTAAGCAGCTTAGGCAAGCTGACAGAAGTGAGGCTTGGCGCACTTGCACCCAGACAACGACTGGCACAGCTAGTTTCTGTGCAACTGACACAGCTGGTCGTGGACGAGCAGGTGCCGGGAGTTGAGGTTTACGACTGGGCATGGCAGGATTGGCCTGAAGGGCGAGGGGGGCTGTCACGCGCAGGTCGTGTTGCTGCAAACGAGCAGCCACTCTACTTCCACACACCCGGTCAGACAGTTGCCCAGTTCCGGCTGGAGCTTGAGGGTAGCTCAGGCCTTAGATCAGGTCCAGCCAGCAGGACAGTGGGGGTTCTCAACCCATGGTGGGGTGATCCAGAGCTGTTTTGTGAAGTCTCAGCTGCTGCGGGTGCCCTTAGGCCAAGACGCGCCCGCTGGACTACACGTGTCATCCAATGGGTGGCCCGTGCTTTGAAGCGGGCTGTTGGGTTTAAAGCAGCACGTCCGACGGACGGTCCGTCTCCAAGGCCAGTCACTGGCGTGGTTGTCCTCCAGCGCTCGGATTACGGAGGTGCGTTCGGCGACTGGGGGCGTAAGCGGGTGGACAGCCAAACCACCGTGCGCTTCAGAACTGATAAGAATTGACTCGGTGAGAGGGGGATGGTGGAATTACGAGGGCGTGCGTGCTTCGGTTACGACCGCGCGACCCGTTTCGGGGCAGCGGGTGGGGCATGTCCATGCATGGACATGCCCCAGACGGCATATGCCGGATCTGTGGGTACAGAACCAAGGATGTCGACACGAATGCAAGCATGTCTGTCAGGTCCTGTTAAGGCTGTGGTAGAAGGAAAGGTCACCCGCATTTTCTGGCAGGGGGTCAGTGGTGGTAAGCTATCCTGAATCCTGATACTTAGCACTGCTATGTGACATGATGTTGCGGCAAGAGTGCCGGCAGGGAGGGTCATGGTAGCTGGATCTGGATTCCTTCGTAAGCAACGTTGTCAAGCCATCAATGACCTGAGGTTTGCTGCGTCCGCTTGTGTGCGCTGTGTTGTCGCAATGTGGGCTGTGCTGTCTGCCATAGCAGCTGGAATAAATCAGGCACTCTGATTGCCTTGGTGGTTGACATGAATCAGGCATGCTACGTCGGCGGGAAGATGAACATGTGCTGTATACTCTGCAGCAGCAGGCACTCCCGGCTTGGAGTCAGGCAGTCGCAAGAGTCACTTTTTGGTGGCCTGTCACTGGTGCTGCTGCCAGGCTCAAAGTGATTAGGGGAGTGCCCTGCGCCAAAGCGCAGACCTCTGGGTCAAGTATCAAACCGTGCATGTTACAAGCTGGGATAAGTCAGGCACTCTGATTGACTTGGTGGCCGAGATGAGCCAGGCAGTTTGTCTGCTGTAGGGAGGGGGGCAGGCACAATATCGTAGTGAGTGGAATGAGTCCGACTCAGGCCAGTGGCCTCTGAGTGACTGCACGCATGTCTTATCAATTCAGCAGGCAGGGCATTTCATCTGGTGTCCCGAACACCGTCATGTTTGAAGCTGACTCGTAATAGTTTATCGCAACGCTTGCTGCCACATCTTGCCGCATCTTACTGCTCCAATACTGCAGCTTGCGCTGCGCTTGGAGTATGCTGAACGTGATGGCTGTCCCTGGGGTCAGCTGCAGGGACCATTCTGTCCATGTCAAAGTGACCACACAGGCCCCCACAGAGTGCATGATGTGTCACACTGCGCAAGGAATGGGCCATTTTTCGGAGGTGCTGTTGGTGTACCCGGCATTGACCTGCCTTTCTTTACCGGTATGAAAGAGCTGGTCTCTCTACCTGGTACGCTGTCATTTGCACAGTTGTGCCTGAGGATGTTCTGGCTGACATGCTTTCAATGATCTGTGTAGTGGTTGCCAACCACTGAGTGATACTGTCTACAGATGCACCCCAATGATCTGTGTAGTGGTTGCCAACCACTGAGTGATACTGTCTACAGATGCACCCTTGGGCTGTAAGCCTTGGTGTTGCAGTACAGGGTCTAGCCAGGCAGAACCCTCTTGCCTGCTGGCTCACTACTAAATGGTGGCCAGTCAGTGAAATCAGAGAGAGAGTGTGGTCTTAGTGTGGCTTTTAGTGGCTATTGTCGGCTTTAGTCCTGTAAACACAATGTCGATGTCGGAGAGTCGCATCTACTGTCTGTCAGGCTGGTCGGTCCATGCGCGGAGCGGCCTGGGCAACTGAGATGTCCCACCCCCCTCGGTAACTCGAGGATACATTTTGGTGGAGTCGGAGGGCAGAGAGAGAGGTGGTTCTTGCTTCTGTGGCTAAGGGGAGGGTACTTGCATGGTTTCTTGTTATGTTACCACCACTGCGCCTATGGGCCTGCCCTTGTTTGAGAGACTGCTGGTTTGTGAGACTGTTGGGTTTGGGCTGTTTTTGTATGACTTGGGCTGAGGCTGGTGAAGGGTACTGTGGTGCCAACCTGTTGCTCACTTGTCCCTTGGGAGGGGGGGGGAGGTGGTAGTCCAGTAGCTCGTGGAGTGACAGGATGAGCTGCAGCTTGGCTATAGGACTAAGCTGGCTCAGAGTGGGTGCTGTGCCCTTAGGTAGGACACCAGGAGGCATGCATGTTGTTGGTGTGCTGTGTTACAGTGTTGTCAGGATCAGGCGTAAGCATCGTGTGCAGGCATGCTGATCGTGTGGAGTACAGCCGGCTGTGCAGTGTGATGTTGAAGGCGGGCCGCCCTTGTGGTTGAAAGTGCTACCCGGTCCCTGCAGCTTGGTCTGTCACTGCGACATGTGACGTGTTACTGTACAAAGTTGGGGTTGGACGGTGGTAACATACTGTGCTGCTACATCTGCCTTACTGGTGAATGCCGCTGCAAGTCTGCTTAGGATGAGGTTACAGCTGTGACCATTTTGGCTTCTGTATTGCATGGCATCTTGTACTTGCAGCTGGGTACCCAGCGACAGTTCAGTGTGGGTTGCCGCGATGGTCACAGTAGGTTTTGCGAGTTGTACAGGTGTGAGGTGTCACCAGACACGGTGGCCGTCGGCGGCAGGTGACATCTCAAGTACAGTGCAATTCTGTTGGGTCACTCTCTCGCATGTGCAGCCACTGAGTGGATCTTCATGCTCATGCCACCCATCTAGTTTCCTAGGTCACTGGTGGCATGGTGGTGTCTTGCTTGTCTTGCACCACGGTCAGTCTGCTGCTGCAGGCGCAATTAACCTGGCCAGCAACACGTGTAATGACAACATGCCATCCGCACCACATTACAAGGACAGATAATGACTAAGCACACACGGCTGCTGCCTGATATATAAGGAAGGCGAGCAGAGTTCTGGAGACACGCCAGCACAACAGTACGTCAGGGGGCAACACTGCCATCAGAGCCCTCCTTGCTCAAGCCCCCTGCTTACGGCCCTTCTCAGCTGAACCCGCACTCTTCCGTTTGGGTTTGCTCTTCAGTGGCTGTGCCGCGCTGCCAACACCACCACCAGCAGCAGCACCTGCAGCAGCACCTGCAGCTGCCTTCTGTTTGTGTTTGATATTCTGCTTTCGCGCTGCACCACCACCACCACCACCACCACCACCGACATTCGCAGCCGCAGCAGCTCCCTGCTCCTTTCCTTTGTGTTTGCGCTTCAGCAGCTTTGCCGCACCACCACCACCACTGCCATCATCAGCACCACCAGCAGCAGCAGCAGCAGCAGCAGGCAGCTTCTGCACAGGCACCCCATACCCCTTGCTGTCCAGGTCCCTCTGCCCCCGCTGTTTCTTCTGCCTCTCAACAGCAGCAGCAGAGGGGCAGCAGGCAGCAAAGGCAACCTGCAGCTCCTGCAGCAGCTGGGGCTTTACTGGCCACTTCTTGGCTGCTGCTGTGGTCTGCAGGAACATGACACTGCTGTCGTAGGGTGACTGGCGGTATAGGTCCTTGCGCTGGTGGGAAGCACCGTCACAGTAGCCTGCAGCAAACACATACACATGCCTTGCTATGGCCACACAGGTTTGTGCACCACTCAGTGGCAGGGGTTGTGCTTAATGGCAGGGATCTTTGTGCAGAAGATCAAGCAGCACAGGGAAAACACACTGGCATGCCTGCAATCAAGGGGTGGCCATCCACACAATTTGACAGACTGTCAAAGCTGCACAATCCCTATGCACTGTCGATACTAGTATGTCCACTGCACTCACCGTGATCAGCAGCGGCCAGCAGCAGCGATTGCCTGTTGAAGGGGCTGCTGTTGAGTGCCTGCCACCCTGACACCTCCTGCCAGCCAGGCAGTAGCACCACAAAGGCCAGGGCACTGCCAGATGACTCAGCAGCCTGCAGCAGCTGCAGCATGTGCTGCGCTGCTGCTGTCAGGATGGAAGGGACAAAGGGTGGGTTCACCTCGTAGCTACCAAACTTGAGGCTCATCCTGCAAAATGGTAGGCGGTGTGGTGTGGCGTGGTGGGGTTGCAGGGGTTACATAAGTGGGTTGTGGTGGGGTGTAGACACAGGGAGTGCATCCAGCCAGGGGTGTGGCGGACCTAGTAGCTGCCAAACTTGAGGCTCCGATGATCCTGCGAGGTGGCATGCGGTGTGGTGAGGTGTAATTGCAGGGGTCACATTAGTGGGGTGTGGTGGTGTGGTGTGGTTGCAAAAGTCACATCAGTCAGGTGTGGTGGGGTGTGGCGGACCTGGTAGCTGCCAAACTTCAGGCTCATCTGTGAGGTGGAATGTAGTGTGGTGGGGTGGCAGGGGTAAAAATAGTAGGGTGTGGTGGGGTGTGGCACATTATTGTGGTGCATTGGTGTGGTTGAAAGGAGTGACACCCTCAATCAACCTTTCACCTCAGCCCTTGACCCAGCACCACGCTGATACAACTGCCCCCACTGTGCCACAGTGGTCACGGTGATCAATAGTCTAACTGTCAATCAGCCCCCCCCCCCCACCACCACCAGGGTCCCCTTATTCCATGCAGCCCCTCAGAAGCGTGCTGTCCCTTCTTGCACCCACCACAAGACCCCCACCCCCAAAGAACAAGGGCTGTCGGTATAGGTCTGTTGGCTGTTCAGAACGGTTTCTGTTTGTCATTAAAACAGTTCACCCACCTGAAGAAGCTCCCTCCACTGCCAAAGGGTGCATCCACATCAGGGAAGGCACTGCCAAACCTGCTGAAGTGTGCGTTGAGTGGGCTGGCAAAGCACTCGTACCCCACTGACAGCTGGGACCTCAGGAGGTCAAACACAGAGGGACCAGCAGCAGCCTGTATAAGACAGACAGTGGGGTGATGTCATTTCAACATGCTAAGTTACCGTGATGGTGTGCAAATGTGAGCAGAAGCAGTTGCAGCATGGTGTCAGCCTGCCATGGCGCCTCCTCAACCCCACCTCTTGAGCGCAGGTGTGCCCCAGCACCCTTGAGCCTCACAAAGGGATGGGGCCCACCCCCTATACCCCTTTCTGTGTGTGTTAGCACAAAGCAAGGGTGACCAAAAGCTAAATGCTGAACATCACATTCCACGAACATGACAAACAAGTGCATGTTGTAATGTGTTTGTTGCAAGTCAAGTACTCAACGTGTCCAACATGTGATGTGTGTAGGGTGTGTACATATGAACACACCCCACACACATCACGTGTTGGACACGTTGAGAACTTGAAAGGCATAAACACACCCTACACACATTACGTGTTGGACACGTTGAGAATTTGAAAGGCATGCATGCAGTCCTGAAGGGTTCCACAGCAAACCCTGTGTGCCCCCAGGCCCCCACCTGGAAGCCATGTCCCTGGATGCTCTTGTACCTCAACAGCAGAGCAAACAACCTGGCATGAAACTCCCCGCGGCCTGCTGCCGCAGCCGCTGCCCCTGCAGTTGCTGCAACACCTTCACCAGCAGCCCCAACAGCAGCACCTCCGTTGCCCTGCTGCTGCTGCTCCAGCTCTGCTATGCTGGCTTCAGCATCCAACTCCTGCTTGCTCCTCGCCCCACTGCCTGCACCCCCCGCATGCTGCCTGCCTGCTGTGTCACCTGCTGCTGCCACACACTCCTCACCATCACTACCACCCCCCTCATCATCGCCCTCATCACCATCAGCCCCAGCTGCTGCTGCTGCTGCAGCAGGAGTAAGCTTGCGTTTCTTAGTCTGGTGTGCACCTGTCTCAGCACCGGCAGCACCTGCTGCTGCTGTTGCTGACCCTGTTGCTGCTGTAAGAGCAGCCAGGTGTGCTGCTGCCTGGTCCACAGGGAGGCCTACTGTGCAGGTCTGGCCAGCAGCAGCAGCAGCAGGGACCCTGTCCATCCAATGCTGCCGGTACAGCCGGGCCAGCTTGCCATAAGCTGGGCGGCTGATCTGCAAGCAGTGTGGCACGGCGCGGCACAGCACGGCATAGCACAGCATATTGGTTCTGCACAGCACGTCAGCCAGAACCCAAACAGCACATCGGCCAAAGTCGAGGTGTACCTCACGGGCAATTTGCATTGTCATCTTGCAGGCTTATATAACAGGCTTACAGCCTTGATGGAACCACTGTACAATGGCCAGCCAGTGAAAATTAATACTGCACTGAGCACACCCACACAGGCTGTGTTGCCACCCAGTCTATGCCACCCAGATGCTCCACTATCACCACCACAAAAAACTCCAGGTCATCAAACTGATAAATTCCACAAAACCACGCGACGAACCCCTTTGAACCCTCACTCACCTTGACAAACATGCCCCCACAAGTTAGATCCAACGAGTGTTTGTATGACTCCACCTGCAATACCCCACAACCAGGTGTCTTACCAGACATGCCTGAGCTGCCTCAACTCCAGATAGAGTGTACACCCTGACCCAACCCTAAAAACCCCTTGCAAACCTCCCTCAAGAACTTACCTTGACAAACATGCCCCCACAGGTCAGGTCCAACGAGTGTTTGTGGAACTCCACCTGCAGTGTCCCACAGCCAGGTGCCTTGCCGGACGCCAGCTGCTGCCGCTTCTTGATCAGCACAGCAGCAGCAGCTGCAGCAGCAGTAGCGAGCTGCGTGGCGACCCCCACTGCTGCTTCTGCCTCCATCCCTGCCCGTACCAAGTCTGAGACTAGCCCGGGCTCAGGAGCTACTGTCAAGCTGCCGAAGGGTATGACTGGGTCATTGGCTGCCTGCTTCTGCTTCTGCTTCTGCTTTGGCTTCTGCTGTTGCTGCTGCTGGTCGCCTTTGTGATCGCCTGTGCCTGCAGTACTGTCCGTGCCGTCATGGCCGCTTGCTGCTGCTGCTGCTAGCTGGGGTTCGTCCTCTGCCCATTTGGCTGCGAACCGCCAGCGCTCGAAAGCCAGCAGGGGAACGTTCCTGAGCCCAGCCTTAGCTGCCAGCGATGCCAACCTAAGGTAGGGTGTGTGCCAGTTGTTGGGTAGGGAACAACAGCAGGCACTGACAGAGGCATGAGCAAGTCCGTCCGCATGTGCAAACTGAAAAATCAACCAACCATTCCAAATCAATCAGTACTCAAACAAGGCGGCTGTGACCAGAGTGGATGCAGGACTACCATACAATAAGCAGTAAAGCCAGGGCGTATTTATAAAACTCAGCACACCCCACCTGTGTCTGAGCTGCTCCAGTGTTGCAAAGCGAGCCAGCTCCAAGTCCACTGCTGCTGTTGGGTTGTGGGGGCAACTGGAGGGTGCGGCGGCAGGAGGGGCCCACTTGGCTGCTGCCTGACTGCTGCTCAGGGAGGGGAGGGGCCTGCGAGGGTGGTGGTGCGGGGGGGGTGCGGGGGGGGGGGGCAGTGAAGTAAGCACACATGGCACCGAGTTCAGCAGAAAGGAACAGGGTAAGGTCAGGGTGTGAGTTAACGTCAGGTGTTGGGGGGGGGGGGGTGGCGCAGGTTGTTGATAGGGGAGTGCAAGAGTCGAGTGCGAGCTGCAGTGGGTTTTGGAGTGCATACAGAAGGTAACAGCTGGCAGGGCAGCATGGGCGGTGGGAGCTAGGCAGCAGTATGGGGACTTGGGTCAGTGCTTACTCTTTTGACAGGCGACCTGGAGCAGAGGACAGCTGCTGTCCCAGGCCATTGGGAGCAGCGTCTGTGTGCTGGTGTGAGGGTGCATGCGGCTGCTTTGCTGCTGTCAGCTTGCTGCCCCCCGCTGCTGCTGGTTGTGCGCCAGCAGCAGCAGTAGCAGCAGCAGCGGGGCTGTGGGGTGTTGTGTCTGTGGCAGCATGCTTTCGCTTCTTGGCCATGGTACTTGTGTATGGTCAGCAACCTCGTGCAGGATCTTTGAGCTGCGGAGGGCAGAGCTGGCTGCTATGAAGGCTGCTGATCAGGCAGTAGCAAGCAGATATTTCAGGCCGTACAAATTTGTCGCAAGCTTTGCTGCAGACCATGAAACATGTAAGCCACTGGCCTTATCCGTCACTTCGCCGTTTTGCGATACTTGCGTATCCTTACCTTACGACTCCAAGGTTTGACCACGTTTCGGAAGGGCCTGCAGCCATGTTTTGCTCCCATTGCACTGTATTGCAGCCATGTTTTGCTCCAATTGCACTGTATTGCTGGCAGCCACGCCATCTCCTGTGGCTATGCCATCAGCTTGGTTGACGACTGGTGGCTGTTGCACCAGCCTGTGAGACAGTGCCCGGAACCGGGGAGGTAGCAAGATTTCCTGTGGAGACACTATGAACACACAAAGATGGGAACACAGAACACAATGTAACTAGCACTGGGTCCCCCACCGCCACCCCAGGCAACGAAAGCCTAACAAAGCAACCTCACAGTACAATAGAAGGCGTCCAGACCAAAGCTGTGAGTCCAGCAGCCCCATCAAGCCTAGTAGGGTTACCTGCAAGCAGCACCACCACCGCGCAGCGAGCGTCAGGAACAGCCCACCAGGATGCCAGGAAGGAGCATGTAGGCACAAGGGGGGAGGGTGGGGGTCCTCCCCCACCCCCAGCGTAGGCTGGCAGCACCAAGTAGGCCGTCACCGTGGGACCTGAACAGGCACAGCATACAGAAATAACACAGGACAGGCGGGGCACACAAAACAGACAGCCGGGCGGCAAAGAGCACAAGGCACAAGAAAACCACCCTGCCACCCAACCACCAGCCTGTTGCACCAGCCTGTTGACTGCTATCAGGCAGGCAACTGCCACAACTGAAGCATCATACAAAGGCAAAGGATTCACTGCCTGTATGCACTGCTTGTACTGCCTGCCAGTAGGCTTCACCACACGGTTGCGTGTGCACCCCTGATGGCACACCTGCCCTGTTTTGACTCCCCTCATGCTATGATGGTAGCTGTAGCAAGTCAGGTTGCACGGTCGACCCAGCTTTTGTTTTTATGACCCAGCTCTCAGTCCGCTTTTCAACAAGCCGTTCCACACAAAGCCATTTTACCAGCCCAACACCGACAACGACATGCACTGCGGTTGACACAACACCACACCTAGAACCACGCCTTGTGGTTCTTCCAGGTGCCCTGAGATCTTGTCAGGGTGTACACAGGGGCGGCACCAAACCATGCACAGCTGCAGTATGCCCTCACAAACACGAGGGACAGCACACACACGCTGTGTCAACACACCACCTGCCTGGGTATCATCAGTCCTGCCCGGCTGTGCAGGCCAGCCGCATGAAACATGCTTCCTGCGAGGGTGCATCTTGTGGTGCATGTTGTAGCCTGATCTGCTCTGGAGGATGATGGCCTGCCCCTAATTCACTGCAACTATATCGGAGGGGGTAGGGGCACGAGCAGCCCAGAAAGAAAACAAGATCCAACCAAAAAACTTCAAAAAAGGTACTTGGTGCAAGCTACTGTGCACCTTCACAAACTATCAGTCCAACCACATTGAAAGGACAGAGACGTTCACAAGACGTCAACATGCCACCTGTATAAGTGTTTCAAGTTCAGGGCGCCCAGGCACATCACACAAAGCTACTCAAAGGAAGGTCAACACAACCTGTCAGCCACTCAGGTCAACACACATCAATCTGGCAGCCCATTCAGTTCAGGTGTATAGAAACCGCTCAACAGGCCCGTGCTTTGGCAGCAGCCCCTAGGGCAACCGAGAAAAAACCCAAGGCAGGTTCAACAGGGCTACCCCACTCCCAGCCCGCACCATCATCCGAGAGCATCAAAATCATCCTTGACGCAGCAGCGGCGGCGGCAGCAGCACTTCACCGCCCCGGCATGGTGACAGGTGGGGGCCGCGGCCTGCCCCGCAGCGGCAGGGGCGGACGGGGTTGCGGCATGGGGCACAGCCACTTGATGCAAACTGCAGCCACCATTCAGCATGCCTGGGGTGAGGCGGTCACGCTACGCCCCATGCCCCTGCAGCACCTGGCAGGAGCTTGCCAAGGCTGCCTCCACGTCCTGCTGTCCTGCAGTGGACCTCGCGAAAAACCCCAGGAGTGAGATGATCACCCTAAACCCTAAGCCCCATATCGCTGCAGCACCTGGCAGTAGCTTGCAAAAGCTGCCTCCACATGTTCCCGCCTCACCCCCGCCAACCGCCCCAAGTGATGCACCTCTGCCACGCGTGCATGATAGGGCGGGTACCCCGCCAACGTCAGCACAGGCCCAAACACCAGCAGCAGCTGCGGTTCCTGCAGCAGCTCCTGCTGTCCTGCAGCAGCAGCCATGTCATGCAGGACACTGCGCTGGGGCTGCATGCGCTGTTTCCCGCCTTTTTGCACCTGCTGCTGCTGTCCTGCTGTGCTGGTGCTGGACAGGACCCCAGTGCTCGAGTGTATAGCCTCTGCTACTACTGCTGCTGCAGCGGTGGTGTTGTCGTACAGTACCTGCAGGACTGTTTTCTTGCTACCTGCTGAGCTGGCACCAGAGCTCTTGGTACTACTACTACCACCGCTGCTGCTGTTGCTGGTGCGGCCAACGGATTTGGTCAAGCTACTGCTGCTGTTGCAATGGCTGCTGCAAGGGTTGCTGCCAGCATGCACTTGATCCTGATCCCTGCAGGCACACCCGCTGCTGCTGATGATATCGCTGTCGCAGGTCCCGCATGTGCACTGCTGTGCTGTGCTAAGCCTGGATACTTCTCTGCTACCACCAGCACAATCATGACTGCTAGTGCTGCTGCTGCGGTTGGCATTGCTGCGGGGCAGCACACCGTCAGCAGCAGCAGCAGCAGCACCTGCTGCTGCAACTACCGGCTGAGGCTTGCCACTGCCACTGCTGCTGCTGCTGCTGCTGCCCAGAGGCCCAAACAGCTGCTGCTTGGGTCCCACAGGAGGTGGGACCTTGGGTGAGAGAGCCCCAGCAGCAGCAGCAGCAGCAGCAGCACTGCACCTATCAAGGATGCTGTTCAGCACAGGTGCAAATGCATCCTCGGCAGATAACAGCCGCACTGATACTGCACGCGTGCTGCTGCCCTGCTGAAACGGCACCTGTATTGTGGCAGCAGGAGGCTTGGTGCTGTTGGGCAATGCGTGATTGGCGGCTGCTGCTGCTGCGGCTGCCGCGGCATCTGCTTCCCTTGCAGCAGCTTGCTTGCTGCCAGGGATGTCCTGAGCACCAACTTCAATGCCTGCTGGTGGGTCCTTGATAGCAGCATGCACGTCACGGCCGCCGCTGCTGCAGTTGCTGGTTGGCCCCCCGGCTGCTGTTGCTGCTGTTGATAAGAAGGGGATGGTGCCTTCTTGTGAGGGGTGTCTGCTTGGTGTTGCTGCTGCTGGTGAAGGTGCAAGTGCTGGCGCCTGTACTGCTTCTGCTGCTGTTGCTGCATTGCCCTGTTGGCACGCTTGCCCATCTGCTGGACTGCACCCCTGTGCCTGCTGCTGCTGTTGCGGCCGCCGCTGCTGCTCTTCTGGCACATGATGTTGCTGCTGCTCTGGACACGAGTGCTGCTCGCCAGGTTCATGACCAAGCGGCTCCTGCTGCTGCTGCTGCTGTGGGTGCAGGCCGTGTCGCTGCTGCTGCTGCTGCTGCTGCTGGCGCCTGGGATGCTGCTGCTGCTGTTGGCGCTGCTGGGATGGCGGTGGTGGGTGCTTGGCTGTGCCAGTCACTGTCTGTGCCAGCCAGTCAGCCCAGGTGCGTGTGTGAGCCACACCGGCTGTGCTGCTGCTGCTGCTGCTGCCCTGCAGCTGCAGGGGTGATGTGGCATGGCCTGTGGCTGCACACCAACCACTCTGCACATCAACAGGGTGGAAAGGTGGCGCAGCGGCACACAGAGGGCAGGGACGTGGTTGAGTTTGTGAAGCACGAAGATTGGGGGCGTGGGGACACTTGCCAGCGATGAGAGACTCTTCTGGCACAGCACACCCAAAGATCTGGTTTGCATACACCAACCCCTCGGGCCCAGCAACATCAGGAAGACAGCATGAGTGAACCAAATCGAGACCAGATCACAGAAGTGTCATGGAGCAGTAGTTGAATGTTGCACAGAACATCGCCTGTTTGGAGAGCCTTGGCTCTCCAACAAAAGGCTCATTAGGCAAAAGCAACTCTGAACCGAAACAAAGTGACTCAATCACCTGCAGCTGTATGGCCCGTCCCTCCTGCTGTGTCAGCTCCGCCAAGCCCTCCTGCAACAGATCCTGGCAGCCCTTCAGGTGGCCGGCCGCATCGTAAAGATGCACCTGCTGCAGACTGCTGTAGCTGAGGCACCTGCGAAATCAGAGGCAAAGGTGTGGAACAGGGAGTATGAGGAGCTGCACCTGAATTGCCACAGGGAGTATGATGGGACGGCTGCTTTGGTGATGGGGCAGAGCTGTTGTGTTGATCGCGGCAAGGGCGCGGTGGCATTTGTTTTGTGGTGTTGACTGGGTAGCTAGCTGGCTGCTAGCTGTAGCATGCTATGTGGTGACCGCAGCAGTGTGCAGGAGACAAAGTCAACAGGCACAGCGGCTTTGTGGGTGTGTAAGCCAGTGCAGGGCTCTGACACAGTTCGAGAGCATTTCTAGCAGCACACGATGGCCAAACTGGGGAAACTACTTCTAACTCAGGAGGCCAGTGCGGGATCAGGCAGCCAAGCGCAGTCAGCAGCAGCAGCACCTACCATGACGTAAGCCTTGTGACAGTTCGTATGGACACATCTGAGACGTCTGGCTCAGCAAGGATGATGCCAACCACCTTGGGAGGTGGTGGCCTGCTGCCTGCTTTCCTGGCTGTAGCCCTGCTGCCAGCAGGAGCTGCTATCCGGAACCAGAGGGCAATCACGCCGTTGTATGCTGCATCAATGACCTCAAGAACAAACAGGATGGCTTCCAGCAGCAGTGTACTGGAAGTCATGGGGCTGATCCAACCAGAATGTTTGGAGTGGCTTACAAACACCTGAGATGTCTGGCAACGAGGGACAAACCCAGTATCACCGTTTTCCAACGCCAAATATGGCATTCACAGGATACTTTCCGCAGTGGCGTTCCCAGCCTATACCTCGCTGTCGTGCCACACCGAAGGATGAGGACATAACGCCCCCTGTAAAACATGCGCACATACAGATTTTCGCCATATTCCATCATCACATGTCAAAGTTGCTGTGCCGTTTGGGTTGCAGCAGTTACTGCTGCTACTGCTGCTGGCAACCACCTGGGCGGCCAACTCCCGAAGCAGCTTGATGTGCTAGGCTTTCAGAATACCATGCGGTCAGGAGCTGCTGGAGGGTGCAGTGTGCACCGACGTGTTGCTGGAGCCAGCAGGAGCAGCAGCCGCCCCGTCCTGGTGCCTAGGTGAGCCAACACTCCAGAGCCCATGCCATCCCACCCTCAAGGTTGCCTGTTCAATTTGCAACTTTGTCATTTGATGTTTTTTTTAAACATCCACTTTGTTTCTTCAACTGTTTGCAGGCACGCATGTGTGCTGCAGATCAGGCAACAGCGCAAGGCTGTGACTGCTGCTGCTGCTGCGGACGCTCAGGACAGCACTCCCAGCAGCAGCAGCAACCAGCCTGGCAGGGTACAGCAGGGTGCAGACAGGGGCTCCGAAGCAGCAGCACCACCGTCCATGCAGCAGGGCAGCATGTCAAACCAGGATTCACAGCAACAGGCAACCCAGTGGCAGCCACAGCAGCACCAGCAGGGGCAGCAGGTTCAGCAGCTGCGGCAGCAGCAGCAGCAGCAGCAGCGGCCAGCAGGTGCCGTGGGCAGCAGCAGCGGCAACCCGTATGACAACACCCGGTGGTGGGTGCGCTCTGCTGACTGGAAGAAGGGCGCCCCTGCAATGTGAGTGCGCCTGGTCAATTGTTGGGGTGTTTGCTGGGGGTGGGGCATGGCGAGGTAAAAGAAGAGCAATTGCTGGGCAATAGGTAAATGGTTCGATACATCAGCTGCAGGTGCAGCTGGCGTGTACAGCACTCGTTATGTACATCTGCAGCAGAGTATGCATGGCGGGGCCCTGCTTGAGCCGCTCTCTCTCTCCCTGGCAAACGTCTGCCTGTGTTGACACCACACTCGCACCAAGGCTTAGCCTTGCAGTGGTAATCTTGCACAGGGAGTGGGTGTGATGTGCTGTGTGAGCGTCTGCCACTGGCTGCTGCTATCACACTGTTTTTTGTGCTGCTGAGAAGTCATGATGATAGGTCACTAACGACAGGAGCCGTGCGGTGCAAAGATGCAAAACAAAATCAAGTAGTGCATGGAGAACCATAGGCATTTGTGCTGACTGATGCTGTGTGCTGTGCTTCAGCAGTAAGATAGGGGCGGGCATGCCTCCCCCACCTCTTTGGTGCTGGGAGGTAGGGGCAGGCATGCCTCCCCCACCTGCTGTGGTGTGGGTAAAAAAATACATGCGCTGCTGCTGCGCTGGCTTTCTGGCCCTGCTGTCAGTCCAATGTGGCCATGCTACATGTGCAGCTAGCCGTCAAGGCTGCCTCAGCAGCTTCCACGGACACCCATCTGCAGCGCTACCGTACACACTTACTGGATGCACAGCGGCAGCTGCTCTCACGGCTTATGGTCTTTGAGGTGTCAGATCTCTGAATTCACAGCCAGAGTGTGCAGTCAGGAAGGTGCTGGTACAGCCACACTGACCCGACAGGCCTCAAGGCATTGGTGTGTTCCTCAGCTGTGAGACACTGCATGACAACTGCAGGACCTGTCATGCCATCCTGGCTCCATCAACCTCTTCTGGCCTGTGAATGAGCACACTTCAGAAAGGCTCTGTGAGGCTCCTGCATTGTGCTTGCTGCTGCGATGCACTTTGGTTACGCCTAGCTGAGGTCACAAGGCACTCTCCTGCAGCATGAAAGCTGGGGCACCTGCACCGCTTTGCCTGCACTAATTGCCAATGCAACACACAGCGTGGGCCTGCCGGCCCCTCCCTCCCCCCCTTCCAAATTGCCCACCCCACTTCGTTACTAGGGGTGTTGTTTTTTATAAAGCTGTCCATACGGGTTTGTCAAGAACAACACTCTTAGTAATTTTTGGGGGGGAGGTTGTTACAAGTAGATACTTTCACCGCAAAGCGGTACTCTCTACACTTGATCGACTGGGTAAGCCAAAGACGCACACCTGAACCGAGGGAACCTGTGTAATGGAGTGGAGTGGGGTGGGGCGAATTTGCCCAAGGGACGGGGGTTGATGGGGATGTTGGTGGGGATATCCCACCCTTACTTCCACACATTAGTTCACCGCATGGTGGTGTGTGGATGTGTGGATGTCAATCCAGCAGAGTCCATGTTAGGTCTGAATGACTTGGTGCACTTGCACCTGGGGTACTAATATACTAACGGTCAGTATATTAGTAATCCTGCTTGCGCATCACTCAAGCTGCTCCAGCCCTGCACCAAAAACTGCAGTGGCCACATCTGTTGCATGTACAACACCCTTCCCAGTACGAAGCACAGTACAACATATTTGTTCACTGCAGCAGTGTATTGCAACCCAGCTCCCACGGATAGTTCCTTTTTTGGTCTTCCGAACCAAAAGGTGTGGAGACCTGGATGGCATTGCCCAGCGGGGTGGGTGTCATATCATCAGGACCCCCAACCATGGCCAGCACCGCCTTGGTGTCTTCCTCAAATACACACTGTATGTGTGTGCCACACAAAAGAAACCCAAGTTTGTCCTTGCAAGCAGGCTTCTAGGCCCCTCCAGATGCTTCTTTAGCTGCCCATGCCCTGTATCATCCCACTGCACCGCACTAACCGCCCTGTATCCATGCTGCTGCCGCTGCTCCCCTAAAACCCCCTAACACCCCAGGGAGCAGCGGCCGCTGGATTATCTAGTGGTAGGCCCCAAGGCAGCACCCCACCGCCACGCAAGCTACATGACGGCCAAGCTCCTCGACGGCAACAAAGGCCGAGCCATGCTGCTGTTCCACGGGGCCAAAGGCGCTGCAAAGGTCCTCAGTATCCTGCACATTGCCACACGGCAGCTGCAGCGGAAGTATCAGTGCACGCTGCTGTGCCAGGTTGGCCCCTCGGATCAGGATCCACTAAAGATGAAGCTGATCGCGCGGCTGTGGCCGTATGCGGGCACCTGGCAGCAGCCAGCCTCTGCAGCGCAGGCTAGGAAGCAGGAGGGGGGTGCGGATGCACCCCCGCTTGCTGCTGCTGCTTCTGCGTCTGCTTCTGGCCCCTTCGCCGCCAGTGTCCCAACAGTACCCACTGCTGGAAGCAGTAATAGGCAGCAACAGCAGCAGCAGCAGCAGCAGCCGCCGCCGCCGCAGCAGCAGGAGCCTGTGAAGGGTCCCTCTTGGCTGAGGCGTGGCTTGCAAGGCAGCCTGCCAGACCCTGACAAGCTGCGGCCCAGCGTGCGTCACCTGCCGCCCTTCGCCCTGCCTGCCATAATATCCAAAAAGTGCACGTTCCGTGCCGGGCGTACCACCGACCCCCGAGCGCTGGCGCAGCAGATAGCAGAGGTTGTAGTGCAGAAGGGCCGCTGCAGGGTGCTGACAGCCGGGGGCCTGGCAGCACTACATGCTGTGCAGGCGGTACGCCTCGCGGATGTGGTGCTAGCCAGGGTGTGGCAGAAGGGGCTCGTGATGCATGTGGAGTGCATCACACTCAAGCAGTCAGTGGGCGGGGAGCTGATAGCAGCTGCCAGCCTGCCGGCAGCCCAGCCAGCTGCTGTGCCTGCTGCTGCTGCTGCTGCAACGGATACTGTTGCAGTTGTTCCCGCTGAAAGCGCAGAGGCCTGGGAGGGTGATGAGTTTGATATGGGGGACATGATAGGGGGAGACATGGGGGAGGATGACATTGAGGACTTGGGGTGGGGTGCGGCTGAAGCAGCAGCGGCACTGGGGGTTTACCCTACTGACGCCCCCCAGCAGCAGCAGCAGCAGCAGGGACAGCGAGGTCGTAGTGTTAAGCAGGAGGTGGTGTACTATTCCCTCACGCTAATTGCTTCCCACAGAGACTGGGATGCTACCCCCAGCACCAGTGTGTTTCCTCCTATGAGGTCCCGTGCCGCTGTGCAACAGCAGCAACAGGGGCAGCAGCAGGGTCGACAGCAGGGGCAGCAGCAGCAGTGGCAGCAACGCGGTCGGCGTGGGTAGCGTGCAGCTGTATGCGTCATCATCACCAGATCAAAAGGTGATTGGTTGTGTGTGCGGCATTAGTAGAAGTTTCTGACACCGGCATACGGTGTGGAGTGTGCATTGTGTTGCATCAAATTGCACTGCGGTGGATTTTGTGGGCAGTGGACGGGGTTGTGTTGTTTGGTGCTGTACACGCAGGGCTCTGCTGTTAGCGTTTTTGGCCGGCTGCGTTCAATCTACAGTTGCTTGCAGGGCCCCGTGGTGTGTGTGACACAGGCACTACAGCAGACATTGCAGCGGCTACACGCAAGTGGCATTGCTGCACGAATGCTCCCTGGCAGACCTTGACACCTGCTCTACCACCCTGCCTCACCCCATTCCACTCTCACTCGCATCCCTGCAAGCAAAGTGAGCAAGCGAACTGATGCCTTATTGCCTGTGTCTGTGTGTGCTCTGCCTGCAGGCACCCCTTTGGCACAACCAACCCCACATTCACTGTTGGAGCCAGCAGTAGGCTCAACATAAGCTCCCTGAGCAGCAAGCAGGCCAGCAGGCTGCCAGCCAGCTGCTTTAGCATCAGTGACGCTGGCAGCAGCGGCAGCAGTCGCAATGGCAGCAGTGGCAGCAGCCGCATTGCCGGCAGAAGCAGCAACCGCAGCAGCAGGCGTCCGCTGGCTGTGCACCTGCAGCTTGGCTTGGCTATGGACAAGCAGCTGTGCTTCTGGGGAGCAGCTGATGTTGCTGTGTTGGGTGATGAGCCCCAAGGGCTGGAGTTGGTGCTGGCAGGCTTGACAGTTGCCATGAGAGAGACTCACAGGTATGCATGCGCAGCAGCACAGTGGTGGGTGTTGTTTGTTTGGCTGTTCTTGCACTTGCCACATACATGCGCTTGTAGTTGCCAAGTTGCCGCGCTGTCAGATTGCTCCTGTTTCACCTTGCCAGTTGATGTGTGCACTGCCAAAGTATGTTGGTCGTCAAAAACAGACATCTTTTTGGCATGTGGTGTCAATAGTGTTGTGTGCTCTTGTGTTGAAGGATTCTGCGGTGCTCTGTGGTGTTGCTGCATTGGAAGCGGCAGTAATGTTGCTTTGTCCCGTGATGTCTACACGAGATTTCTGTCTGACCCGCCCTGATCACAGTCTCGGCGACGGTTGACGACAAGAACTTCCTGAGGACAACAATCGTGCTTGTGCTGTGGCGTGCTGTGCTATGCTGTGCTGTGCAATGCTTTGCTATGGTGTTTGTGTGGCCATGCATGCCTGTCGGGGAGCTAGGCACCGCTAGAGCAGCTGTGAGAGTCCCGTCATAACTAGGTCTAAGGTGTGTGCTATGTTGAATACTTGAGTGAGGTTGTGCACGGTGATGCCTGGTGTATGCAGCTGTGGCCTCTGTGCGTTGACTGTCCCCTGATGTCTACACGAGATTTCTGTCTGAGCTGCACCGCGGGGTCACAGCCGCAGCAGCGAACGAAGACAACAACTCCCTGAGGACAGCATCCCGTGTTGTTTGTATTCATGTGCTGGTTTGTGGTGTGTCCTCGGCTTCCTTCCATGTGTTACACTCCCTTCAGTGTGTCCTGCCTTGGGTATAGGCCAAGCTGCTGCATGGTATGGCTGCCGTGCTTATGGTTGGAGTGTGCTGGCTGCGTGTCTGCTGTGCAGGTCCTCTGGCTCAACCATGCTGTGGCAGCTGTCCCAGCTGCAGCCGTGTCCCCTGGTGCCAGCACCCCCCCCTGGCAGCTACCTGCTGCAGCTGATGCGTGTGGCGCGTCCGCTGCTGCTGCCCTCGCCCCGCTTCAAGGTATGAGGCTTGCGCTGTGTGCATGCGTCTGTTGAGGATCTGTGCACTAGTTTTAGGAGTGACGGCATTGACGCTTGGCATGCATGCATGTCGCTGGTTGAGCGTTTGTGGTTGAGCCTGCGCATGTGCCAGTACTGCAGTATGCAGGCTTTGTGCAGCTACTGAGGTGCAAAGCGCTGGCTGTTCCTGACCTCAGTGTTTGTTATACAGCGTGTGTTCAACAGAGTCACCTTGGCAATCTTGATCACAGTGCAGTATGGAATGACTCTGCATGATGCTGGTGTGTGTGTGCTGCTGTCCTGCAGATGCTGCTAGCTGACGGTCACAGCAGCGTGTCAGCACTGACACATGCAGTGGTGTGGCGCCTCATTCATGGCTTGGGATGTGCATCGGTGAGTCTGCCAGGAGGGGCGCCGGGGTTCAGGTTTGAGTGGCAGATCTGGTCCATGTGCGATGTTACTTCACCTGGGCAGGTGAAGCATGGTTGGTGGGCCAGCACTTGTCCACACCTGCCCTCCACCCTTTCTTGCAAGTCCGGTCTGTGTGTAGGCATAGAGCATACATGCGGGTCTGTGACCTTCATGTGTTGACACAGAGCATACATGCGCTTCATGCCTGCAAAGGTCAAACGTGTGCTGAAGTGGTGCATGCTGCTACTGTCTCCCTGGTTGTTCGCTGTGCAGGTGTTGGTGCGTGGCAGTGAGGGTGTTGGTGCAGCGCTTGCAGCAGTGGCGCGCGCACGCAGTACCCTGCGCAAGCTCTACCAGCAGGATTGTGTGGTCTATGTGGCTTGGAAGTCAGCACCACCTGCTGCTGGTGCTGCCACAGGGGCGGCAGCAGCTGCTGGAGGTGGCACCAGCACTAGCAGCAGCAACATCCCTGGGCAGGCATCTCAGCAGCAATCGCAGGTGCAGTCCATGCGCCTGCTGCCGCCCATGCCCCGGCCTGCAGGTCCTGCAGATGTCAGCACACCAGGCACTTCTGCTGGCCAGCAGCAGCAGTTGGGTCAACAGCACGATGGAAAGCAGCCTGGCCCAGCAGCAGCCACCACTGCAGATGCACCGCTGCTGCCACGCAAGCTGTACAAGCTTGTGGTGATGGCCTGTGATGTGGCTGACCCTATGTCCGGTTGGAAGCATCTCAGCCCTCACAGGCGCGGCAGCGAGCAGCAGCAGCGGTGGCTGGTGCAGGCGCAGATGCAGCAGCGGCAGAGGCAGAGGCAGCAGCAGACCAGGGCGAAGCGGCTGCGGTGGTTCAGGCTGCGCCCCAGCAGTTCACCCCAGGAGCCACCTTCATGAGCTGCCATCTTTCCATTTTTTGAGCACTCCTGGACACTGTTTCATCCTCCTCAAATTCCCGCAGCAGCTGTGTTCGTCAGCAAGCCTGGGCTCTCTTACTTCTTCCAAACCAGCTTTCTCCTCCCACCAGCTCAGCTTTTGATGGGGCGAGCTGCTGACACAAGTCACCAGGGCGGCTTTGCTCCACAGGGAGGTTCTCCGTTTTCCCCAGGCAGCCGCTGCCTTGCGGCAAGCCTCACTGGGCTGCCTGCTGTGTCAGCTCAGGCGTGCCGTCACATGGGTCATCCATCGCCCCGCACACCCCCTTGCAACTGTCAGTCACAGTTGGCAAACAGGCAGGCAGCCAGCCAGCCCCTTGGCAACCGTCAGCCACAGTTGGCAGGCAGTCCTGGCAGTCCAGGCAGTCCTGGCAGTCGGCACTGCAGTGCAGCAGTCCTGGCGGCACCGGCCCTGCTGCAGGCCCCACATACCCCATGTGCAGCTGTTGAAGGACGCAAGGACAGCCTGACATCTGTCGCCAGCAGGTGTGTGCAGCTTGGCGAGGTGGGCGTATGAGAGGCGACAATGCAGAAGGCAGGTTTTGCACAGAGAGTGCATTCACTGCTGCTATACATGCATCAGCAGTGACGTTCATAGCCTTACGTGAGGCTCTCCATTCACTTTCAGCACCACCCTGCACTTGCCAACAGTGTTGGCAACATGGTGCAGGGTGTGGTGTTGGCAGTTGTGGTGGTGGGGGACACTGTCACTTCACGCTTTGAGCAAGGGCAGGTCACAGCACCTTTTGACTGCTGTCTGCTGCTCCCAAGCCAAGCTGAAACATGGGATGCTGCGCTGCTGTTATGGCTGATTGCAGGTGTTGCCCTCAGTTGGCTTGCAGGCTGAAGGAGCCATGCTGGCTGGATCCACCTGGCCCAGAGCGGTCTGCTCGGCCAGCCTGGCAGCAGGCTTGCCTGCAGAAGGAAACCACTGGTGCTCCATAGCATTAGCAGTTGCTGTGGACGGGTCTGAGAGCTACAGCCTGGCTGCAGCTGGTCTCATCAACTGATTACTACAGCTTGCTGGAGGGCTGGGGGATGACCCTACAGCTTGCTGGAGGGTCATCCCCCAGCCCTCCAGCGCAGTGTATGCCAAAAACGGATTGGTGTGTGCTTATTGAAGAGTTTCTGCTTGCAGTCTGCGGTCAAACTGGCGTTGTGGAAGGTTGACGGTGTGTAACCAAAACGCCGTGTGCTTGAGGGCCCGCTTTCTTTAGATCTTGTATCGATTTCGTCTGATGAGTGGTTTTGCAGATGTTTTTTGAGGCAAACCGACAGCACAGCGTACATCTATCTGCAATGATCGCCCTTTGGGCAGGCACGCCCACCAGCGCTTTGGTGGATCATTCATACCATTGCAATGCCTCAGAAGCAGCAAAGGTGTCCGTGTCGAGCTCGGATGCATCAGACTGCTGTGGCACCCAGAATCCGTGTCTCCCTCGCAACACGATAGTCCTCATCAGCGGAAACAACAGAACTCGGCGCAGTCTCATTGGTCAGCACGCTGTCATCCGGCGATCTGTAGGCCTTGGGGGCTGGCACCATGTTGTGAGTCAGGGAGCACCAGTGCAAAATGTATCGGTCGTCTGTCCCCGTGTGGCCTGGGCGCTCACAAGCCATCCCCTGCATACCTTGGCATTGGTGCGACGTCGCAGGTGCTGCAAGATGGGACAGAGGTCAAGCTACAGGTGAGTGCTCACCCCATCTGGCATTATGTCCTGTTGCCCTATCATGGCAGGGCAGGCGCTGAAGCATCCTTGTTGTTCGTCATGATGCGTTATGGTTGCAGAGGAATGCGCTGTCTGTGCTGGAAATGGGCCCACCAGAGACACTGGATCCATCGGGCTCTTCTTCCGACACCGAGGCCCGAGAGCCCAAGCTAGGTACGCGCTTCGATGCAGTTGATAAATAGATGCGACTTCGGCGTATCGTACGCTGAAACTTGCAAGCTAGAGCCGAGTGACCCCGGGTTGATCCAACCTCTGTCCTGCTGGCCGAGCGGTTTCAATCCGATGTATCGCTGCCGCTGTCATACATAGCATGCAGGCCCACGTATCCACGTCCAGGCAGTGGGTTACCTGCCTGCTTGTCTGCTGCTGACTGCTGCTCTTCAGACCTCATTGCAACCCAGCCACGCATCAGGCGCCCACCCCGGGCACTGTTCCCAGACACAGGTACGTTTGACATGTTCTGTATCGCTACCTGACTCATTTTCTGCGGCTGGCATGGCGCAGTAATAGCCTTCCTGCATATGTAGCGTGCTCCCAACTTGGCAAGTGTGCCACACACTCTCTCCAGCAGTGGTGCCACAGAGCAAGCATTGTAACCTGGATCTATCTTTCTTGCCTGTCTGCAGACCTGTGCCTGTTCAAGAGGACAGAGGCCACCAACAGCAGCGGCCTGCGCAGCACAAGGCACTCGGTGAGTCAGCCTGATCACCCTCCGCAGAGTGGTGCTGGTGTTATTATCAACCCCGCATGTGGGCCGCGTCAGGCAGCCGCCGGTCCTGTGCATCACCAGGGTGCCGCCTGCAATGCAACATGCACCCACATGTAGCAGCACTCAGCAGCCTGCAGCATGCTCTGGTTGGAAGGGTGCTCTCGGTGCCTCACGGCTGGTTGCTGGCAGGCTCGACAATTACTGTACACACCCCCTGCCACCTCGGTTACTCCTTTCCTCACCCACACTGTCACTCCCTACCCGTCTTGCAGCTGGTTGATCTGCACAAGCTGGAGTCTACCTCCCTGAAGCGCTACAGGCGGGTCTTCCAGCTGGGCGAGGTGGATGCAGCAGCACCCAAGGCAGACCTGGCAACAGCAGTGCAGCAGCACTTCACAACACAGGTGCGTGGGCTCACAGACCTCCCTGATGTACCAACCCTGCATTGCACCACCAACACGTAGGGAAAGCAGCCGCTGACTTTCCTTCTTTCCAGTGATTCTGACTTCCTTTACACAAGGAATCTGAGGTAAGCGTGCAACGCATGGCTGGCTGCTGTAGGCTGCAAGCAGCACTGAAGCCTGTGGTGAACTTCATGCTATGTTCTATTCACACCATGGCCAACGTCATGCTGCGCTGTATCAACTGCCACCCCCACCCACCACATACAGGAGGTAGATGAGGATCAGGTGTTGTGTGAGGTAGTGATTGCACTGCGGAGGCGCTTCAAGCAGCAGCAGCAGCAGCAGAGGCAGCGGCTGCTGGTGCAGCAGCAGTGCTCCCAGGATCAGGACTACTTCCACTGCCAGCACCAGCAGCTGCTGCAGCAGCACCAGCAGCAGCAGCTGGAGCAGGTGCAGCAGGAGGAGGGAGAGGAGGAGGAGGATGGGGAGGATACAGGGGCAGCTGATGAGCAGCTGCGGCGGCTGATCCTGCTGCAGCAGCAGTATGTGTACCTTGGGCCCTGCTTGTTCCAGCAGCAGCAGCAGTGCTGATCGCGTGAAACACCACGCCGCTGCAGCTGCGGCTGGGCTTGCAGCTGCAAGGCCGAACAGCAAGCAACGGCACCCAGCAGCAGCAGCAGCAGCGGGATGGAGAGTGCTGTGTGGCCAAATGAAGTCCCAAACAAACCTGGACCGTGGATGCGAACGTGGCCCTGCGTGAACGTGTGGCCCTGTCTGCCTGTTTTCTGTCCTCTGTCTCACGGTGTGCAGCCCGATAGCCTTGCAGAACAAGGCTAGGGGGCACTGGCCACCTGTCGAGGGGTTGTCTGGTGCGTTTGAAAGGTAGAGACCCAGCTGCTCCAGGGTTTGCTGAGTGGCATGTCCGTTGGCTGTTGTTGTTGTTGTTGTTTGCTGGGTTGGGGTGGTGGCAGGGTCTTGGGGCTTGGGTTCTGGCTTGGGTGGGTGGTTGCTTGTCATCTGTCTTTGAGCCAGGGTTTTGTGAGGCTGACAGTTCACTGGGTGTTCAGGGTAACGGACCCCAGGATACAAGTGTGACATGCTTCGCTGTGTGGTGCTCATTGTTAGCCAGCCTGTGGTCGTGGTGGCTGCTGTTTGGGGTTGCTGTCCTGCTGCGCCATGTGCATGTGCCACAGCAGCAGGACTGCTGCAGCTCTGCATTGGCCAGGATCCTGTCTTCTAACAATTCGTTGCCCTGCATGCAGTGAATGGAAGGGGTGATGATGCATGCATGCAGTTGGATGTTGTCTGCATGTGATATATTGGCGGACAGCTCTGCATGCAAGAGCGGTTGTCCAACCTGACAAGCTTGTGCTTGGGCCGTCCAACTGTGCTGCTGTGCTGCACTGCTGCAGCAGTAGGTGCTGGCAGCAGCAGGTTTGGTTTTACAGGCACTGGGCCGCCGTGCTTTTGTGCAGGAGCATCAGATGGTGTCATGCTGCGTTGTTCATGAGCTTCAGAAAGTGGTCAGGCAGCACAAGTTCTGCTGTTGCCCTGTGGAGCTGTGCCATATCACAGCAAAGCCACTCGCTGTTGCTGTACTGGCAGGTGCTGCATGTTGCAGCACTCCCCAGTCTGTATAGACCTCACTGGTGGTCGTGTTGAACGAGTGGCTTTGCCCGTAAGAAGAAAAAAAAGAAGCATGATATGGGCCACGTACCCAAAGGTAGTATGTTTGATCTGTTCCTGTTGCCGTTGTGGTTGTGGTTGCTGTTGTATCTGTCCCATCTGATTGTGCTGTTGCGTAGCTGTTGTAAAGCTGTGTTTGGCTGCCTGCAGAGTGTCACTTCTGCAAAGGAGTGCAAAGAAGTCACTTCTGCAGTAGGTGATCATGGATGCTGTGCTTACTGGCTGAGGAGCCAGATGTTTTATTTGGCCTTGCATACCTATGGCTTGCATGAGGACAGTGGGGCGCAGCATCCATGCTGTGCTCCCTGTACAGAGTGTGGGCTGTAAGGCTTGTGGCAGCTCGCCAGCTGCCAGGTGTTGTTGTTGTTGTTGTTGCCACAGTGTGCTGCCTTCGAGCAGCAGCTGCGTCGTGCCTTGTTTCAGGCTTGTTGACGATCTTGCTTGCCCTGACCGTGGCTGTGCCAGTCCCTGGCGCGATGAAAAATCCGGTAGCACTGTGCATGCCAGCATCATGGTTTGAACACATGCCTTGCAGGACTGTTGCAAGAAGAACTAGCAGGGGTGCTGTGGAACGCAGAGGCTGTGTGCTGAAGGAAGTTGGACGGAATGCCTTCAACAGCATGCTTTGTTGTATGCCCCCGCATTACAGGGAGGCCTTGCATATACCCCTGCAAAGCAATGCAGGTGGTCAACAGGGCTCAAAAAGGGCAAGAGACACTGTGGCTGAGTTCAGGGCTGCCCTGCCCATCCGCCATCGACCCTCTCTACCCCCTGCATCATGCAGCATTAGCACGATGCTGCACGTGGTTGTTTGTTTGCTTGTTTGTCATTGCCAGCTAGTGCTGTGCTGCTGCCAGCCTAGCATCTTGTTGCCTTGTAGGTGTGTTGCGTTGAGTAGATTTTGTTGCCTAGATGCATGATACAGGTTGCATCCTTGTACCTCCGCCCGGTGTGCCTTGGGCACCCTTCCCACCCTGCCACTCCCCTCAGCCCTAGCATTACATTGGGCCCCTGTACATAGCGGCTTGCTGCAGGCATGGTGATCACCCACAAGCGGTGTTTGTATGAGAACCCACCAGTGGGGTGTGTGGGCACGCATGCGTGTGCAGGAAAATGCTGTACTTTGTCCCAGCTTTGTGCAGCTGTGCCTGGCAAACCCCGTGTTTTGGGGATCTGCACCGCAGGGTTTTGACCACAAGAACCTACAGCACAGACAAGCCCATCTCACTGTGCCCTGAACCCTGTCGATACCTGTGGTGTCCGCAGTGTTGGGTAAAGGCGGTTGTTGTTGGTGGTGGTGGTGTCTTTCACTACTGGCTCACGATCTGTTCGAGAGCCGTGGTTGTGTTGTACCCTTACACATGGATGGCTCACTTCACCGCCAAAGCTTCATTAAACTGCTGTGGCAGGGGGTGGCTGGACCATCACCACCCCTTGCATGCATGGGATCTGGCCTGCAGGATTCTTGGCTGCAGACATGCAACTTATCAGCACACGGCACAGCTGTACAAAACTTTTGAAGAGAAACGTATATGGAGGCAGCAGCGGCAGGTGCATGCAGTGGGGCTTGCTGCATGGCAGACATGGGGCGAGCTGGGTGCACTACACTGCACGGGGGTCGGTTGTTGCTGTTGTTGCTACTGCTGCAGCAACATAGTTGAGAAGAGTGACTGCAATTGCTTTGAGCGACCTGTGTGGTTGCCTGTTGGCTTGTTTGTTTGCGTGTTTGCCTTTGGTTGCGGAATGCAGTGGGTGGGGTCTGATAGATATGTTCATTGCTTGTTTGCAGGGAGTTCACCGGGTCGGTGTGGGTTGTCCTGAGTAGTGAGATCCTTGTGGCCTTGTTTTGAAGGTGTGGTTAGTGCTGAGAGAAGGTTGACAACTGGCTGTCAATGTTGTGTGGGGACTTGGGTGGGCCAACAGCACTTGGCATCAGCACGGCCACTAGTTTTGGCGCCAAACCTCTCAAAGAGGGTGTTGGCTGGCCCCTGGCCGGCCCTTCCTGTTGTGCTGTTGTGACTTGACGGAGTGGGTGCGGGCAGGGATGTACATATACACCCAAGGTGTACAGTACCACTGGCATGTTGGGCTGGTAAGGCGGGTGTTGTGGGAGTTCTGGTGATGTGGGGGCGAGTGGGGTGGGGTGGGGTGGAGGACGTGTCAGAATTGCCTTTGGTAAGGCCGCTGCACTTGCACGCAATTTTGGCACCATGCCTGGCGCTTTTGTCGTGCTCACAGATGCGATCTGAATGCCTTTGCGCTCAGTGTGGCTAACTGGGTGATGGAAAGGACTGGGAGCCTTGTGAGCGTACATCTCAGAGGGCTGAGGGTCCATTTTGGTGGAGGCCTCGTGTCGCAGCAAACACCTGAGCATTCAACAGTAGGCGCGCGTCCATACACTGGATCTGCTGTCTTGTGTGGCGCTGCTCTTGCATGCCAGGCGGTGTCCTGAGTGGCTACAGCAGCTCAAGTGCTGAGCTGTCAACATGCTTGATGTGTGCACTCTGTGGTGACTAGGGTTGCGGGGAAAGCCATGCTTGGTCGGGATAGTGCGGGAAAGACCCTCATGTGTACTGTGTGAAAGTGTTTGCGGTTGCGCATGTTGTGTGTGATTGTTGTAGATGTTACAGTGGCCTTGCCTGCCACACTTGTTTGTACTTTTGCGCCTCTGTACAACCCGACCGGCAGGACTGTTCCGGATCTGGATGTACAGTACTGCGTGGCTCCCTGCCTGCTGAAATACCAGTGTTGCTGTGCTGGGCACGTGCCAAATACCTTCTGCAGTGCACACTCTGTTGGCAACACGGCATGATGTTCTCGTGGTTCAGGTTTGTGGCAAGGCTACTGCTCTTTCCTGGGCCGTGATCGTGTGTGCATTGTGTCGGGTGGACACCATAGGCAGCATCCTGCAATGCTCTGAGTGCCAACTCAGCACACATACACGGTGTACATGCATGTATGCCAGAAAAAATGATGTTTGGTGGTCAGCTGGGCTGGGCTCCAAAAGGTGTTGTGTGACTTGCCAACATGCACTACATGCAAGCATGGGCTTCCTTGGAGTACCCATGGTCAGCTTGATGGACACCAGCGTGATGCTGCTACCACATCACTGATTTTTATAACCTCTGTTGCATGTGCTCCTAATGACACATGTTCCTACAGCATCTGTCACCTAAGCTGTGATTGCTGGGGGCCTTGGGTGTGCTTGTCTCAGGACCAGGGTTGGCTTGATGCCTGCAACTGTATAGTTGCGTGCTTTGTAACCAGTGACATGTCCAAGACAGTGGAAAGGCAGCTGTATGAGTGTTACTGCCACTGAGCAACGCAGCGCAGCCTGGTCTAGCGCTGAATGTTGAACAAGCAAGCCATGCCATTGCCACACGGTGAGAATTGTACAAACAATGCTACCTTGGTCACACACACCTTCAAGGTATTGAAAGACTCAGCCTCATACAGTCTTGTAGTCTGCCCTTTGCAGTGCAGCTGCCCTGCCTGTCTGTGTCTTTGCGTGATGGACACAACACACTCTGTGTCTACACAGAGGAGGTACTACCTGCAGTGCATTGTGCAACAGACTGCCAGACTGACACAACCTAGTCGGCAGCCAGTTGGTTGCTTTCGTAGATCAAAGATTGGTAGGGAGACTGACTGCACACGTCAGAGAGCAAGCCTTCGTAATGTCCGCTCGACCAGGGACAGCCTCAGCCACAGGGGCCAACACTGTGCTCCCTTACGTCGCGTGCTGTTACAGCAACGGTAGCTATCTCTATGCTGATGTTGCCTGCCGTGCAGACTGCAGCAGGCTAACTGCAGCTGACGCTACCATCACTTGCTCGGCAGACAATGTTGTGGTTGATAGCTGATAGCTGCAAAGCTAGCACGCCCAGACCCTGGCCGCAGTGGCACTGCTGAGAAGTCCTGCTGTCCAGGCTGTGGCAGGATGTCAACATTCTGGGCCAGTCCATGCAGTCGGCATTGGCAATGCGCGCCGGTTCAAGTCAGGCTGCAGCATGGCCAACACACGTGAAGTAACCGATGATTGCAATCAGATCTGTGTCAACTGTCAATGTGGCTCATGAGTCACGGACACAGCAGGCATCTTCGGCCAGCCGTCATGGAAGGTTACGGTGCCGCAGCCGTGAGCTAATCAGCACACTGCCTGAGGTACGCTGGGCCCCATCAACATTTTTTGGTGCTGATAAATGGGCGAGCCCCCACCGGCCACACACACCACAACCGAGGCTGCCAGGGGCTCAAGCCTTGATGATCAAGCCTCACTGAGGTGGCACCGATGCGAGACGCCCAACACCCTTTTCACCAGGAGGTGCCCAGTGCCCGGACCAAACTCGCATGGGCCCCATCAGTTGCTTGGTCCATGTCGCTCCAGCACAGCACTGTGGTATCTGCTCGTCAAACCTTGCCAGGTGTGCTGTGTTCACTTATCTAGAATGCTGGTGTGACACTAAATGTGCCACACCAGCTGTGAGCAGGGCCCTCACAGCCTGTTTGGCAGACATCGGCCTGCCTGTGCCTGGTGCTTGTGAGGCTTGAATGTGTGGGGCGGGCTGAAGGTGTTGCATGGAGAGTTGATGGGATCTGAATGCAACTCACCATGCCTGGAGCCTCTTGTGCCACCAGCTGGTAGCATGGTACAACAGTGCCACCAGGAGGCTGATAATGCTGTTGACTTCCTGACTGCAGCAGGATTTGTCTTTTGAGAGTGCTGCTACATCATGTGCTGCTGTCATTGGCAGCCAGCTAAGCTGTGGCTGCACACATTGCACAGACAAGCTCAACGCCCCGAGTTGGCAGGGAAGCACTTGAAGAAGCCTCGAGTGGTTGCAATCTGCACTGTACATACTTTTCAGAATCAAGGGGAAAATGACGGCGTGGCCAGGGGGGGGGGCGCTAAGGTTGTTTTCGGACACTATGCAAAGAAGTTGAAAATGGGACCCCCCACCCACCCCCCACCCACCCTAAATGTCCTCTGAACGTCTTGTAACTGGCCTAAGCAAGGCCTTGAGTGTTATTATATCTATTCAAAATGTTTTTTGAGGTACTCTGATGGCCACAAGGGTGCTGCTGTGCTCTATCAGTCAAGACACCTCAGGCGCCCCAGTGCCGCAGTGGGGCACGGCATGGACGGTCACCATTGTGATCAAAGCACTGCTGTGCAGCCCTAGAGATATTTCACACATGAAACAGCACAGTTGATACATCCTTGTACCCTGCCTTGCTCAAAACAAGCTCCAATTCTGTAGCATTGTCACACCACTCCTACTGCTGCTCTGCTGTCAGCTGGTGGTCTGGGTGCATCTGCTGCCAGTGAGACAGCATGTGGTACTTCTAAACCGCAGCTGGTGGGTCAATGTCACACAGGGGGCATTCATACGGAAGGTTGGTGCTGGGGGCTGACTTGGTGCTGGTCTGTGCACTCTTGCAACACATGTCTGGGTGCTGGCATCGACACCGTGCCGCAGCTACAGTACTGGCATGGGCAGCCTCAGTGGTAATTCATGACTGGAGGTGCTCACAACATGCATGAATCGACTCAGTTTGTCGATAGCTTTCGGATGCGACCTCCCAGCTTCATCCGATGCTCCTACAAGAAGTTTGCAGCATGTCAGGAAGTTACTGAAACCCAGCTTGACCCACCCACCCACCCCCTTTTCAACCTGCTCAGATGGCCGTAAATTTCTTTACATATGTTATTTATTATGTTAATAACTAATTGTGAAAGTACCAAGTCAAAGTCCAGCATAGTGTCCAAAGTTAACTGAACTGCCCCCCCCCCTGGCGTGGCCGGCCTGAATTTGCTACTGCATGGCATTCATTCATCCCAACCCCTGCTTCATCCATTCACTCGACAACAAGTTACCACTGTGGCATAGTAACACCCTACAACACACTGGGATATGCTGAGCAAGGCAGTACCTGTCACTAAACAGCTGCACAAGTAGTCACGCCATCCACGGCATACAGCCGCAACACAAGCTGCAGGAAGCTTCCGGCTTCATTTTCGTAGCACCCCTCACAGAGAGGCCTCGCACAGCGCCTGAGGAGGATTCATTTGCACCACACCACTGCAAACAACCAAACTTCGACGCATGGCGCTGGGTTGGGGCGCATCATGTGTCAGGCAACCATCCAACAAACAACAAGGGACGACTCTGCATGCTTGCCAACAACTGGCAAGAGGTCTTTTGGTGCAGGATACAAGGCGCTGGGCACTCGTGCAACAAACAACAGCAACAGCTGCAAGTGCCGCAACCCGGCCATGTTTTGCAGGAGCCGTAGCATCACAGGTTGAACCGCGCACTCAGCAAGAGCAGGCAAGCAAAGCCCGTAACAGCACAGCCCATGTTTCAGGGCGTTTGGCGTGCCCAAAGTCGGCACTGTGCGATGCGACAGGGTCATACACAGCAGCAGCAGCCACACCGGCTGCAACACATGCAACCCATGTCAATCATGGGTACCAGCCACCCGTGCCAGGTACTGTACAACACAACAGCCCGCGAAGAAATCAGGGCCAGAAACCTATGTGACTTACAAACGCGGCACCCAGCATGCGCACGCTGAGCGTCCAAGCAAGTGCAAGGGACCTGCAGCTGTTACCGCCACCGCCGTCAGCCCTTCCTGTGCGATGTCAACAAAGGGACTTAGTAGCCGCCACCGTAGCCACCGCCGCCGTAGCCGCCGCCACCTAATGCACACACAAATGACAGGCAGACAAAGATCATCAGTGTTTGCAAGATGGGACAGTGATGTCTTCTGGGCAATTGTGACAGTGGCACAGATGCTGCGCACACATGGGGGTTGCTGGTCCCCCCAGGTGAATCAGCTGTTTCACAACATGGTGCTGTCTCATCCCTGGGAGATGCAAGGGGGTACCTTGCGCACTGCTCCTCCTGCACCTCCTTATCCCTGCACCTCCTTATCCCAAAAAAGATACAGGAAAAGCAGTATGCAAGCTGCCCCATCCACCACCCAGATAAGACAAACCACATGCGCAGACTGGGGACCTCTCGAGGTTTCTCAGCGGTGAATGGTGAGTTCACCAATACAATGCCCTGGGGTAGCAGCACGAATATGATGGGTCCCTTGACACGCAGTAACACACAGCCCGTTTCCTGGCAAGCTGCCACAGACTCACCGCGGCCGCCACCGTAGCCACCGCCGCCGTAGCCGCCGCCACCGCCGCCGTAGCCACCACCACCGTAGCCGCCACCGCCGCCGCGGCCACCCCTGAAGCCACCACCACCGCCACCTGAAGCACACAGAAGACAGCACAGGTCAGTTTCGCAGTCCCCAAGTCAGCATGATGCCTGTGCTGCTGGCAGCATGATGAGATGCCTTGGGCCCCATGGCAGATAAGCAGAACTAGTCACGACACAAGCCTGGGTGCTGCTCTGACTGCACGCGTGCGTGCTGCCTAGTCCAAGCAGCCATACTATTCTCAGATATATTGACTACAAAGTACAATGGACGACGATGCTTGATGATCTGGCAGCAATGCACGCTGTCGGCGCACACACAGGAGCTGTTGGTGACTCACCACTGGGCTGTGCCTCGTTCACACGGATGGTGCGACCCTGCAGGACAAAGCATGCATAAGCACAACACACAGGAACAGTCAGGTATGCACATCCAGCCATGGCCAAGGCAAGAGGACAACGATGGATGTGACCAGCCCAGACATATCTCCAGATATTTGGAGATGCATTTTGGCAGACTTGCCTCGTTCGCATGCAGCACTATACCAGCTGCTGCGAAAAAGCCTTCTAGGGTGGTGGATCCAGCTGCTCACCTGGAACTCGGTCTCGTTCAGGTTCTGGATAGCCTGATCGGAGCCAGAGGCCATGGTCACAAAGGCGAAGCCACGAGGGCGGCCTGACTCCCTGTCCTGGGGGATGAAGGCATCCTGTAGAAAAAGACGGATACGAAAGTGCGGGTGATCAAGAGAGAACCAAGGAAAGAGAACGGAGACAGCACACGCTGATCACAACGAAGCAGCGCATCATCAATCATGGGCACCAAGCACTCCACGCACCTCCACCTGGCCGTACTGGCCAAACAGCTGACGCAGGTCGTCAGTGGAGGTGGCCCAAGGCAGGTTGCCGACGTACACTGCAAGAACAGCGAGACAGACATCATCAGCAGGTGCTTGCTGGCTGCCAGCACTCCGGCACGGCCAGGCGAGCGTCTATAGTCTGCAGACGATACAAGCATGCATTACTGGCCAGCGGGCGCAGCGACAGGCTCACGTTTTACGCTCATCCTGAAAGGTGAGCCTGGGCAAACTTTGATAGAGGTAAAAGGGGGAAACCGAACCTGAAACAAACAAGTCCGACACGAACACGAAACAGTGCGCTGCAGGTGGGGGGTGACTTATGTAGCTTTCGTTACGCTGGTGGCGACTCGGTCTCAGTGTCGAGGTACAATAGGAATGGCCCAAAAGAGCCCTGAACAAGGGGTAAGAATGGTGCGGTGCCAGCTGCATCTGCCTGCAGGCCCCAGCCCACCCATCAAGACGACAAGCAAGATCATCGCGATCTGAGTTTTGCAATGTGGTTTGCTTACAGCGTACTGGTGCATCTCACATCAATAATTACATTTCATTTGTCACCACCAATATACACCAACCTACTCGAACAACAATGCGTGGCTGAATCTGACAAACAGCACTGTGCCAACCACCACTGCCACCTCTGCGGAGTATGGCAGGTTGAACATTGGCGCCAGCCCAACTGGTGGCCAGCTAGTGGGGTCGTAACCGGATCCACCCCAGGGGTTGCACCTCAGCAGCCTCCAAGCAGTCAGAACAGTCCCCTTGGCCACACCATACCTGCAGCAAGGCAACACGCGCAAATTGTTCTTGGCGACAGCCTGTAACCTGAAAATGATCATCTAGCAACACCTGGCAGCGACTCCAAGATCATCTCCACAGCAGGGCAGGATTGCAGCTGGTAACCCTGCCAAGGGGCCTGAACTGAAGTGCTGACCCATGGTTGAAGCCACACCACCTTTGACTTGGCCACAGACTGTGGTTTGTCGTCTGTGATGCAACCCAGACAGTAATACGTTGTCTTTGCACAGCAGCAACTGCCAGCAACATGTACTGCAGCTTCACTCTGCAGCAAGAACAGTACTATACTGCAGCTGCGCTGCACTCGTACGCCAACACTTCCCACAAAACTCACTTCCTGTAGCTGTCCATGGAGTACTGAGAGCAGGTGGGCAGGAAGCGGCAGGTGGAGGCCATCGTGGGGCTCAAAAAACCCTTGCAAGCAGCAGCAGCAGCAGTAGCAGGCAGGTTCAACCTACCCGCCATTCGAACTCAGCCAGGCCCTACCCTCCAACCACCAACCACCTGAGTTGCCAGATGCTCAGCACATGCAGCAGCCCCGACCACAGTTGCAACAGCTGCTGCCAAGCGCTGGCTCTGCTCAGATTATCGAAATTCAGACGGCTTTCCTGCTACCTTCATATCATATGAATCATATGTGACCCCCCTCACCTTGTACCACTTCAGTGCTGCGAGGGCAGCACGCACACCAGGCGTATCCAGCCCTGAGTCTTGCCCCTCTCGTTGTTCCTGCCGCTGCTGCTGCTGCTGCTGCTGCTGCACGGCGTCTTGCGAGCTCAAGACATCTGGGAAGCCGTCTGCAGGCTGGGGATGTGGAGGAGGCTCCTGCTCCTGCTGCTCCTGCTGCTGCTGCTGCTGCTGTTGCTGCTGCTGCTGCTGCTGCTGCTTTTGGGTACCTAGAGAGCCTGCAGCTCCACTTTGGCTGCCGGCAGCATCAGAGCCACTTGAGCCCGTTGCTGACACTGTGCTGGCATGTCTACTCCTGGCACTGCTGCTGCTGCTGCTCCTACTCCTGCTGCTACTCCTGCTGCTGCTGCTGCTGCCAGAAGAAGAGCTAGTTGCACCATACAGGGAGCCAGCACTGCTGCCATGTGTGCTTGCAGGGGCAGGGTGGGCTGCTGCTGCCAGGGCAAGTGGGGTCCAAGCTGCTGTGGGGCCTAGCAGCAGTGGCTGCTGTGCCTGCTGACAATCCTGCTGCTGCTGCTGCCGCTGCTGCTGCTGGTGGTGGTTTGGGTGTTGCTGCTGCATCCAGGTACTGCCCAGGTGAACCTGCAAGGGGCAGACCCATGACCGCATCAGTTGCACGGGTTGTATTGCAGGGTGTTGCAGCTTCAAAAAGCCTGACTGCGCTGCAGGAAGAGCATACCTGTCAACCTGTCGATTGTATAATGTGATGTGACGGTCACGTGGGCACTGTATCTGCCTTCATGCGGTGGGGTCAAAGTAATTGTGGTGGTGGGGTGGTGATGCGCATGCATGGGAGCCCGCACCTGCTGACGCTCACAGCCGCCTGCTGTGGGTAGGTTGACCGGCTGCTGTAGCTTGAGGGAAACACAACGAAAGCAGTTGGCAACATGCAGCTGGCTCCTGCGAGCTGACGGCCTCACGGGGCGAGGGGCATGGCCAACAGTACCACCCATGCTGGGCAACGCTGCCAGCCTGCTGCTGATGGCATTTGTGTTAGGCAATTGAGCGTGCATACTGCTAAATTACTGCAATGTGTGTGTTGATGAGGCTCACGAAAACAAACAGGTTCAGGCAGCACCACTCCTTGAGGCCATGGGTCCACAACCCTACCAGGGCTCAAGGGGGGTGGGGGGAGTGTGGTTACCGGAGGGGAGCTTCTGGTGGGGTGGATTGTTCTGATACAAGCTGGTCTCTTTAGTTATGGGTCCTACTGACGTCACCACCAGACGTTCTTCGTGTTGAACAGCACATCAATCTCAGGTGGCACAGTCAACGTTCAATGCAATGACGTGATAAGCAGCCTGAAATGAATGGCTTAAGCACTCGCCACGTCAGCGGAGCCTTGGTTGTGCCAGGTTGTTCCATCAGAGGGCTTCCAACGCTTGCTTCCAACAGGAGGCGAAGACTGGTGACAGGACGTCTGTCACACTATAGTGCCCTTTATGAGGTGCAACATGAGCAAGGCCTGCCTGATGCAGTGCAGCATCTGCACCACATGGTCCATGGTGGGTACAACAGCAGCACGGGTGGTATGTTGTTGCAATATCGTTGCTGCAGGCGTTTTGCATCAGCAGCAGTGCTGTTGTACCGTAGTTGTATATCAAGAATGTTGCATTGGCGTGCTTGCAGGTTCCAACAACACGCTGGCACCCCTGTATCTTGCCACCTTCTGCGCGCTGTCTGTGACTCTGGGCGCGCTGCTGTACAACCTGACCAATGTGCTCAATGAGTACTTTGCGCTACAGCAGCAGCTGTCTGGCAAACACGAGGTGGGAGTTTTCGCAGTTCATACACCTTCTCAACACAGTAGCAGCCGATGCACCACCATGTCTTATGAGCTTGTCAGGGACCAGAGGCAGCAGAAGGGCTTGCGGGCTGCTGAGGGGCTGTCTTGTGTTGATGCATGTGTGCCTTTTTGTGCTGTTGCAGGACAAGCCGTTGCTGTATGGTGTGGATGTCAGCAGCAGCAAGATGTTCAGGTCCCAGCGCGTGCGCAAGGCGGCAGCATTTGCAGCAGTGGCCCACGCAGGACAGGTGGGAGAGTGACGGGAGTGCGCAACAGGCACACATCAAGCATCCCCAGCAGCAGCTGCAGCGGTAGCAGTCGCATAGCAGCCCATGCCACACCCTCCCTAGTCCTAGTCGCCCCGCATTTGATCCCAGAGCAGATGCGCAGCTTGTTGCGTCAGCAATAGCAGAGTTGCTCCATCCACTTGCAGCACAACAGCAGCTTCGGCACAGCAGCTTGATCAGGCGTCCCTAGCCAGCTGGCTTGGGCAGCCTGTGGTGACCTGAGTAATGGGGTGCAGCTGGTCTGCTCAGCCTTGCAAGCCTCTGTGCCAGTACTCACCGGTAGCTGCTTCTCCCACACCAATCTTCAAGTATGTTTCTTGATGTAATGTGCATGCAGATGCGCAAGACAGGGGAGCCGTATGTGACGCACTGCATTGAGACAGCGCTCATTGTGGAGTCCAACCTGCCACACTGGCGGCAGGACAGCAGGTGCGGGCAGTACACAGCGGCACTGCCCATGCTGCTCTTGTGCGCAGTCGCAGTACAGTAGCGCTGAACGGCAGCACACATGACACGGTTGTGAGCCACCAACATGTGACATGTGTGCATGCACACAATGCGTGGCTGTGATGGCGCACCCCTGTGCGCAGGCGTGACGCGGCTGCTGCTCACCGGCAGTGTGTGTTGCTGTGCTGCAAGTCCTGTGTCCCTCCACAAGCATGTTGTGCTGCTTGCTGATGGTCCTTCGTCACATCGTGACCCCTGCAGGCACGAGACAGCTGTCGTCGCAGCCTTGCTGCATGACGTGTTGGACGACACATCCACCACCCCGGAGGCGCTGTGTGCCGCATTCGGCCCCACAGTCACTGCAATGGTGGTCAGCGTGTCTAAGCTCAGTGCAGTCAACCAGATGCTGCGGCGGGACAAGCGCAAGGTAAGTTGTATGCATCTGCTGGTGGCTGTCGCCTCCCTGCATGTTACATTTTCTGCTTGCTGTACTAGTCTGGGAACGGCGTGTGTGTCTTGGCCCAATTGGACCCAGTGCGCACTCAACACGATGGATCCTTACGTGTGCACTCATGACAAGGGAGAATGGGTGCTTTCAGCCCAGAGAATGTTTCAGCAGGCTTGCAAGTTTGCACGGCATCCATGTCATTGTGACTCAGAGGTGTGCATTGCCTTGCTGTGCTGTGCTGTGCTGTGCTGTGCTGTGCTGTGCTGTGCTGTGCTGTGCTGTGCTGTGCTGTCCAGGGTGTGGTGCGGCGAGACCAAAGCTTCTGGCAGTCACAATGGCGGCGCCTCAAGCGCATGATGTTTGAGGTGCGTACTGCAGGCATGGCCGGTGCTGTGATCCAGCAGTGCCGCTATGGACAGCATGTGTTCCCCCCTCTGTTGATTGAACATGATGTTCTTGGCAAGCTACCGGGTTGCTCATGGCTTGGTTGTCAGCGTGTTGGCGGACTGTCAGTCCATGCCCTGCCTGCTTTTACTATCTCAAGGCTATGCACACCACAAGGCATGTGACTCGCATGTCACCATATGCTAGCTACACATGTATCCTCTATGCCAAACAACATACACATCACGTGCTCTGTGTCGCAGGCTGTTGTTGAGGAGCCCCTGGTGATCCTGGTCAAGCTTGCTGACCGGTTGCACAACATGCGCACCGTGTATGCGCTGCCGCCAGCCAAGCAGGTGGCAGTGGCGGAGGAGACGCTGGCTGTGTGGTGCAGCATGGCAGCCAGCCTGGGCTGGCACAGCCTCAAGGTGGGGTGCTGGGGCCAGATGCATATTGGTGTGTGGGTGTTGTGTTTGGCCGGCTGCTTCAGTTCAGGAGGACATCCATGCCGAACATGCCTGGGGTTGGGCTAGACGTATTTTAGCACTTGTGGTTGTTGACAGCAATCACTCACGGCCCGTTGTGACAGCGAGGCGCACCCACGGACATGGAGTGATGGTGGCAGCAGCTGCTGCTGCCGCTGTAAGTGGCTGCTCATGTGCTCGCCTTGAACTACTTGCAGTCAACGGTGTGTCATTGCCTGGCTGCCCTCCCATCCTGCCGCCTGTATCTTTGCTGCTCCCCACAGAGTGAGATGGAGGACCTGTGCTTTGCTGTGCTGGACACCAGCACCTTCTGCGCACTCAGGCAGGAGCTGGACAAGCTCTGGAGCAGCCCACCACCACCACGCAGCAGGTACAGCTGGCTGGGCCTGCATTGCTTGCGTTGCTGTTGGCGTCTGTGTTGTATTGCTGGGCTGAAAGGTTTTCTGGATGTACAGGGAGCTGCCTGAACACCACTAGAGCAGCTAGGGTGCCTGGTTCTGGTTTGCAGCAGTGTTGCTCTGCATTGGCCTGCTGCCAGCGCACTCAACAGTGCAGACGGGCAATGTTGTCCTGCTTGGTGGTGTCTGTTGCATTCCTGCATCCCGGCCATGCTGATCACCAATGGGCTTTCCCCCTGATCCTGCAGGCGGCGTGTCAAATCCAGCCGTAGGCAGCTGCAGCTGCAGCAGTTTGCGGAACAGCAGCAGCAGCTGGCAGCCGAGCGTGCGGCCAAGTGGGGCCAAGGCCTCCTGCGCAGGCTGCAGCGGGGCCTGCTTGGCATACATGGTGGCAGGCCACCTGCTGGGACCACCACCACCACCACCCAGCCCTATGCCGCAGCTGACAGCGGCCTCGATCAGGACGGCAGTGAGCTCGCTGCAGGGCCGCAGCAGCAGCAGCAGGGTGGCGGGCTGAATCTGCTGCGGCTGCATGGTTTGTGGCCTCCTGGTGCTCCAGCAGCGCCCGGTGCTGCTGCTGCCAGCGGGCGCGGCTTGCTGCCTGCGCCGCCTGCTGATGCAGCCTCGCCGGTTGCTGCTGCTGTTGATCCGCTCGAAGAGCCGAAGCGGCCGTCAGGCGCAGAATGGGGAGTGACCGATGCTGCGCTGAGCTTGCGCTCGTTACTTGGAAGCAGCTTGGGTGCCGGCGGCAGTGGCAGCAGCGGCGGCAGCAGTGCGATAGCAGCCGTGGGCCTGCCTGACAACAGCCTGGCAGCAGTAACCACTGCGGCAGTAGTCCCTACTGTCAAGGGCACCAAGGGGCAGCTGTCTGCTCAGCAACAGCAGCTGCGCAACATCCTGTCGACTGTCGTGCCGTTCGATGCTGTCAGTTTGACCGGGTCAAACCCTGGGTTGACCTGGTCGGCCCAGCAGGGTTTGGGGGTGCTGAAGGAGGCGGCTGAAAGGCTGTACAATGAGCTGGCTGTGGGTTCGTTCAGTGGGGGTCTCAAGGTGGAGATCCAGGGCCGGCTGAAGAGCTTGCGCAGCGTACACACCAAGATGGAGCGCAAACAGTGCAGTGTGGAGGTGAGGGCGCAGCGCTGGGCATGCTTAAATTTGAGATGCGTGTTGACAGGCGCGCCAACAGTCCTGCAATGTGCTAGTGCAGTGCTCGCAGCCTGCATTGTGCGGCGCTGCAGGTGCAGGATGAAGGGGTCCGCTTCCAGCTGGTGGGAACAAGGCAGCACAAAGAAGCAGCACCCGTTTGATATGCCAATCCTGCCTCTCAACGGAGCCAGCGCCACTGTCGCCGCCTGCCGCTGCCACGTCAACCACCCTTGTCCCGCCCTCGCTGCCGCTGCTGCTGTTGCCGCTGCATCAACAGGAGGTGTTCGACGCCAGGGCGCTCCGTGTGGTGGTGGACGATGGCGGAGGCTCCAGGCTGGCAGACGCAGTGCAGTGCTGCTACAGGCTGGTGTCTGCAGTGCACAAGCTGTGGCGCCCCATCCATGGGGAGTTTGATGACTACATCGCCAACGCCAAGCCCAGCGGCTACCAGGCCCTGCACACGGCGGTGTGGGGCCCTGGAGGTGCTGCCTTGGAGGTGGGTGGTTCTCTGGGCCTGCTGCCTAGGCTGCAGTACATGGGTTAGGGGGTGTCCTGCTGTGCACTGCTCTGCCTGCTGGCGTGCAGCGGGCGGTAGACAGCATGGATGAGAAACGTAATGCAGGGTCAAGCAGGGAGAGTAAATTACATGTATAGCTGCTTAGCGCTGTCGGCGCTGTTTCTGTCAGCACCCCCTGCGGCATTTGGTTTTCTGATTGCTTCCTCAGCTCCTCTGGCATCAACACCCCTGTTGCGCAGCTCTGTATGGCATCACACATTGGGCCATTGACCACCCCCCACGTTGACATTTGTTACAAAAAGGCATATATGGGGTTTGCAATGGCTGACAGGGGAATCGTGGGACTGTGAAATGATTGCTCCAGTGGTCAATTGCTCCGCTTGACTATTCTCCGTTGCTTTGGCATGTTATGTTCTCTTCCTGTGCCGCAGGTCCAGATCAAGACTGCCGGCATGCACGAGCACGCCGAATACGGCGGTGCCGCCCACTGGCAGTACAAGGAGGTCCTCTGGGGCTCGGCACCCGCAGCAGCAGCAGCCGTCGACAACGTGGAACGCAACGTGGTAGCGGCGGCAGCCGCCGCGGCCGCCAGCAGCAGCTCGTCTGGGCAGCAGCAGCAGCAGCAGCAGCAGGTGGCGCTGGGTGAAGCAGTGGCTGCTGCAGCAGCAGCTGCCAGACTTGCGTCCAATGTCCAAGTCCTGCCGACCGTCCTGTTCACCTTTGACGATGACGGTCAGCTTGTGAGCAGCAGCGGCAGCAGTAGCGGCAGCAGTAGCGGCAGCAGTATGACCCCTGCCAGCCTGGCAAGCTATGAGGCAGAGGATCGGGTGCTGTCGAGGCCTGCTGCTGCCCGCACCCTTGCTGCTGCTGGTGTGGCAGCTGCTGCTCCTGCTACCCTCGCAAAGCAGAGCGTCGCCGCTGCCACAGCAACAGCAGAGCGTCCCGTAGGGCGAGCTTCAGGGTTTAGGGCACAGCTGGTTAGCAGGTTGCGGTCCCCACAGCAGCTGCTGTCGTCTGCTGCAGCTGCGAGGCAGCAGGAAGTTGCCTCCAGCTCCGGTGCTGTGAGTACACTGGAGCGGCCGGTTTTGCCTCGGCCCCGGCAGGAGCAGCAGAGTGAGCTGAGGCTTCAGCCCTCCCCGCCACCTCCACCCCAGCAACAGGCGCAGGTGCAGCAGCCCCAGCAGCCCCAGCGCCCAGTGCCTGCAGTGTATGTGGGCCAGCCAGTGCTCCGTATATCAGACCGCCTGCGGTACGGAGTTGTACTGGTGACAAACGGAGCCGGCAGCAGTGGCAGCAATGGCGGCTCTCCGCTGCTGCAGCTCAGCCCCAGGGGCGCTGCCGCTGAGCTCGGGTTTGCGGCAGCGGCAGCGGCGGCTGGCAGCAGTGGCAGCAGCAGCGCCCGCAGCAGCAGCTCCATCACCTGTGTCATCATGAGCGGCGGCACCAACCCTGACCATCCCTGGCGTATGCCTGACTATGGGTTTTACGAGCAGTTGCTGCAGTATGCGTCTGCGCAGGGCTGGTCTAGGGCAGGGCAAGGGGACTGGCATGCGCGGCTCGAGGAGTATGAGTGGTGCAGGGACGGCAGGTGAGGCTGAGCAACCCACTGATGCTTGCATGCTGCTGCGCATCAGTGGGTTACATGCCAACACAACGAAGAACGGGCAAGTGAGCTTGCATACTGTTGCCTGAGGCAGCCCATGTTTGTGGGTGCCTGCTTGCGCAGTGGGCCCTTTTGTTGTGTTTGCCAGATGCCCAATGCTTGTGGAAGCAGGAGCAAAATGAAGCAAAAGCACAGCGCTTTGCAGCTATGTCCCGGGGTTCACATGTCAATGCTCACTGCAGGTGTCCATTGTTGACACCCAACTTGCATCCAACGGGCACATGTTGTCAGTCAGCTGACAAGTGGGATTGTGTGTCATGAATGTGCAGGTGGCATCGGAGGGACCACATGGGCTACCTGCACCCCCACACTACCCTCACTCTTTTGGAGGGCTACGAGCAGGACGCAGTTGAGGCAGCAGCAACTGCTGCCGCCACTGCCACCCCTGCTGCCGTCACCCCTGCTGGCACCTACAGCTTGCAAGGCGCCAGCAGCAGCACCAGCATCAGCAGCAGCAGTGCGACGATGGTGATGCAGGCACAGGGGCTTCTGGCCCGCAGTGAGTCAGGTAGTCTCACGCGCGTGGCTCCTGCTGCTGGGTCGCGGTCTGCCCCGGATGCAGCTATGCTGAGGCATAGCTGGGCTACTGGTGGGGCCGGCAGCTCCTGGAGGCAGCAGCAGCAGCAGCAGCAGTCGACGGCGGCTGCAGCAGTAGCAGCTGTCGCTGCCACTGCGCAGCCGGCATCTGCTCCCGCCACTAGCAGCAGCAGCACAGACGAGCAGCAGGAAGCGCCAGCAGCAGTGGCGAGTGGAAGCCTTGATAGTGTTAGCATGGATGGGGACGGCGGCGGCAGCAGCGGCGGCGACGGCAGCAGTGACGGCGGCCAGCCTGTGTTTGCGGGCACCGCTGCCACGGGGTCTGACATGGCTGCCACTGCTGCTAAGGCTGCTCAGCTGCGCAGTGTGATTGAGTGGGGCCTGGAGGCGTACGGGGTGAATGCAGCCGGGTCAGAGCCGAGCAGTGAAGTCTCTGTGGTCGTCTGGCCAGGTGGGTGGGGTGTGGGAGAAGTAAACTTGAGAGTGCATGTAAGGAGAGGGGTGGTAGACAGATGCAGGTTGTGTGCAAGTTGAGGATTTTGCCAGTATAACGCATGTGTAGGGATGTTGGCAGCCGTAGGTCTGAGGGTCACCTACTGCCGTAGGTCCGTAGATCTACCCCGTATTGGCGTAGTTCCGTATTTCGTAGGCGTAGACAGCAAGGGCAACTTTTCTGTTAGGGCACCAGTTCCTATTCTGAAAATTGGAAGTGGTTTTATGTCTTATATACAACTTACTTCTGTAAAAACGGCCAGCTCTTGAGCCTATACAACCCAGATTGTGGCAATTCACTGTCAGCAGCAGCATCCTCAGCAGTGCAGGGTGGTCAGCTGATACATACGTGTGCGGTACATGTGCTGTATAGTGCTGATGCTATAATATGATGTCAACATGTCATCATCATCCAATTTGTTCCAGCATACCCATCACACCAGGGCACCTTGATCACCTCGTGATCATGACGAGGAACTGGAGCTAGAAGCAGCCATCCGCACTGCTGGATGCCGCATTCTAGATTTTTACGACTTCATACTTTTACAGCATAGTTTGCGCAGCCCTGCTCTGCGCATGTAGCAGGTCAACGCGTTTCCGTGGGTAACGGCCGTAGGTGCAGACCGTAACCGCCGTAGGTGCCTACGCACCCTCACTACGGTGCCAAAACGCACCTACGCCGTATTCTACCCCGTAGACACCTACGCCGAGGGACCTACGTCTACGCCCTCAACATCCCCACGCATGTGTCGTGGAAGGCATTGCAAGGCAAGGGAACTGGCAGGGCAGGCCTCCCTAGGGGACCACCACAACAACAGCAGGGGACTTGGTTTGGAGTCTGTAGAATATTCCCTCAAGGCTCCTACTGCTGTGTGTATGTGCGCAGGAGGCAGTATTGAGGATGTGCCCCGTGGGACCACTGCTGGGCAGATCCTGCGTGAGAAGGGAGTGTTCGCCATCATGGACGCCACAGCAGGTGCTGCCAGCAGTGACAGCGATGCAGAGTTGGGGCCTGATGCCTTGGTGGCTGAACTCAGCAGCAGCAGAGGCAGCAGCAGCAGCAGCAGCAGCAAGGGTGGCCGTTCGCGGCGGCAGCAGCGGCAGCAGGCAGGTTTGGCGGCTCACGCCCAAGTGGTGAATGTGAACAACCGGCTGGTGTCTGAGGATACCGTGTTGCAGGATGGAGATCTTGTCATTTTGGCACGTGAGAAGATCAAGATCTGAGCAGGGCGACCCTTGTGCCATGGCGCGCCTTGGGGTTGGGGTTGGATGCTGTTAAATCAATATCTATGTGTGGCGATGGTTTGTAGCTGTGCTTAGCAGGATTGGGCACTTTTTGCTGATTGGATTGTGATGGGGTCGTGGCTTGACTAGGATAGACTAGGGCAGGATTTAGCTGTTTGAAGTAGCTTAGAGTCTGCCTGTTCAGCACATGGGTGTGTGCGCAGGTGGCATACAGCCTAGCAGAACGCTTTCTTGTACACTACCTACTATCTGGTGCTGTGCCCGCAGTGAGCTGAGAGTGTGTGGTGGAGCAATGGGTCTTCTGCAGTATGATGCTGGAATGCAAGGGTTGGTGGGGCATGTGTCTATCCGCGCTTGCTGTTCCTGACTGTTGCTATGCTGAGAGTGGGGTGTGCGGCATGTGATGGGTGTGTCATTGGTCGTGCTGGTGCAGCACCGGTGCCGCACCCTGTGCTGGCCAGTTGCCGGCCAAAAAGAGCTTGCTTTCGAGTGGTTGTGACTGCATCGCTTGCAGCACCGCACTGCTGCCCACCTGGTGCATCCCTTGCACCACCATCATTGGACACTCTTGATTGTGTTGCTGGGAGTTGCGGGCCTGTCTATATGGGCTCTGATGTCTTTGTGTCCCCTTGCTGCTAGCAGCAAGTAGCAAGCTGACAGCACTGTACACCTGCGCAGACATGCACCTGCAATGCAGCACAGCTGTATGTCTGCTGGGCCATCCTATCCTGGTATGAGAGAGTTTGGCGTCTGCCTGTGTAGTGACAGCACCAGGGAGTGGGCGAGGGTGTGTGGGGGTGAGTGCGCGCGATCAGGGGTGTGAGCGCTCAAAGGTGTCTCTACGTGTGCGCCTGCGGTACAGTCAATGCCAGGAAGTGTATAGCTGTCTTTGTGTCAGTGTCCTTATGCCTGCATTGAATTGCACCTGTGCACTTGGTGGCGCATTTCCTGCGCCACGCGCACCATTCTTATGGCAGCAGCAGCTGTGCTGTACGCCCCCCTTGGCTCTTTGGTGTGTTTCTTGATGTGACTGGCGTGAGGTGTGTGTTGCATGCTTCAACAAGCACCCCCGTATGCACAGCGGCACACCAAACGGGTGTTCCGCTGATGGCTTGCTGGTACACGTGGCCGTGCAGGCGGCAGGCTTTGTCAGCCTCTGGGGTTTCAATTGGCCATGCTGCACACACAATTGGAAGCTGTCGTTGTACATGCATGCATGGCAGAATGTTGGCAGGAGCCTGTGAAATGCATGTCCTGGTGTTTGCTGCCCGGCCTGCGGGTGCAAGTGAGTGTCTCATGGCTGATGGAGTCATGTCATGTGGCCGTTGGCATGTGGCGGATGTGCACGATATGAGCAAGGCTTTGCTCACAGTGCTGCTGCCTGTGCTCAGCAGCAGCATCAGAGTGTGGTTGTACAGCACGCATGTGTCACATGTGCACGCATGCCAGCTTGTCAAGTGTACCATCATATCGTTGTGCAAGTTGGTTCAGGGAGTGCGCAGGGTTGGAGCGGTTGGGGACGTACAGCATGTTGTTGGTTGCTCCTGGCAGTTTTGGTGGCTGTTTGTGGCGGCCCTGTACCATCAACATCATAGCCTGGCAGGCTGAGCTTCTTCAGAGTTGATCTGCCACATGCTTGTACACCACATCTTGTCAACTTATATTGGTTGCAGGATACTATCCTGCAACTATGGCATGCTGGTCGCCTGGGTGATGCCAGGCTGCCCTCCCAGTAGGCCGCATGCAAGCAGGACTGGTCTGAGTGGTTGTGTGGTGGCCCTTTGTGGGGCCTTAGCATTTGTGCATGCTGCCGTGCAAGGCTGTAAATTTCCAAGGCTACTGCTCTCTTCAGAAGTGTCGCAGCGTACCTGCATCAGCTGTGTGACAGCTGAATTGTGTGCATCTCTCACGGTCACATGACTCAAATCGATTGCTGTGCGACACTATTGGGTGCTGTAACTGTGGAGGTCTCTAACAACAGTCCTGTGAGTCTGAAAGTGAAACCCAGGAGACCCCCTAGCAGTGGGAGCTTGTGGCAATCCTGAACAGTGCCTTGGCCTGCGACTGCCTTTGAGAATACGAACGCTGTTGAACAGCCAGACCATCCAGCCTGTATGCTGGCGCCTATGAATGCCTGGTCAACCATGTCACAGTATTGTAATCATCCAGAAAGAAAGATGCCATAGTCTGCCTGTGTCCCTTGCAAACACAGCACAAGCACATCACACAGCACTATGCTTGCATGTTGTGATGTCGGCATGACCACCAAGCTGTGAGAGTATAACTGATACGTCTCCATGCAGCGAGGGAGCAATCTGAGATCGCAGAAACGGGTCTTTTCGGACTTCAGGCACCGTTAAACCCAAACCGCGTAACACATCTCGGATCGAGTAAGGTAATAGGGAGCGAGCAGACGCTTGTGTGTAGCCGTGCCACTCCTCAATCACCAATCCCGCCTATCTCCAGTCGCAAATATGGCTTTCAAGCTGCCATCCTTCGGCAAGGGCAGCACAGCTGCCAAGCCCGCAACTAAGAAGGCCGGCACCGTCAGCAAGAAGCCTGTGACTGTGAAGAAGGCTGGCACCGTCAGCACCGGAACCCGCAAGGGCGGTGTTGGCTACAGGTCAGTGCAGCAGCGAATTGCCTTTGCATCTGATGGTTTGGCAAGTTGGGACCCCATGAGCTCACGTAAGCCCGCATTGCGACCCGCAGGAAGTACCAGGGCGATGCCCTGTGGCTCCCAAACACCACCAGGCCCGGATGGCTGGATGGCTCCCTGCCCGGAGACAGGGGCTTCGATCCCCTTGGCCTGGCTCGCCCCAGCGACTTTGTGCAGATCGGTGTTGATGAGAACGACATCAACGCTGCCAAGAACTTCAAGGCCCGTGTGGACGGCACCTTCCAGGCACAGCCTGACCAGGTGACAGAGACCCGCCTGGCTCCCTACAGCGAGGTCTTCGGCCTGCAGCGCTTCCGCGAGTGCGAGCTGATCCACGGCCGCTGGGCCATGCTTGCATGCCTGGGTGCCATCGTTGCTGAGGCCACCACCGGCGTGTCATGGTGAGCACAGCCTGGCACCAAGATCAGTAGAGCAGCAACAGCAGTAGCCACAGCAGGAGGGAGCAATTGGAGCAGCAACAGCAGTGGGAAGGAGCCTATCGTTTGTTGTGTCAGCCCAGGCACAGGAAGTCAGCATGGGGCCCCTCAGCACACAGCGTTGGGGACCTGTGCTGTTGTGAGATCTCGCCATTGGGACAGGCTGGCGCACGGACTGTTCGGCAGGGGGGGATGGAGCACAGCATACTGTTGTTGCAAGTGTCCTGTGGTGTATTGAAACAGCAGGGGCACATTGCATGCTGGTTATGGTTGTGCCTGCCCCTGCAGCTGCTGAATATCTGTCTATGCAATGATTAGCAATCAAGCACTGTAGGGGTGTGCATGAGGCGCCTCCTGCTGGGATGTTTGGATAGTTGCATTAGATCTGGACACCCTATTCACCCTTTGTTGCATTGTTGTCCCTGCACGCCACCTGCATTGGTCTTGCTCATTCCAACACCTATCTCTCCTGCCGAACCCCCTGGCCATCGCTGTGGAACGCACACAATACCAATCGTCCTGACTGGGCGCGAGCCCACACCTCTAGATTCACGTAGCTGACCCTGCTCTGCCCCTTTCCCCCACCCTGATCCCCCTCTACCTTCTATCTGCTCCAGGGCTGAGGCAGGCAAGGTTGAGCTGGACGGTGCCACCTATGCCGGCTTCTCCCTGCCCTTCTCAATCACCCAGCTGGTGTGGATTGAGGCCATCCTGGTGGGTGGTGCTGAGATCTACAGGAACACAGAGCTGGACCCAGAGAGGCGCCTGTACCCAGGTGAGGAGGAAGGGACAAAATCACACACTTGATATTGCTGGTTGTAGGTCCTGTGGAGCTTGACTTGCTTGCCTTACCTGCAGAAAGGGGATGCTGGTAGCGCAGTGACAGGGTGACAACTGACTGCGCTGCAAAAGGCAGGCAGGGGCGCAGCTGGGCACATGCTTGTGGTCATGTCGACAGTGGGGTGATGTGGGGAAGCAGGCGGAGCAGCCATGGTGTTGGGAAGGGTTGATCAGCAGGCGCTGTGGTGCTGTGCTGCAACCGCTGCTCCTGGCCCTGGGCTGCTGGTTCCCTGGATGAGCCTGCATGGGTGCTGTTGTAGGGTGCTGGCATGAAATGAGCATTCTTCATGTTGCACATGCTGCACCTTGACTCCTGTGGTGCCTGTCCTTGCACAGTTTGTGTGACATTCTGTGCCCTGCGTCGCCTGTGTCTCTGCGTGTGTTTCTTCAGGTGGCTACTTTGACCCTCTGGGTCTGGCCAGCGACAACGACGCCGAGAAGGTGTTCCGCCTGAAGACAGCAGAGATCAAGCACGCTCGCCTGGCGATGGTTGCCTTCCTGGGTGAGTAGCTTCAGCAGCACAGTTCCTTTGAGGACTGCAAGCTGTCCTGCAGCTTGATCTTGTGTGCGTGTACCATCAGCCAGCTATATGACAGAGCCTGAGTTACACAAACCCCGCGCAGGGCGCAGCGTGTACAGCAGGGCGTGGCATTCTTGGGGCCTAGGACCTACTGTGTTGTGTGGAGTGTATTGGAAGTGTGTTCAAGCACCACATCAACGCTCACCCGCTCTGCATGTTGATCTGCTGTGTACACCTGTCATGTCCTGCAGGCTACGGAGTGCAGGCTCTGTCCACCGGCGAGGGTGCCCTGGGCTCCCTGGCCCGTTTCGGCGAGAGCTTCTAAGCTGTGTTGCCTCCATTGCATCCCGTGTGTGTTGAGAGTCCCTGGCCACCACCATGCAGCTCCCTGCAGCAGCAGCATCACTCCCGCACAGCTGGACCTTTCCCCCGAGCCTGCTGTTGGCAGCTAGGGCAGGGGCTGCTTGTGCTGGTGGTGGTGGGGGCTGCAGCAATCAGTGTGTTTGTAGAGGGTTTTGTCTGTTCGTTGTGTGTTGTGCCGCAGTGCTTGCAGGCCTGAGCTGGTGAGCAGAGCCGCTGGCTTTTGTGGGAATGCTGTGAGGCATTTCATCCGCAGCTCGGCATCAGCTGCATTGCAACGCTGTCGTATAGACATGCATGGGTGTCTCAGTGTGTGAATGCTCGAGCAGCGGACACCGTGGTAGTTGCAGCAGGTACTGAGAGTGTAAATAGAGAGCAGTTTTGGGTCCAGGCCTGTCCTTTTTGTGTTTCGCACCTGTTCTGGGCAATATGTGCTTGTGAGCAGCCTTGTAATTGCAGGTGCACCTCCTGTAACATCCCCGCAACATGTTTCTGGTAGTTCACACAGCCAATTTACGTGTGGGTATCATGGTCATAAAAGACAGTCTGTGGCGTGCTTATGAGCAGCACAAGGTCCCAGCTTATGAGCAGCAACGTTTCTATGAAGCGGCCGTACTCATTGTGACTAAGATTGTGAATGCTCAGCTGCAAACAAGTTGCAACACAAGAGTACTGTGGCACATGCAGCAGCTGCAGCATGTACACTGGGAGGTGCCATGTCAAAATTTCCTGGGTCAACAGTATATCATGGTTGTGGTGGCTGGCAATGCAGAGCATCAGGTGATCAATACAAACATGGTTACCTCTGCAGCAAGCTGGCGGCATCACAGTAACATCGTTCCAAGTAAGGCAGCAACGGTTACGCCCTACTTATGAGTTCCGCAAAGCAGGTTCTGCAAAGCAGTACCCCGTGTGGCAAGGTTATTTGCGATCACCCAAGAACGATTGCACTGAGGGCAAGCCTGGAAGGCTGCCAACAATGGTCAGCCACCATGACAGCATCAGCACAGTGTGGTCCCCCGGTTCCGGGCACTGTCTCATCAGCACAGTGTGGTACCCTGATGTGCAGGCAGCAAGTGTGGAGCTACCAGAGGCCTCTGCATGGCAAAATGAACACCAGCGCCCCTGCAGGAGGCATGGGTGGCACTGGGCCAGAATGGTGATGTTTGACGGCTGTGCCAGCTGCATCCAACGGTTGGGTGTGGCCACAGATGATGGGCAGGGGTTTGTTGGCACCTGCTCAGCCAGTCAGCCAGGTACTCATGGGGTTGCAAACGTTGCAAGCAGCAGGCACTCCCCATGCGCCGGTGGCCTCATTTTGTATTACAGGACTGCTCAGCAGTAGTACAGCTGTAGTACAGCTTGTGCCTGCCGAGATGGTATGGTTTCATCCCCTGGCACAGCACACCTGCTAGCTGGCCACGCACATCATATGAGTGGACACACAGTCACTCCGGCTGACGAGCCTACGAGCAGGGTCTTGCGCACAGATCTGCAGCAATCACTGCCAAACATGACCCACATGTGTCAACAGTTGCGAACAGTGGGGAACAAACAACCAGCCTGCTAGTGTTCCAGCCAGGTCCATGATGTGATCAGCCAAGAAGGGGCTGTTACCGGGTTGGGGTTACATGAAGGTCAGATGGAAAGCACCAGGGTTGGCATTCACATGTGTGACATGACACAGGAACAAGGGTGCATGCTGTTGCACACTCCAGCACCAGTAACCCTGATGATGGCCACTCAGCACCAGCAACACGTGTGCACAAGATTGGCTGAGCGGCACACAACAAGCTTGCTCGTGCGCCCTGGCAATGCTGGGGCAATTGCACCACAGAAGCAGCATTGACCAGCTAGCAACAGCTGCGGTTCCAACCAAACAATCAACCCATGTGGCGCTGCACAACAGAACCCGTGCTACCTTAACCCCCACACTCCACAAAACAGAGCGCAGAAAAAGACTGGTCGCGCAGGGGAGACATATTGCATGCGCTGCCTGCAACACCACAAGACAGTGGCACCAAAGCAGCTACACGCCCCTAAGCGGGCAAGCGCTTGCACATCTCGACACACACCAGGCGAAGCAGCCGCTACAGCAGCGAGTGGAATTGCCCCGGCAGTCCATGAGAATGCTGAGAGGACCTGCCTCCCTTCTGAGACCACCACCAACCCATGTGTGTCCCCAACCCAGAGCATGGTGCTGCCATGACCTGATGGCTCTCCTACAACCACTGAAGGGCGCCAGCACTGCACTTGGCCTGTGCAACAGCTGGTTGCTGGGCTGGCTTATGCAATACAGCAGGCACAGAATCACAAGCTGATGCTAGGTGTGGCTCATCCACGTGACGCAGGTAGTAGTCATATAATCCTGTGCAAGGCACAACAAAGTGCAGTGAAGTACAAGGCAGCAGGTCAAATTAGACAGCAGCGACACATGACAAACATTGGGTGCTGTAGCAGCAGCACTGCGGCCATGCTGACACTGCACTGGCCCACTCCTTAGTAAAGGGCCCTGCAGCACTGGCAGCCATGCATGTGAGGAGGGCAATTAGTCACGCACAGCTGGTCATGGCTACTTGCACAGCGCGGCCCCCTAGCAGCGGGGCACCACTTTGATGCACAGGAACACAGCCAGACTGCTTTGAAGAGGGGAAACACTGCAGGTAGTGGGGCACAGGTGAGAACATGGTACCTTGTGGCGTGACAGCTCGTATGGGCGCACGACGGCGATTTGCGTACCGACAGACATGTAATCCTGTAGTCTAGAGCACGATGAGCCTATGCCACCCATTCACTGATGTACAACGACAACGACGTCAAAAGCAAAGAGGCACCCAAACTCATCAGAGTGAGATCCAGCCGCAACACCCCCGGCGTACTATGTTATTCACGAGCAGGGGTGCCCTACAAACTGGATGCTGTGGAAAGACCTCCCCATGAAGGCGCACAACCTACTAGCACAAACCGAGCACTTGCTCCGACACTGTTGCACACGGTTGACAGTCAAACATGGCCAACTCCACCAGCTACACCCAGCAAACAGCCGGACTGTGTGTTTGGGACTGAGTGGGGTCGGACCACTCAAGCAGCACTTTACAGGTTTGTGCCACAGATGCCCTCGTCCCTGGCTAATCAGATGCGAGTTGGGTGTGCTGCGCCCAACGTGAGGCAGGGCCTGGTGCCACAGCCGAGGAAACAAACGAGTGGGGTACGAAAAAGGGCATGCATGCAGCAGAGCAGCTGCCCCACTGTGACACTGCTGCAGTGGCTGCTGTGCTGTGCGACACGAATGCTGAGGCCACAAGCATCCCAGGTCGTGTGGCCGCCCCCAACACGCCGGTAGGGAACCAAATTGGCAATCCCGGGCTGGGCCTTTGAAGAACAAACGAAGTGACACACAGCTGACGCTGCCCAACCACGCAACTCCCCCCGCGGGGTGACGATGTTGCACGGCTTGCACTCTGGCCTCCAGCTTTGTGCAGGTAGAGCAGTAGTAACAGGCTTCCCTGGCAAACAGCACAGCAGCAGCAGGCAGAGGTGCATGGGCAAGCACGAATGAAAGCAGCATTTAAGCCCTGCTTGGTGCAGCCTGCTGGGAGCCTGCTGCAGCAAACAGAGGCAACGGGTTGCTGCAGAAGGCATCCTCCCAGGCAATCTTACCCGCAGCACCCCAGCTCCAGACCCGCGACGCTGAAGCTGAGGTATCTCTCCCACAAGATGAGCCGTGTTCGTGTGCTTCTGCAAGGCCCGGGGGAAAGCAAGCTGGCTAAGGCCACGACACCGCTGAGCAACCCAGCATAACTTGTAGCCCCCTGCGCAAGCTCAGCACTCACCCATGATGACGGAACAGAGATAAAGGAGACGCGCCCGCACTTGCTGCATCCCTTGAACAGCTATGGGGGATGCACCGAATGCGCATGAACTGGGAGCTCTGGCACTGAGAACACTGAATGTTGTAATTGTGATATTCTCATCCAACCCTTGCGTGCCTTGCAGGTTGATAGTCGATGAATGTCGAGACTGTGCTATGTGCAACTTTGGACACGAGTCCTATCCCAAACCCCTCCCAAACCCCAACCCCCTTGCTGCCACCCGCTCGCTGTCAGCATCTAGTGATCGTGTAAAAACCGTGCTGTCAAACACTGGCGAATTGAAGCCTACAAGTTGCCAACCATACACTTTCGTTGGTTTCGTCATGTACATGATAACCATGAGTACATGTGCTGCAAGGCAGTGCCCTTGAGTCGCAGGCCTTGCAATATACATATTCATTGGTCCAAACATATGAAAAGGCACGTTTCTGAGACCTGCAGTGTGGTGGAACATCGGCAGCGCAACCAGTGTTTTCTACGTCACCTCTCGCAGTCTGCAACTGCCACATGCAATGTTCGCAATGGAAGTCAATATTATCAGGTCGTGAGGGCCCGTAGGGCATTCCATAGTTACCAGAAGAAAACCTTTCGCATACACTTAACCATTTTTGCTGCATACTCCCACGTAATGCCTGTACCCAGCGCCAACTACTGTGTGGGTCAATCCCGAGAAAGACGTCTTTCTTCGCTTGCATGCACAAAATCAACTAGCCGTGGGTGGGACTGTTTAAGACCCACTACGGCTCGTAGGACGGCTGATCTAGCCTACCAAATGTACCAGTTGTATGATTTGGAGGCAAGGGGCAGCCCCGGCATGGGGGTGGCGTGCAAGAGGAACTGCACGAAGCTACAGTACACCACTACACGTACTTGCAAGCACGTCAGAATCGGCCAGAACCCTCCTCAACCCCTCCCTACCCTGCAAGCCTGCGTTTCATGGTGTCACGATATGAGCTCTGCCGCAGAGTTAGCGGCCCATTGGGTGTGCACTAGCGCCAAGCACAGTGGTTGAGACGGTTTCCACCCGTGGCACAGAGTAACTGGGTGTACCGGTGTGAAAAGCCCTACCCCTTACCCCCTTGTCAGGTTCGTGACTGTTGTGTGACACTCACTGTTGCTTTCCCAAACGGACGAAAAAAAGACTGCTCAGATTTTGCCCCCTGTCCCTAAGGCTCTGCTTTGAAGCAGCCCTCACCCTTCGCGCTCTTGAAAATAGGCTCGCTCTGACAGCCCTTACCACACATTGTGGGGGTTGGTGCAGGGGTACTAATACTATAAACGTTATAGTATTAGTACCCCTGGGTTGGTGGACCGCCAGGCAGCAATGCGTGACTGACTGTGACCTGATGGGGCAAAAGAGAGGTGAGACCGAAAGCACCTTGAGGCCCTGGGGCACATGATACTTTGTTGACATCCACCAGTGCGCCTAGTGATATTGGGAGCTGGCCCATGTGGAGTGTGCGTTGTGGAAGTACTGAATGATCAAGGCAGGATCAAGGTGGGTCATGAATTTTGATGTGACACATCCAACTGTCCACTTTGCATTCTGACCAACCAACGAGATGCTATGGTCAACTTTCCTTTCTAATCAAAGTTGAAAGAAATGGCTCAGCACCAGGTCAGCGCACAGTGGACTGACAGCCCTGCTGATCCAAGCACTGTTGTGCTGCTGCCATACGCTGTCTATCACCTTCAACAGAGATGTGAACTCACCTTAGAGGTTCTGTTTGGTACTTATAATGTACTGACGTGACCTTGTTCAATACGCACACAACCCGCAGCGAGGTTTAAGGAAAAGCTGCTGGAGAAAGCCTCTCTGGCGACCAAAATCTGCCTTACTCATCCAGGTACTAAAAGCAGCGTCAAGGTTTGCAGTCCGGTTCGGTTCCGTTTGTTTGTTTTCCCGGTTCGTGTTTGGCTTCGGTTCGGCAAGGGAAGGGGTCAGGATGTCTGTCAAGCTTTACGGTGGGTCTGATGAGCATGATGGGATCGGTCTAGCAATGGATGAGCACGCCCACCGCCACCCCACGTCTCTGTCGTCAAGGTTGCTCATGCCAGCCTGCTGCTGCTTGTTTGCGCTGTAACAGTCGGCAACATCCCATGGAGGGCCAGCGTGGATGAGCTGCGCGACCTGTTCGCCCAGTTCGGCAACGTGGAGGTGGGCAGATGGTTGTTTGGTGATCTTTGCTTCCGCGCGTGCCCTCTGGGTGTCGCTTGGGCCAGGACGGGCCAGCATGGAACAGTTTTGATCTGATCCGTTTGGTTTTCATGCTTTATGTCACCCAGGACTGCTTCATCCCCCAGGACAGGGAGTCAGGCCGCCCTCGTGGCTTCGCTTTCGTGACCATGGCCTCTGGCTCTGATCAGGCTATCCAGAACCTGAACGAGACTGAGTTCCAGGTGGGTACGCCCAGCCTACGCTGCCACTGACGCAGTCCGACAGTCTGCCATCTGCTGGCGTGGCAGCTGCATTTGCTTAGCTCCGACACGCCTTTCAGCTGCACACACGCTTCAAGATGAATGCATTGGCTACCAGCCGCGATCACAGGTCGTGGCAGCGCCGGACAAGGTGTCTTGGTTGGCCAGCTGCAGCACCAGTCAGCAGCAGACACCCACCTGCATGGATGTGCAAGTTCGTCACACGGCAGCATGCACTTGGTTGTCTGCAGTCTTGCTCTTTGCGGTTTAAGGATTCTGTCATTGCGCTGTGCTGTGCGTCTTCGACTGACCATTGTGGTGCATTGTGGCTGCAGGGCCGTACCATCCGCGTGAACGAGGCTCAGCCTCCATCAGGTGGTGGTGGCTTCGGGGGTGGCCGTGGTGGTGGCCGCAGTGGCGGTGGCTACGGTGGTGGTGGCTACGGCGGTGGTGGCGGCGGCTATGGCGGTGAGTCACACTTGTGCCCTGTGAAAGTTATATTGAGACCATTGCTGTCTTGCAACAGGCAGCATGCGTGCCTTCCAACTACATGACTGCACGAACATGACATGCTGGCAGCATCGTAGCTTTCAAAAGAAGACAGCAGGTGGGCAGACCAGGTTACGGCAGAAACAAAGACATTGCAAGAAATGCATGGAATGCAGTGCACTTCTGTCGGCAGATGCCTGGCACTGACACACGTTGCATTGTGCTCCTCCTCTTGCCTGCAGGTGGTGGCTACGGTGGTGGTTACCAGCAGGGTGGCGGTGGCTACGGTGGTGGTGGCTACGGTGGCGGCGGCTACTAAGCAGGATGACAAGAGAAAGAGAGCAGGTGTTGCCTGACCCCTCCTGTTGACACATGACCATGTCCCCAGAGTAGCTTTTGTCCTGCGTCGATGTTGTACAGTAGCGCTGCATTGGCAGCACCCAACCCACCAGGGTTGCATGCCCCGCAGCTCTTAGGCTGCGCGTGTATGGACGTCGGTCGAGTGTGGTTCCATGGTATGCCCGTGTACTTCGGTTACCTGCCAGGAGAAGAAATGGGCCGCGCTTTTTGAGCTGGTTGGCTGCTCGTGCCGTGTTGCTTGTACGACTTTTTGGCTCTGGGGACGCAGGAGGTGCTCATGCACTTGCTGTAGTGCCTGCGATGCTGTTTGCATGACTAATAAATTTTGCTTTGTTTTACCAGGTTGCCGAGTGGTCGTACTGATCCCACCCCTCTGGTGTGCATGCATCTTTTGGCCTGTGGTTCCCCGCGGGCACATGCCCCAGCATGTGTTCATGTTCGCCTCGTGTCTTGCTTGTGCTTGCATGTGAGCAAACAGCATTCAGCCACATGGATTGATGCTCTTGGGTTCCAGAGCACGGTATACCTTGTTTTGGAAGGCTTGCCTGCTATGGTTCGGATGCTTGGTGCTGTTTGCAAGGTGTTGTGCCCGTCATTTCAAGCCTCATTTGCCCAGGATAGGTTTGGTTTGAGTGGATGTGGAGCATGGTGCCCACCAGTGGGGATGGTAACTGCTACGGTCGGCTGAAAAGAAGGAGTGAGATATGACAGGCAGTGAGAGAATGGCCTCGCACGAAGCAGAGTGTTCAACAGCATGTATTTGGCACAAAGATAACATTCTGCTGACTGGGAATGGCCTCAAGCATATTGTCTGAAGCATACTCCTTATAACAGGGGCAGCAGCTGCACATGTATTCTTCTCTGTCAGGCATGGCACAAAAGTAATCCATCCGCAGCAGCACTCTGTCACATGAGCACAACAACAGCTCTGGCAGTTGCGATGAAGCTGCACCCAGCCCCTGTGCTGGTAACACAGGGTAGGGATTATTTGAAACTGCCACAGGGACTTTTTTCAGCAGGGGGGAGGGCTTGGGGCATTCTGGTTCAGGAGGGCCTTGAACACGGACTGCTGCAGAGCCTGCAAGTTGCCTTGAAAACAGGGCAGTCTGGGGCCTTGGGGGGGGGGGGGGCATAGGGCTTTCCACAGGGTGAGCCTTCCAGGCAGTGCCCCAGGGGGTAGGGCCTCTCGGGGAGCCTGGTAAAAAAAGTGGGTGTGTCACTTTCAACTAATCCCTGCCCACACTTGACAGAGTGTACATGTGGTGAATTAGGTTGCAGCTGTGGCTCAAACCCCCTTGCTGGCTGTGGGGCAGACAGTACAGTCAACAGGCCGCCTCCCCTGGCAGCACATGCCATGTGTTGGCAACCGTTGCAGTGACTGCTGCTTGGAGGGTGTGGGCTCATCCTGGAGCATGTTGGTCCTTTGCACGACAAGCACTGACGAGAACGACGATAAAATCCCAGCAAATTGGCTCATGTCCAGGAGGTGCTTGCCCTAAACCAAATCGCCACATGTGTTGTCCTTGGGCTTGCCACACCCTGTGATATTTCTAGGAGGCATAGCAGCACACTCCAAAGTACAAACCATTTTTTACACATCCTGCCCTACCATGTTGAACAGTCAGACCCATCATTGAATGACTGACTGGCTTGTGCATATTGGAGGGAATTGCCAAGAAGCCATGTGCCCTGATGCGCTGTTGATAGACATGCTCAAAACTGCAATGTGCACCATATTGTACGGCCATAAGCAATGGCAGCCGGCAGGCCTTTTCGTTGCAGGCTTGCATGCAGGCACAGCATGCAGCAAACACTTATGCACCCAACAAAAGTTGTAAGCCCATGAAAGCCTTGGCATGCTTGCGGCTGCAAGAGACCAGCTGCTTGCATCACCAAAGACAACAACTCCAAACCACGCGCCTGAGCTTTCCGGCCTGATGCAAATCCAAGCCAGCAGCGAGGCTCAGCGCTGCTGAGCTGCACCCCTTCCTGGACCGAGTCCGGCACTCTATGCCCCCTACCCCTCAGGTCAACGACGCACCAGCGCAAGTTGCAACCATGCACACTGCTAATTGCCAGGTCAAATCACCAATCAAATACGTGCAGCAGCGCCCAGCAGCAGCTATGCCTGCCAGCACCACTGGGACAACTAAACACCACATGAAACAGCCAGCAGGAGCGTCAGCACGATCACTGACGCTTCTGCTTCTGCCATGCCTGCCGCTGTTGCTGCGCGCGCACTTGCAAGAAGCGCTTGAGCTGCTTCATCCGTTCCAAGAACGCCGCCTTCTCACCCCTGTAAGCTGCCCGCGCCGCTGCCTGCATCCGCTGCTTGTCTTCCGCACTCAGCGCCAGCCCCTTCCCCACCGCTTCACACAGCCCCTCGGCCGACACATGGCCGTTGATATGCGTTAGCACGCCCAGCTCTGTCCCTGCCTCTGATTTGGTGAACACGGTGGGCACCAGTAGGCCTGCCTGCGGTGTTACCAGCTCATTCATAGGCGGGTGGTCAACTGTAACTACCAACGCACCCACGGCCCTCCCTCGTTGAGGTAATGACCGAACCCCTCACGGACAGACGGACACACATGCATCGACGCTGCGCCCTGCATGTCCCGTAGGCGAGCAGCATCCAGCAGGACCTCAGAGCTCTGGGAGCTTCCTGCAGGGGCTATCGGCGGTAAATAGATGATGTTGCCAGCGCTGCGAGAGGGAGGGGTGAGCTCCTCGTCAGATACCTTGCCAACCACCACAAGAGGCGGCCAGTCACGGTGCTTGGCCCAGCAGTCGAGTGTCACCCGCGTCTGCTTCAGCCCGGACTTGCCCTTCACATGGATGGCGTAGCCTTGCTGGGGCTTGGTGGGGTTCAGGCTGGCTCTCAACCCTGCCACACAGCAGCAAACAACAGATAACAGCAGGCATGAGCAAGTACACAGCATAGCAAAACGTGCTCAGATCCATGACGATGATGGTTCCTGTGTGGAAAGTTTGCCTGCTCTGCCGGCTGTAAGGGCAGTGTGACAGTGTCATCTGCTTTTTGGTTGATGACCGCACAGCCTGCAAGGCCCTGAGCAGAGGTCTGAGCAAGTGCACATCCCCAAAATCACCCAAACACTGATGTATATTGCTGCCAGCTTGCGCAGCTGCATGGCCCAAAGGTACTGGCACTCGGCTTTGTACTGCCCCCAAGCAACTAAAAACGCACAGCCCTGCCCACCTGTGATGACGTCCCCTGACAAGCCCACACTGGGGTCTGATGAGGTGTGGCTCATGAACCACACAGACGCCAGTAGCCCTTGTTCACCACATGCTGCCGCATTAGGTCGACACACACACGCGTCTTGCTGCAAGGAAAACAAGCAAAGCACACATATTGCTGCACGATTGGGGAAGTACTGATAAGACAAGTTCAGATCATCTTGCTGTGAGGGTGAGTTCACCTGCACTTCCTGTATTTATACCCAGCCCGTCACACATGGCAAGCTGTCCAGCATTGACGTGCATTGCTGCAAGGTAAAACATGCACATGTGACAAGAACACTGGTGATGAGAGAGGCCCCCTAGTAATAGCAGCTAGCTTACCAGATGAACCCCTGCATCTTTGCATGCACGTGTGCATCGTTGCTCCAGAGATGTTCGTGGTTCAGCAGCTGCAAGTGAAGGACACCCTTGTCGCTGCTGAGGAACTCCTGGTAGGTGCTCTCTAGGAACAACCTGGCAGTCTGTGGGCCGCAGTACGAGTTGTACGCCTGAATGTCTGCAGGCAGCAAGGGATCACATACAGACACCATGATTTCTGAGCGAGTGCTGTCTGCTGCTTCACCCGCCAACAGCACGCTCAATTTGAAGAGGGCTGCACATCATGCCATAGCAGCTGTCATGTCGGGCTGTGGATCTCACCAGTCGCAGCCCTTCCAAACTAGAGCTGTGCACACCCACAAGGCGTGGGCGGTGCTGCTGGGTGGCTGGAGTGGGGCAGCCCGTGGGACTGCAGCTGCTGCAGCTGTGTGTCTTCCCAGCTGCACCTCACCTTTAGGCATTGGTATGATGCGCGCACCAGCGTATATGGCGTAGAGAGCCACATCGGTGCTGCACAGCACAGCACAGCACAGCCAGACAGTGTCACGCGCCATGCCATGCCATGTGGTCGCTGCAGCCGCGTCGGAAAATACATGCAGCACTGTGACTGGACTGCCGCGTAAGGGGGCTGCTTGCACAGATGAGAGCACTGTTCGTGCTTTGTAGACGCTGCTGCTGCTGTTACTGCTTTGGCTCACCACATGCCGACCCCGCGTTCCGCGCCTCTGAGCATCACATCTAGGATGGGGCAGTGCCTGAGCAGCAGACACAGTATCAGCAGCAGGTAGTGAGCGTCGCAGCACCTGCAATGGTCCCCACCAGACGACCCAGCCGCTGGTGTGATCACCGTGCCTGCTCCACCTGCTCATGTCGAAGCTGTGCATGAGTGTCTGCTGCTGCTGGTGAAGTAGCTGAAGGCTGCGCTGTTTGCAAATCGCTCCCTATCTAACCTATGTCAGTTAGTCTATCTGACATAGCAGAGTCTCTATCACTCACGAGGGGTTGATCTCCTGGGAGACCACCAGGTTCCTGGCGGCGTCCACCATGAGCACTGTGTCTTCCCGCTTGATGCACTCGTCCACGATCTGCCGCAACAGCATCTCATCTGCTGCATGCTGTTGCAGATCCAGCACAAGGCCTGCTGGGGGGTCTGCTATTCCATCAGCTAAGACCTTTTGAACCACCAGGCGGTGGTGCAGCGAGGTGGCCCCTGAGTAGATGCCAAAAAAGGCCAGCAGCAAGCCTGCTGCACAGAGGAACGGTAGCTGCAGCTGCTTGGCACCTGCTGCTGGCAGGATCTGAGCAAAGCGCCCAAGGCCCCTGTTGACAGCACACGATCAGCAGTACAACCCAACCCACTGCATCAACAGCATGTGCTTGGCGCTGTTGCCTCAGCGCAAGGGGCATGCTGCATGAAGGAGCCAGGAGTGATAAGAGGCACCAGTAGGCATGTTACATGACCCACCGACCCACCTGCGCAGCTTGTACTTCCTTCCCTTGTCACTGCTCATGGACCCCCTTGCTGTCATGACGACTCCAAGGTCAGCATCCTGCACAGAACTTCTTCAGGTGATGCTACAGTGAATCCTCTGATTCTCCGGATACATACTGCAAAGTACTTCCACAGCCTGGAGTTGGGATGACAAACTGGACAACTGTCCCCAACTCCTGCAGTTATGAGGCCACACCTGAGCTCGGTGCCAACCCGTTGCGTTCTTCTTGATCTCGCACTTGAACGGCTGCTTTCAAATATCGTTCTTGCCAGCCACTGTGTTTGCAAGGAAACCAGAACCGCGGTGAAGGACCTTCACAACGATTGACGGTGGCCAGAGCGTTTCAACAAGCTGCAGTTCTGCCATCAGCTACTCCGTGGCACCGTTCATGCCCTCGTAGCTGTGCTTCCACCTGGCTGAGCAGAGTTTGACTGCTTGAACTGCAGCAGATACAGAGCGGGATGATGAAGCAGATAGGGATGTCCTGGTTTGCACAGGCACAGGATGCCTATCAGTCTCTCAGTGGCTCCCCGTACCTCCCCCTCAGCAGCAGGCGCATGCAGTTGCGCAGCAAGAGGTTTGAAAGGAGGAGCAGCAGCAGTTCTGGGGGTGTTGGCAGCCACTGGGCCTGGAGAGGCAGCTCCCCAAGCAATTGCTTGTGCGGTACACTGGTGATGGTGCCATGGATCACGCTGGTGCTGCTAACTGTCATACTTTGGAAAGCAAAGCTGCAAGGAGGGTTCCCTCCCATCGTGAACGACATACCAGGGGGCAAGCAGTGTGTGGGCTGGAGGCAGACCTACTTCTGTCATCCCTTTGCGTAAGCAACATGCTGTGCTGATCATGACAGGCATCAGCAGGGCTGAGCTTGCTTGCCCGTCTGCTGGGCTGTGCTGTAGGATCTTGCCATCAACATGCTGACCACCACTAGCAAGCAAACCTTGTGAACGCAGCCCCAAAACAGCAACATGTCATCACCAGTCTGGACCATGTTGTGCTGTACAGGGAGCACTACTCGCAAGGAGACAGCGGCTGCGACAACGTAATCTACCCAGGTGTTTCAGGGTACTGCCTGTGTGAGGGCAACATCACCACATCAAGGTGCGGCTAGCATGCAGGCATGCTGTCTCTCAGCTTCTTTTTCTGACAATCAGCCACACCACTGGCAGGCCCATACCAGGTTTGTGTTGGATGTGTTTGATCGATATGCTTGCTGCAACAGTCCTGCAGAGTCACCAGCACGACCCCGTCCACTGCACTGGGTCAGGTGCTGCAGCTTATGAAACTCAGCCCAGCACCTGTCATGGTCACTGACTGCCATACATTGTGATCTTTCATGTCCTGCAGAGTCACATGTGGCCCCATGAAGCCGTTCACCTGCAAGCAGAAGTGCATGGAGCTTGGGCTCAATCCCACAGACGCCCTGGAGCTGCCAACACCCATCACGTGTCCATACGAACGTAAGAGCCTGAGCATGCATGGGCTTGTAGCAGCAGCAGGATGCCGCACACAGCTTGCTGCCCTCAGCAAGTGACAGTTCCTTGCGTGCTCCTACAACTAGCCCCAAGGAATCCCTGGTGTGCTGTGCTGGCCTGCATGGCGTGCATGTGCGTTTCCTGCAGGTCCCTATGACCCAAGGCAGTACCTGGGTGGCATTGCTACTGTGCCAGACAGCTGGCAAGTTGATCTGGCCGCAGAGCGTGCAAAGGCAGCAAAGCCCTGGAAGCAAGTCATGGACCATGTTCGGCGGCATGGTGAGTCGCATGAGGGCGCAGACGGGCGGGGTGCTTCCGCGGACTGCCGCCTGGATCCACACACTATAGCAGCTACAGGTTGGCGCACGACACCACGATCCGTTGCAGTGCTAAAGGGCAGCCATTACACGAGCTCCACCATGTCCACTTGTGCTGTGATGAACGGCAGCAGCAAGCGCGTCTGCAATAATAGCGATCCGAGCATGAGATGACATGGAAGTGGCAAGTGAGCCAGCCACATGCGCAGCAGCGCACGCTCTCTGACTTGGGTGCATGTCGGAACATGTCCTGCGCCCTAGGGTTGAGTGGAGTGGCTGCACCTGGGCTACGCAATGAGACACATGACTGGTCGCTGGAGGGACGGCGCATGCGGCAGGACGATGTGCAGTACGTGGCGTCCAAAGTGGCTGCCTTCAAGGCAGGCATTCCACGGTACCCAGCAGAAGCGTTCCAGGTAAGTGCTCTGTCAAAGGTGTCGCAGACTGCCCTGTGATACTTGGGAGGCAGATGATTCTTGCCACATGGTGCGGCACATAGATATTCAGCAACAGTGTGGGACAGCCTTCGGGTGAGATTCGTGGGCGTGAGGATCCTTTGGGCGCAGCAGCTGTCGTGAGACGTGCCAAGCTACAAATTGCTTTCTGGTCATGCCGTACGAAAACCTGGCCATGTGACATCTGTGTATGTTGCTGCAGAAAGCATGCAGTTCACATCAGAAGAGCAGCAGCCCTAATCCTGCGTGCTGAGGCTGCGGTTTGCTGTGATGCAGGGCCGAGGCATTGTCATGGTTGGTGGAGGCATGCGGTACATGGAGTCCACCTGGATTGGTGTGCACATGATCAGACGCTCTGGATGCCGCTTGCCGATTGAGATGTGGTAAGTGCATGCACCGGCCGTCAAGACCCTCATGGCCTGTCAGGTCACGGGCAACTGCTGCTTTGGTGCCAGCTACGGTAGCTGCACATGTATGCACACCCTTCAAGCACAGTCTGATGCACCTCTTGGCAGCATACATCGTACATTCACATGCAAGTCTAATGCATGCTGTTGCAAGTCTAAGCTGTCCTGGTGTCCTGCAGGTATCCTGTGGTTGAGGCCCCCAGTGCCGAGGCAGCTGCAGAGTATGCAAAGCTTGGTGTCAGCACGCGGCTGCTGGACATGCCTGGCTTCAACATCAGCAAGCCATTCAGCAAGGAGGCTGACGACACAGACCACAACATGGGCAGGTTCACGATCAAGGCGGCCGTGCTGTTGTTGACGCGCTTTGAGGAGGTGGGTGCAGTCAGCCCTATGCAGTTGGCTTGGCTGGTTCAGCTGCTGCGCACCTTCTTGCACATGCCCCCGGGCAGCCAGAAGCCACTTTGGAGTCCTTGTGGGTCGAGCCAGGGCAACCATTGAACCGGCACATGTTTCCTGCTGGGCTGTCTGCAGGTGATTTACCTTGACGCAGACAACTTTGTCCTCCGGGACCCTTCAGTGCTGTTTGCCAGCAAAGAGTACAACAACACCGCAGCACTATTCTGGCAGGACTACTGGACCAACACCCTGGCGCCTGAGGTCGGTTGCGCACACTGCATGGAACACACGTCTAGCCAGCTGCCCACGCGGCCACTGTGCACGCGGCCACTCTGCTGCTTTTGTTTCCTGTGTGCATGATGCACATACAATGCAAATACATGTGCCCCTCTCACCACCAGGCTCCCACTGCCTCTGTTGTGGCCCAGCTGCTGCCAACTCGTACCTGTGTGCCTGCGCATGTGCTGCTGCCTGGTGCTACTGCTCAGACCGCTGAGCTGCTAGGTGTGCCGCAATCCCAGTGGCCGTCAGGCAGCTTTGAGAGTGGGCAGATGGTGCTGGACAAGTCGCGTCACTGGCGGGGCCTGGTCATGGCCATGTACATCAACACATACTCCAGCTTCTGGTGCGGTCATGCGCTCTCTGGCGGTGTCTGTTGGACTTCCTTGTGCAACCATCTGATGCGCACCAAGCTCACACCATACTGTGGCTTGCATGCTGGAAATGTGACATTTTGCAGTCCGTACCTGCACACTTGTGCTTGGTCCTATGTTGCCTGACAACATGCTCTCAGTGCAGGCTGTTGTTTGTATCCGCGCAGGTATGAGATGTTCACGTGCTACTTGGGCAAAGGTGACAAGGAGACATTTGCATATGCTTTCATGGCTGTTGGGGAGCCCTACACCCTGATCAAGACGCCACCGCGGGCCATCGGCACCACAGGCAAGCTCCTGGCTTCACTGGCTGTGGGTCTCAGCATGAATGTCTTTGCAAATGCTGTGTCACTCATGGCTGCATGGGTGGTGCTGGTCCGTTCTGGTCCCTAGTCCAGGCAGTTGCCCCCACTTCTGAACACTGGAGGTGCAGGCCTCAGCTCCATTGGTACTGTGTGCTCTGGTGTCCTGTGCTGTGTGCAGGCACCAGCGAAACCTGCAACAGCCGGACGCATGTGTGCGCGGACGAGTTCACGGGGAACACCATGGGTCAGGCGGACCTTGACGGCAGGCTGCTATTCCTGCACAGCAACATGCACAAGTGGGACCTGCGGCTGCCTGAGAAGTTCAACATGCACTACCAGCGGAGATGGGTCAAGATGCTGCCAGGTGGGCGGTGTGCTTATGCTGGTGTGGCCGCCGTTTTGAGTAATAGTTGCAATTGGAATTTGCTGAGCAGGCTGTCACTGGCAGCAGTGCCCGTCATGCGGCTTGTTCGAATTAGAAGCAGATGGGCTTGCAGTTGTTGCAACCCCAGAGTGCTGAACAGAATGAAACTGCACGACCGGAGGAGGGGGGGTGACCATTGCACTGCAAACTGCACCATACAGCTGCTGATGCATGGTCTGCTAGCATACATACATCTGCAAAACTGTGCAGAATGTGCGCACAACTCCAACTGATACTGGATGTTACCAAGCCAAAAATAGCTGATGTACCAACACAAACATACATGGGGTCTGCTGATGCAGCTCACCCCTCAGCCTAGGGGCCTCCCATGATAAGTCAAACAAGGAGGACATGCAACAGCCGCAAGCATATGCTGCCAACCTGCTGCGCACAGCTCTGGCGCCACTATTACTTCAGAGGCAGCCGCAGCACTGTGATGAGCTGCTGGCCACGCAACCTGGTTCAAGTTGCAAACTGTACTGTAGCTAGCATGCTGCAGTGCTCTGCTGGTGACAGATTGCCAGCATGTTCTGTTGTTCACATGTTGCACTTCTTGGCAGACACATCGGGCTGCACCCCTGACACCTTGACGCCTTGACAGGTGGCCAGGCAGTCATTGTCATACATCTTGCCGTCTGCATGTACAGAAGCAGAGCATTCAGTAAGTGTGCCTCCATATGGGCCAACTGTATAGAAAACGCTTTGCAGAGTGTGTTGCATGCCCTGTCACTGTGAAGCTGAGAAGCAGCGGACAGACTCTCTGTGCTGCAGTGAACAATACGTACCTGATCCGCAAACGGGCTTGTAGATCCTAGGGCAGCGGCAGGTGGCGCCATTTGCCATGGTGCCGCTCTGAGCCTTGGGAGCTGTGGCAGCTGCCTTGGGGCAGTTGCCGCTGGCGTCTGGCTGCCCTGCTGCTGTGGTCTTGGCGCACTCTGCCAAGCACTTGTTGTTGTACTTGTTGCCATCTGCAGCAGGAGGCAAGCATTGCAAACACGTGCAAGAGTGACACTCCTGATCGCACATGCACCTGTGACAGCACGGTGTCCGCAGGTGTGAAACCAAACATAAGAGCGTATCATGCCACCTGCTGAATTAGCTGACAAGGCAAAAGCTTTTGTTGCCCCTCACCTGCACCACAAACAGGCGACATGATCCGAGGGCAGGGGCACTGTCCTGGCCCTGCCTCTGATGTCACCTTGCCATTACTGCTTGTAGGGCCACTGCCTGTCCTGCCTGTGTTGCCGCTGCTGCTCACGGGCTCTGGGCCTGAGGGCATTGACATGATGTGCACCATGCCAGGAGGCTCGCATTCTGCAAAGCAGCCTCTGCAGTTGTTCACGCGGCAAACCATGCCGGGGCCACACTGCTTGTTGTTGCACGGGTTCTTGGCTCCGTTGCAGTTGAAGATCTCTCCTGCACACCCTGCTGATGCTAGTTGCATGCTGGCCAGCAAACAGGCCAAAACAACCAGTTGCTGGGCTGCCATGATGTACCACAGGTAGATCCTGCTGTTGTCACTGTGTCGTGGCACACTGGTCGTGCGGCCGGTTCCGTGAAGTCTGTAGACACCCTGTTGCTACGAAGACTTGTTTACAGCCAGGTAGCGTGTGTGCTGAGGTCACTTTGCGGAGTACTGGGTCCCGGGTGTGCAAAAAGACTTGGGTGCGTGTACAGGCAACAAATGCTTCTTAGACGATGGCTACCGATCCTTGATGGTGTTGAAAGTTGTTTATGTCTGACTACCTTGGCCAACTGAATTGGATAATCGCTGGTATCACTAGTGGTGCCGGGGATGAGGGCCGCAATACCTTTTGCGGTTCTCACCGCTTGCTGGATCGGATATCAAAGCGTGTTCTATGGCCGTCGGCTGGCTAGGGCTATGCAATAGAGAGGTAAAAGAATTCCAAGGTTTGGAGTGAGCCCACAAGGGTGGCCCCCTTCCTGGGTCAACATATTACTGCAAGCTTGATGCAATGCACAACCTCCAGTGTAAAAGCTACTGTGGCCCACTTCCCCCCGCCGCCCTGCTGCCGCCCACTGGGCTGAGTGGGTCTCCTGCACCGGCTAAGATTCGCCACAGCCGCAATGTTTGATGACGCAGCGCAATGCAGGCGCACGCCCATGTCGAGACCCCTAGCACACCTTAACCTGACTCTCCCCCCCCTCCCCCGCTTGCTCCCCTCCTGTCTGCAGAGAATGTTGACTTTGAGCAGTGGCAGAAGACCCACCTGGGATACGACGCGGAGAGGCTGGTGTACGACATGCTGCGGCAGCTCAAGTGCCTGCCCTGGTGGGAGAGCTACTACACACACCGTGTTGAGAAAGGTGGGCCCTGACCATGCAGCTGCCTTCAACAGCATTCTCTCCCCTTCGTAGAAAAGGTTGTCGACAGAAGAACTAAAGCCCTGCAATCGACAGCAGCTTCCCTTGGCGTAGGGGCTTGCAGGCTCCCAGGGGCATCGTGGCTGCTGCTGCGTGCCAATGGACCAGTGCCTGCTGCACTATCGGCCCTAGCAAGCCGACTGCCTGCACTGACCGCCCCCTGCCTGCTGCCGGGCCCAATGCTGCCAGAAGCCGCTGCAGGCGGTCGCACTGTGTTTCAAATCAAAGGCCTAAACATCTGCTGAATTCTTTTGGCATGCAGGGGACCGCAAAATTCCGGACCTTGACGGCTTCCACTTCCTGCTGCGTGGCATCAGCCTACACCGCATGTACCTGCATGGCTGGGAGGGCAACTTTGTGGATACGATCGAGGTCCTGCACCGGCCGAGCTGGCGGGAGCGCTGGAGCCATTGGTACATGGGGCAGCTGCGGCCCAAGCTGGTCGGGTGGCACGTGCTGTGGCACAGGCGGCCTGGCAACTGACCAGGACTGTGTGCAAGGAAGAAAACTTTCAACCTATGTGTGCAGTACGCATCCGCCTGCGACTGGCCAAAGTGGATGTTTCCATAGGCCTTGTGTCCGTTGATTGTGTAGGCAGGTGGCCTTATGATGTGTGATGGTGACACAGTGACCAGCAACGGGTGCTGTCAGTGTGTTGGGGTGCAGGGGTACAGCAGGCTGCGGGATGGCAGGGGTGGCAGTTTTCAAGTACTGCAAACGTGATGCGTGAGACGTGCTGCAGGTTTGTGTGACCAGTGTCTTCTAGAGTATCCCTTCCTTGCTGCACCGACCCACGTGTGTTGCATGAGTATGGCTTTGTGGCAATGCATGGGATCAGGTGCTGCTGGCCCTGATGTGTCTCCTCAGGTTGGCTTGTACAACAAGTAGCCGCCAGCTGTTGGTCTGTGCTGATCTGCACCTGGCAGAGCCAAGTGTTGGCTCGATACCCCCTCCACAGATACTGTGCTACCCCAGGCAGAGCAAGTCACCATTCGCTTTCCTTGCAAACATTTATTCATCCTTGCAGAGACCCGTCGCTGCAGGCAACCTGTGCCTGAGATGCCCTTTGGTCGTGGCATAACAGTGTGGCATGTGTGATGTCAGCACGCATTCACGTGTTGCGCACTGCATGTGCCCGCCTGTGCGCAACAGCTCACTCCATGACCATTGACGGTGGTGATCCTTGTGTGGAGTCTGTATGTTTTTGCTCTCTTGTCTCCAGCAGCAGCCGTGCTATCAGCACTTTCCTCTGGTGTTTGCTTGTGCGTGGCACTGCAGCGGCGGTGGTGCATGGCATGTGCACGCCAGGCTGTTTTCCTTCAAGCAGCTGCTGGCACGCCCCTTTCGAGTGCACACACTACCGGTAGTACAGGTACCCGTGGCCTATTTGACAGAGCTGCTGCATGCATCCTCCCTCTTTCTGCTGCCAGGCCGTTGTGCATCCTAAGGCATGGACCCATACGCTTGTGCGCAGCTTGCACCCCCCTCCTGGCCCCTGCCATGATCCCTGCTCTATGCTTGCATGATGCAAGCTTATACTGATTGTGATCACAACAGCTGCTGCTGCACTACCAGCGCCTTGCTTTGCTGTTTTTGTGTTGCTGGATGTTTACCCAGCAGGTCTGCAGGCCCTCACTTAGTCGTGCCTTGTTGCACACCGCAGCATCGGCAGCAGCCAGCCTGTTGTCTGTTCTGTTTGCCACGAAGTCCATGCTTGGTGATTGCGCTTCATAGAGCGCACCGAAGCATGAAATTTGTGTGGAATGTTGCATCTGTTGCCGCTGCCATCAGCCCTTTGCCGCGTCACACGCATTACACAGTGATGCAGCATGCAGGTGTTGTACTGAAGCACTGCATGGTGAGCTGCATATGTCAACTTGATATGTCATCCAGCATGGACTGCATGGGCCAGCTGGTTGATGGTTGGGTTCAGGCTTCGTCATATGCGCTGGTGTGGGCTTACAGGTGTTCAGGCGGCAACATGCCATCTGCGTCTGCAGTGCAGGGTGAGCAACATGAACCGTTCATGACGCCATCAGCCCCCACCCTTGCGCTGTGTGCTGCCAGCTTGTCTTTTTGTTGTAAAGTTCGCGAGTATTAGTTGTGTTACAGCAGCATCTAGTGAGCAGTTTGTCCAGCTGAAACGCCAACACACAACAGACATGGTTGCTGTCTGTTGGTTGTGCTCAGCTGCAGGCTGCAGCGACTGTGTGCACCCGGCGTGTTGTGCAGGGGTGGGCTTACACCGCACCGTTCGGCTGGCATGTTCCTGTATTGGCTCAAGTGTTGTGCAACCACCAGTGTTCCTGAGCATGGAAGCTGTTGCAACGCCACACAGTGGCTGCGCCGACAGCAGACACTGAGCATGATGCATGCAGGCTGAGGAGTCAATGAGAGTGATGCGTGGTCTTGCTGAGAGGCTTGATTTGTGTGTGTGCATATACTGTGCTTGCCCGAGTGGGTCAGGAGGCATTGTAACAATGCAGGCTGCAGCAGTGCAGCTTGGTACAGCAACAGGGGGTGGCGACCTGCAGTGCAACAGGTGGTGTTCTGTCCTTCTGGGTGCAGTGGTGGGGCTGGAGAGGCAATGCCTGTCTTGAATTGCAGCGGGACTGGCCGCATTTGCCGGGCAGCTTCCTGTGATCGTGCTCCTGTGTCGTGCATGCCTTGGCGCATTGTCGGCCTTGCTGCTTGGGGCACGCCATGCCGCAGGCTGGTACTCAACACCACTATGAGGCATCAAGCTGCATGCAGCTCAATCCTTGACTTCAGCTTGATGGGCAAGCAAGTAGCTGGAACGTTGGAATGCAAGGCTTTTCGGGCTGCATGGACGACAGGGTGGGCCCTCGTCGGTGAGCTTAGCACTGTACAGTGCGATGTGGGTTGTGTGGTTGTTGCGGCTTGTCGGTCTGCTTGCCTAGCGCGCGTGCTAAGCACCACACATGTTGGCTGGGCATTGCATGCTATGCACATGCAGTGCGTCGTCACTTCATGGGCATCTGCCGCAAGCCATTTGCAGTGCATTGTCTGGGCTGCCTCCAGCTGTGAATAAGCAGTGTGTGCAGTGTGCTCATCCACTGTCGTTAGTTAGCTGCCGAAGCCGCCGTGTCTCCGGCAACATGCATATTGCATAGTGTTGCTGATGCCAGGAAGCGCATTGACCAACTTTGTTGATTTCATTCATAGTCGTGTTGCTGCGACTGCCAGTGGGGTTGCTGCAGATGGCTCCATCTGCTTGAGCAGGCTTGACTAAATCTGGTCAAACTGGGCTGTATTTGGGGCTGGCAACTGTGTCTTGCAGATGCTGTAATAGCCATGCTTGCATTGCTGCCGGTGCAGCATTCTACACACCGTGCAGGCTGCTTGTGGGATGCTACTCAAAGCTTGTTGGCATGCGCAATTTGGGGCTGCCCTTGGACTCCTCTGGCTTTTCAAGCAAGCACAATCATATGCAGCCACATGGTCATGACAGACTGGCACCATTGTTACCAACGCGGGTCAATGTCAACAGTCTCAAGCTGACGACCAATCATGTTGCTGCACCAGCTAGCTAGCGCAACATGAGCAAAGCCACGGCTACAGCCTGCATTCCGTAGGCTGGCGCCACACCTCAGCACAGTGCAGCAGAACATGGCCATACTTTGAAAGTAAGCCAAAGGCTGGATTCAACACCAAGCTGAGGGTGTCAGTAGTAACAGAGTCAAGGGCAGTTCAAAAACATGCTTGCTGTCACTGCAAGCTTTTCAACAATATCATGGCAACCGATGTGCCTGGAACACATGGCCTCCTCATGGTTTCACATGCACAAATGCTGCACAACAATGTACACACCCAACATGCCTTTGCTTTCTCATGCGTTTGTCGGCATGGCTGACTGGAAAGGTTTGGCATGGCCTCCACACCCAAAAGGTTCGGCATGGCCTCCACAACAGCCGCTGCATGGGCAGCAAAGGCCCTTTTGATACCATATTACACATCTGATCCCATGCAGCTGCTGCACTCAGCAATTGCCCTGCGAGGCGATCCTCACGCCAATGCAGTCAGCGGCACACTTTGTAGGGTAGCTGCGCCCGTCTGCGCCACACACTGGAGCATATATCAACGGGCAAGCACACACCCTACCGGGCCTTGTAGGTCCGCCCTCCAGTGAGGGGCCCACTGGGGTGGTACCCGCAGGCCCATTGCCATTGCTGCTGCCTGGGTTGAAGCCAGGGTTTGGGCCAATCTGCTGGATCCATGGGCGGGAGCTTGCAGGGCCTGAGGGGTTGAACCCTGGGCCTTGGGGGTTGACGGGGCCTATGGGGCCGCTGTTGCAGATGCCGTTGACCGGTCGTTGGCCTGTAGGTGGAGAGGCAGTCACGCAGGCGGATGCAGGCAGCCAGTCAGTGGTGTTGCACACCATGGTGCTGGCCTTGGCCGCACATGTATGTCTCTAAGATCCACATGTGTAACACCAGCAACCCGGATGCACTGTTACATCCCGTGGAGCTGACCTGATGGGTGCCTCACGCCCAATAGTCAGCCTGGTCCCATTGGGCTCGAAACGCCATGCCAACACCAAGAGTTCAGAAGCCCCCAAGGCAGAGATATCACACTTCTGCCCCCTGCCTTTTTCTGCACTACATGTGTGACAAACCGCCCCTGTGCTGAGCGGGTTGACGGGAGTGCGTACCTGAGACGCTGAGACCCCTGCACTCTGCTTCGCACTTGTTGTTGTACGCTTGGCCGTCTGCAAGTAACACAGGAGTACATGTCACCAGTGTGTTCAATCAATGCCAACAGCCTTGAGCACAGTGGCTGATTATGGACAGCTGCAGTTGGCGTGGCAGTGCACGTAGAAGCCCAGCGAATGCAGCTGCAAGCATAGTGTCAGACGGGCAGGCATGCTGTATGCTCTTCATGGTAACATTACCAATGCCTTGTACCCCCTTCAAAGCCTCACCAGCAGCACAGACTGGTGCATAGATGCGTGGGCATGCACACCCCCCGCCTGGTCGCTGGTTAATGCTGAGCAAGCGCCGGTGTGATGAGGGTGCCTTTGCTACAGTCTGCCCAAGCAATGCTAATACACAAACAGCTGCGACAATGTAGTGTGCTTTGGCCATTCTGCAGGCTTGCAGTCGGGTAAGGCTCTGGGACAAGTGAGTGGAACAAAGGCTTGCTTTTGTATGTTGATACTGCTTGAAATTCAGCGGATCAGAGCAATCTGTTGTGAGACAGCATAAATGGCTGCTGTATGATATAGTTTTTTTTACGAACGAATTACTCCATCTAGCAATCGCATAAACGTACTGTGTGCACCATCACTTCGCCTCACTTCCATTTCCTTCGTGTCTCACGAGCCGGGCAGAGCCGACCGTCAAATAATTCATCTTCCTCATATTACTTATCGTCGTGCCAAACGCGCTGTCCCAAGCACTCACTTAAGGTCCCGTCATCAGATTAGTAATTGAGATTACTGTACAGTGCCACGTGTCCACCTGCCTCCGTCAACACTGCAACACACGCGCTATTGCATGCTCATCGGTGCTTTTGGATAGACAGCGATAACAGCGTATACATTTTCAAGTTTGCTGCTTCCAGCTGCCAAGTTGGGCTGCATGTGTACCCGATCACCCCAGTGCCGTTGCTGCATCACTGGGCATCTCAACTCACACACAGCTGCATCACATGGCCTTTCCCTCACTGTTACCATGTGTGTCGCACTGCAAAAACAAGGGAGTAGTGCTGCTGTCAACAACTTGTTCTACCAGCAGCAGCACAGACCAACCAGACTGCCCAGGCCTGTCTAAGCAGGGGTCTTGGGGTTATGCACTACTGCAGCCTACGGGGTTTGGCAATTTTGGCGAAACTTGGTCTGGGCAAACTTACGGTGATTTTTGCCCAACTTCTGGAAAGATAAGGCAAAGACGTCCAATCTTCAGGACATCAAACGACATTGGTGCAAGCTTCAGATCGCTGTAATTCTGGTCATGTCATTGCAATGGACTGGGATGATGGCACTGAACAGTCAGAGCATGTGGAACAGTACTTTCAAACACACACACGTCAGAACAAGCGCAGGCCCTCTGGGTTGCAGCAGCCTGCTGGACAGCGCAGCAGCAGCAGCAGCAGGGCCGGGGGTGCAGCAGCTGAGCAACAGCAGCAACAACCACAGCAGCACAGCAGTCGTCAGGAGGTTAGGGCAACTGGTGCACAGGCCTTCCAGCCCCATCCACAGCAGCAGGCAGCAAGCCAGCCCAATGTGCAGGCCACTTATCCAGAGAGTGGCTCTCACACACACCCAACAGCTCAGCAGTGGGGCCAGCAGCAGCAGCAGCAGCAGCAGCAGGCGGAGGAGGACCTCTTGCACGGCCAGCAGCAGGCGGCACAGTTCGAGGAGAGCATCCAAGTCGCATATGCAGCAGATGAAGAGGCGACCGCTGCAGCAGCAGTCCGGGCGAAGCAGGACCGAGCCAAGAAGCTGGAAGAGAGTCAAGCACTGTGGCGCCAGAACTCCCCCGCCACTGCGCAGCGAAGCATGCACCTGCTGGCCGCACCGGGAGAGCAGACCTGCAGCATCTGCCACAGCAGCTGCGCAACTGTAAGGTGCGTCCTGTGCTGTTCAGAGCAGCAGCTGCGGCACAGCCTTTGTGCCCCATAAGCGGCCTGCAGCAGCTGATTGTGAGTTATGGCTGGCTGTGCAGGTGCTGGACATGCAACCCTGCCGGTGGGGCAAAGGCCTACTGTGAGCCGTGCGATGGCGCTCACCATTGCGGTGTACACATGCACAAGCGGGAGAAGCACACTCAGTGGTGGCTGCTGGCAGCAAATGGCGTATGCAGCAGCAGGAGGTAGGTTTGGAAGCCTGCATGCGCGTGTGCTTTTGGTTGCGGTTTGCTTGCTGCCTTGTTGGCTGGCTGAATGCTGGCTGGTCCCCTCGCTGCCTTGCTTACTGACTGGCTTGCTTTTCATGCTGGCTTCCTGCCTTCCTGCATCACTCATTTGACACGCCTGCTTCCTGTGTTGTTTTCTGTATGCCCCTGCTTGCACAGGCTACTTTACCGTTGCACCGCAGTGTGCCGGCAGCGGTGGGCAGTGCCCGGGGCAGTTTGATGTCCAGCAGGCGCAGGACACCAAGCCGCTGCTGTTCATGTGCAGGCGTAAGTTTGTCGGCCGGGCGGCACAACTGGTCAGTGCTGTATTTGCTTGTGCATCACGTGCACGCCCCCTGTGGGTGACCTGGTCGCCTGCATGTCAGCATTGTACCCAAAGACTAGTCAGGGCATACGTATGCTGCGTCAAACAGCAAGCAGCAGGCGCAAGTGCAGCTGTCTCCCTATGGCTATGAGCAACCTACCAGCAGTGATGACACTCTCTGCGTGCTCCAAGTGCGCCAGCAAGTGGGGAAGGGCATCCTCCAGTTTCCCTGCTACAAACTCCACTGTCTCCTCCTCGTCCTGCATCTCGCCGTCCTTGTCCTGGAACATGCTGAAGATGTTGCTGTTCTCTGGCTCGTGCAGCAGGTGCCGTGCAACAGCCTGCCACAGAACACAAACAGCAGCAAAGGCGGTGGTTGGTGGTTGGTGGCAGATCTGCAGACTTAAGTCTACACTGCTGGCGCTCCTGGGATGCAGCTCCTGCTACACTGCCTACACCTACCCTGAGGATCACCAGCGCCTTGTTGGAGTTGTTCAGGGCAGCAGGGGCGCCCAGGACACCTCGCAGCTCGGCCTTCTGTATCACTGCATTGTTGAGCACCTGTGCTGTTGGTAGCACCCAGACTGGGGGGTGTTCTGGCTGGTCCCCCTCCATAATGACAATGTTGTCTGTCCAAGGGTTTTTCTTGCTGAGTTTGGCAGTGGGATTGCCTGAAACATGCCTCACATATGACCTGAAGCTATCCTTCCACTGCGTCTGGTTTTTAGGCTGCAGCAGAGGCATCGTGGCAGGCTGCATGGTGCGTGAGAGCGTATCAATACAGTGTAGTTTTATATGAACAAGGCTAGTTGCTGGTTCCCAGGCAAAACACCTGCCATTTCAATTTTCAAACCAAAACACAACTGATCTAGTCAACCATTCGCTGCAAGCAGCCCTGAACAGGCTTCCAAGGCCGGGACAATGCTTCTGAGTTGCCCACGTGCTGTCAGGTATCTGATTCGATGCATTGATCTCGTGGCATTTTGGCCTCAACAACCAGCCTCGGCAGCGCTACTTGAAGTGTCTGCAGTGCACCCAAGGTTGGTTCGTTTCATCGTAACTCTCAGGAAGTTAGGGCGAAAACATCCTATCTATACCATCCTGGAGTTTCACCATTTCCTTCCTATCTAAAATCAGGTCAGGGCTGCGGTTATAACCCCTCACCCTCTCAAATCACGACAGTGCCCCCAACTCAATGCATTATGGCCATAATGAAAGCCATGGCTTAACCCTTTACCTGCCACGGTCCCGAATTCGGGACCAAGCCAAAAATGCCTTTCTGGCTCTAGCTACGCCTGCAGCAAGCTGGGGACCTTGGGTGTGTAGAACCTCTATGGCAGGGCCTACCCTGGGGTGGGCCCGCTGGTCCCAAAGCTTCTCTCTACGTGTGATAAGGGTGTGACAGCTTGCCAGGGACTCTGGAAAGGCATTGCCTGGCAGTCTGGAGCTGCATGAAGTACAGCCTGGCCGCACTGTAAGTGTTCCTTATAGTGACTTGGACCTTCCAGGTTGCGCGTACAGGAAGCTGTGCGGGTAAAACCATTGCAATAGACAAGAAGGAGCCCGGGAACCCCCTCGTTGACTTTCCAGGCGCAACCGCTCCGAAAGGCCTCAAACTGATACCTTTGAAACCACAAACGTCACTGCGAGAGTTTTGGATGCTTCGTGCGCTGTATTATGGCTGCACGGTCTCCTAGAGGTTGCCATCTACTGCTCCAGTCATAGGGTACGCATTAGCACTGTCAGGCAGGGCTGCAAATCACACCAAACAGCATCTACAGTCATAGCGAGATTGTTTGGACACAGTTCAGGCCCTGGGGCGCTAGTGGTCACCACTCTGCCCTGCTGCCTGCAGACTGCGTGTCACAGCACAGAGGGCAACTTGGACCGCCGCTGCAACATTGTACGGTCTTTTCAAACGATCATGTCCTCCTGTGCATAGCCTTCCCGGTTGTAGGCTGCCCCTATACGCCCAAGTGATGCCCACAGCTTCGTTGTTGGGTTGGCAAACATAGACAGGGTCCCCGTTGTAAGCGAGACCGCCAAATTATAATAAATTTATGTCTTTAGAATACGTTCTGATTTGATAGGCATCAGTCTCGCGGTGTGGTGCAAGTTGCATGTGAACAGATCTGTGATGTGCTGCTGCAACACTGCCAGCTGCCCGAGAGCACCGAGTCCTGAAGCTTATGGTATACAAATAAACCCTTTGGGTGGTAGGTATGATTTTTATGCAGAAGGCAGAACAACTGCTGGCACTCTGTCACTACCACTCCCGCCTGCAGCCTGAAACCCTGGTTTTGGAGATTTAAGGGGTGGCCCGGGGTCTGGAGCAGACCACACTCTGCCACGGGTTGACTTGTGTACTGAACAAAAGGCTCCTGAATTTGTAGGCGAATGGGGCACCTGTGGGCAAAGTTATGCAAGTTTGGGCATTTGTGGCCCTTGAATTAATTTGTACTACTGGCAGGCAAAGGGTTAAGCCATGGCTTTCACAGCCGCAGTCCATGTCGGTGACCAAGTGACTGACTAGCTGGCAAAAAGTGCCTGTCAGCAGCTGCCCTTTTCATCATTGGCACCAACAGCAACACCAACACCACCCTGACGACCTCCCTGCCAACATCAGCGCGGTTCATTCACGACCGCCAGGGTGGCCGTCACAACACAAGGTCGCAACGCAGCAACCCTTACACATGTACTGCCTCTATAGCCAGTGGCCCAGGGACAGACCAATGCACCCTGCCTAACAACAAACCAAGAGACAGAACACCTGGCATGCATGAGCAATATGGCCCGCTTGGGGCGCGGCCATGACCCTGTGAGCAACTGTCAGAGCGCCCAAGGAAACATCACACCACGGAGATAGTGTGAGGTCACACCACACCACGTAAAACAGTGTGGTTGGGTCATTCTGCAAGGGCATTACAAGCCTCCCTCGTAATCATACCTCGATAATTGCAAGCACCCACAGCTTTGCTGGCTCTTTGGCAGCACCTGTAGTTGGGACCAAGTTGGTTTCCATGCAGGCGCGACGGAGCACAATCACCCCCGCAGCCTGCCGCAAGCACGACCACGACCCCACCATGCTGACATACAGCACCTCCAGAATAGCGCACACACACTCAGACACACGCCCACACACTCCATGATAGCCTCCTGCTGCAGCATGCACAAACACACGCCCACACACCCGTACCCCACACAACAACCAGACCCCGCCTTCCCAAAAACGCAGCCTCAACAGTTCTGTACCCCCTGCCCCACCCCACACTGCCTAACCACCCACCCCCTACCCACCCCAAACAAGCCCTGCCAGCCCACAGGGACAGATCCGGACCCACCCCACAGACACCCCAGCATCCGTCCTCCCTATCGCCCGACAGCGTGCGTATGTACACTCCACAACCAAACAACAACCTCCTGCGGCCTGCTGAGACATCCAAAAGGGCCCTACAGCCCTCCCTCTGCACAAACACACAAGCCCAACACCAGCAGCTGCTGCTGTGACTGCAAGCCGTCAACCCACAGCTCAACATGCTGTCTGCATTCCGACGAAGCCAACAGCAAGTCTGATCATTAGGGCATTGCAGTGCTGCATGAGTGTGTCAGCCTCGTCCTCCTGCTGCTGCTGCTGCTGATCAAGCCAGCAGCCACTTCCCGTCATGCTTCTCCAAGACAGCGTCCAGATCCTTGGCGCTGTTGGCAAAGCTGGGCAGCAGGGAGGTCAGGTCGACGCTGGCGGCAGACCAGGCGGCCTTGGCAGCAGGCTCGCCCTGAACCTCCTGCAGGACAGCAAACAAGAAGCAGCGACAGCACGTGCAGTGGCGACAATCAAAATTCAGGACGATGCAGGGCACAGAGACTGTGTGTAGACCATGAACCACAGTGCCAACCTGGGCCTATAACATCTCCTGCACGCATCATTGTGGTTCTGTGGGCTTGGGTGCTGAATGCGCACCCCCCCCCTGCCGTGCCCGCCCCCGCCCCCGCCACCCACAGTGTTACCGAACACATGCCGTGTCACACTCAGCACCCACCTTGACAGCTGCTGCCACCTTGACAATCATTGGTGCTGCATGCTCCAGGTCCACCAGTGGTGGGTCCATCTCCCCCTCCTCATCATCGCCCTTGTTGGCAGCCTGCTGCTCAACACCAGCTTCCTTCACAGCACCCACCAGCTCAACAAGACCAAACGACAACTGGCCCTGCAAACAGAAGTGACAGAGGTGGCGAAGCAGCGTGAAGGAAAACTGTGGAATCAGCTTTCCACGTGGTGCTGATGTGGACAGCTGATGGTGTCCACAGGGTGTGACCAGTCCACAGGGGTGACTTTCACCAAAATATCACCAAAGCAACCTGCCGCCAAGGAACACAACCCTACAAACAGCCCCAGCTGTAGGGGGCAGATACGATGAATTCCATACAATGCTGGCTTCAGTTGACTGCGCTGTGCTGCATAACCGCAGCCCCTGCAGTGGGTGTGGCTCGTCTCCCTCCCAAAACAATGCCAACACACCTTAGCCATGAAGTGTCCGATGAGTTCGGCCACCAGTTCAGGGGCCTTAGACATGAATAACCATATCTCCCCCCTCCTCCCCTCCCTGCACTACCCACCATCCCCACTCCAGACATGCTCCCCACAACACGACCTGCATTCTATTGCCACAGGTTCATATCTTTCCCAAACAACAATGCTTTCCCAAATAACACACCTTAGCCATGAAGTGTCCAATGAGTTCTGCCACCAGTTCAGGGGCCTTGGGCACATCATCAACCAGATCAGGCAGGCCAGCCACTGTGGCCAGCAGGGCTGTTGACACATCCTCCTGGCTGAAGCGGGGCCCTACAGGCTCTGCAGGTGCCTCACCACCCTCACTGCTGCTGCTGGGGGGTGACAGCTGTGCATCCAGGAAGGGCTGCGGTGGCAAGGACAGTTTGGGGTGAGTGACGGTGATGATTGCAGATGTTATGCAGCGTGCAAAACAGCACCATCTGTCGCACTAGCCAGCACATGCAACACAAAAACACAGACACACGCACCAGTGTTCATCAGCACTCAAACACAAAACATATGTCAACAAACATGCATCTGTACACACGCAGACACCGATGCAGATGCAACCATAGCATCAGTGACACCCCCCCCCCGCCACTCCACACCCTCCCCCCCCCCTCACCAGCAGTTCGCGCAGGCGTTGCGTGACTGGAATGCCTCTGCAGTCCAGTGCCTCCCTGAAGAGTGCCACCAGCGCCACAGGGGGTGCAGGGGCAGCGTTGATCAGCTGGCCAAGCACCACCGACTCCTCCTCCTCAGCAGGACGGACCTGCAGACAGCAGCAACATCACGGTAAATGACGTCAGCAGCATGTCAGTATAATTACATAAGCCACAGGTGTTAATGAACCCGTCTGGCTGTTGCCAGGCGTGGTGCTGCGGTCGCAGTCTCAGCAGCAGGCACATACGTACCTTGAGCAACATCCCAGACAGCTCCTGTGCTGCGCCCCTGAGTGCCCCCTCAATGTCCCTGCTGGCAGCCACAACCTCAGCCACACCCATGGCACCCCCAGCCGACGCTGCTGCAGCAGCAGCACCTGCATTGCTGCTGCCACGCGGCAGCGGAGGCAAGCCGCCGCCAGCAGCAGCGCCTGCAGCAGCATCTGCTGCTGCTGCTGCTGCTCTGCTAGGCGCCGGCTGCTGCTGCTGCTGCTGTGGCTGCTGCGGAGGGGGCTGTGGGTCAGACACCCGGGGGCCTGACCGGCCGCCAGCACCACGCATTGGGCTGGCACGCATCTGAGGCCTGCAGGTGCAAAAATCGCACAAAAAGTCAGGTATGGGAGCGAGTGCGACAGCTTCGCATGCAAGGAAAGCAGTGGCAGAACAATGAACGGGCGCTTTCTGCTTGGTGCCGGCTGTGTCTGTACTGCGATAACTTTGAAGCCTGCTGTGCACGCCACAGACCATGGGCATGTGTGGCAAGCGATGAAAGACCCACGCGCTGCTGCGAAACAGGCAACAAACACACATGTGGACTGACATGCTTCACACCCACCACCTATAAAACACCAATGCATTGCATCCCCTGTTACAGTATTCCAAATTGCCGGCACCAACGCAACACGCACCTGAAGTTGAGTTCAGAGCTGGCGGTGCGGCCTCCCAGTGTTGCGCTGACGGTCTGTGTGGGCAGCTCGTCACGCCGCAGCAGCCCTGGGCCACTGGCACGACCATCAGGGATTGAGTCACGCATGGGGGGACCGCCACGCGAGTCACGCTCATACGGGCTGCAGCAGCAGTAAGATAAGGCAGGCAAGGTTTCAGCAAGACGGGCATGGCAGACACCAAAACTGAACAAAAAATTGACAGTGGACATTGGTGACTGCTGCTGGCGGGACTCCGCGCATGGTATGACAGGCAGCAGTTTTGGGGAAGATGCGCTACAGTCAACCCATGAACCTGGCAGCCTGGCAGCCACCATCCAATAGCATTCAGGTCAAGCTCATGCTGCCCTCCACTCCAAAAAAGGACGAGCCCTGCACTCACTTGCCCCCGCGTGGCCCGCTGCCCATCCTGTCCAGGCGGGGCCCGCCATCCCGGCGAGCAATGTTCTGCGCCTCACGCGCAGCCTCACGGTGGACGTCCTGTGACGCAAGGACAGGACAGCGTGACACAGTCAGAACCCTTGTCACGCCGGACCAGCTATATGCGGTGTCCAAGCGCAGACCCCCACAGAAAGCGCCCTCTCGCCATGTGCGCTCCCAAAAGCATGTCAAAGACCACCCGCAAACCCCAACGCATACACCTTCAAAGCCAGCTCAGTGCAGAAAACATCGTATTACAGTGGTGTAAAGCACAGCATACTGCTGCTAAAAAGATAGCGAGCCTCTTCATACCTCGATCTTCTTTGGTCCCTCCTTCTTGCGCCTTGTCTCCCAGCCGCGTGCGCGCTGCTCAATGACGTCCAGCAGCATGAAGCGCAGCCTGCTCTCCAGCTTGTCGCTCTCACTCAGCCGCTTGATGCGCGAGAAGTAGGCGTCCATCATGCCCTTGGCAGACTTCAACGCCTGCTCTTGGACAGCACGCAGCTGCACAATACAATGGGAAGGGGAGAGGGGGAGGGGACAGGAGAACAGATAGAGATATCAACCAACTTGATGGACGCAACCTTGGCACACACTTGTGGGGGGGGGGGGGCGTTGATGGCATACACATGTCTGCGGGGGCTTGCTTTGTTTGCTTAGAAACCTTCTGGTGCGCAAGCAAAGCGGAAGCCGCACCTCAACACCAGGGGGGCCTTGCTGTCATTGCTGTAGTTTTATTAGGGTCCACCCTTCCACAACCCACTGACAAGCACCACACCCAAAAATAACGGCCCTCACGCTCACCTCATTCTGCGACATGCCTGCCTTGCCCTTGACCTGTGGTGTCTCCAGCTGCTGGCCCACAGTGGTGAGCAGCTTGCACAGACACTCTACATCCTCAGCACGAGGAGACTGGTCGTCAGCAAGCAGACGCTGGATGCAGCTGCGGGGAGTGGGGATACACAGCAGCAGCAGCAGCAGCAGCAGCAGGAAAGGAGGCGGCAACAGCAGATGTCTCAGGACAGGCAGGCATCAGGCACGAGGGAGGATGTCAGTGCGCAACGCAGACTACACCTCCACGATAAGAGTACCAGACAGGCTGTCCAAAGAGGAGCGGAACCTGCTAGAAGTCTGCACAGGTGTCTCGCGTGGAGCCCAAGCACAAGAGGCACAAAAGAGACAAAGACAACTCAAGGGCGCAGAAACTGCAGGGCATGAGATGGTGCCAAGGACACCACCATGCATACTCAGTATGGGCCGCCCCCCACTCACTTGTGCATGATGTTTTCCGTGAGCATGCCGAAGCGGTAGAGGTAGCTGATGTACTGGATGTTGCCCAGTGCGCGCCTGCGCGCCTTAAGCTCCTCAGCAGCAGCAGCAGCCTCGGCACGACGCTTCACTAGCTTAGCGGCAGCAGCAGCCTCCTTCAACTGTGATAAAAGGGAGGGACAGAGGACGGGGGGGGGGGGGGTGTGATTAATAGGGATGGCATCAACATGGACAGCAGCAGCAGCCTCTTTCAGTTGAGGACAGGGAGTGCACGGAGAGGTGGGTGGGGGGGAGGAACAGTGTCAGTGGTAGGGGCGCAGACGAGCCTTCAGCTCCTCAGCAGCAGCAGCCTCCTTCGACGCTTGGCTAGCCTGGCGGCAGCAGCAGCCTCCTTCAACTGAGCAGGGCCCCCACAAGCTCAGCAGCGGAAGCAACAGCAGTAGCAGCGGCAGCCTCAGCACGACAGCCGTTTTGAGCATGATCAGGGATGCACTGCGGTTGCTTAGTGCGCACCCAAAATCAGCGCCTCACCTGCTTGGCAGTTGGTGGTGTTGGTGGCACCTCCCCCTCCTCCAGCTCCGCCTTGCTCTCCTTCGCCTCCTCCTCAGCAGCTGCCTTGTCCTTCGCCTCAGCAGCTGCTGCTGCCTCTGCTGCTGCCTCTGCTGCTGCCTTGTCATCCTTAGATGACTCACCCTCATCACCCTCATCATCATCCTGGGGGGGGGACAAGACAGACAGACAGACAGACAAACAGACAGACAAACGGTTTCTCAATCGCACAGCACCATTCCCTCTGGTCAACACCCATACGAACTGGGCTCAACCCCTAACTCAACCTCCCTCTTCCAGCTGCATCCCCCCCCCTTTTCTACCTGCAGCTGCACTTCAACCTGAGACCCTGGCAGTCAACTTAGACCCCTAGAAGTCAGTTCAGACCCCTGTAAGGGTTCAGCAGCTACAAAGCTCCTTCTCACCTTGTCCTCCTCCTCCCCTCCGTCTGCCTTTTTCTTCTCACGCGCCGCCACTGCCGCCATGGCCACGTCTCCCTTCTCAAACTCCTCCTGGCACTTGTTCAGCAGCAGACGCCTGAAGTTCAGCTTGCGCTTAGGCTTGTCAGGCTCCTCTGAAGCATCTGAGAGGCGTGTGTGTGTGTGTGGGGGGGGGGGGGAGGTAAGGAGGGGGGCGGCAGGTGTCAGCGTGACATGCTCCATGTGCATGTCTTTCTGCTTTTCTTCATTCTTGCTTCTCTCTTCTTTCTTCCTTCTTTCTTCACACCAAGAGTGAAGCCCTGAACGCTGTACTGATGCATCGATCAAACCACTCAATACCCACCTGGGTGGTTAAACTCTGGCACCTGCATCCAAGCATCCATCACTGCCAACCCCACACCAACCCCACACAAATTGATGGCTTGCTGCAGGCTTTCTTGCAGGTGTTTCTACCCAGTTCACCCAGTGTGCAGAGTACCGCCCAGCAGTGAAAGTATCCACTTGTAACACCCCCCCCAGCGATGGACCCTGTGTGTCCAAGCACCCGTCGCTGCCCCCGCTACCCACCTGGGTCGTCAAACTCTGGCAGTCCCTTCCTCTGCAGCACAAAGCACAGCTGGCTGTACAGCTCACAGAAGTGGGGCTCAAACAGAGCCTTGTCAAACACCTGCAGCGGCGGCACGGGGCATGAAGGGGCAACATGGTTGGCACCATAAGTTTGCATGCTGTGGGTATGGCGGCAAAGCACAGAACGCCCTGTTTTCAGAAAGCGAGCCTCAATGTCAGGTCGATCGGGAATCTGGTCTATCGGGGCTGCCTGAGTATTGTCCTGGCTCGCTACCTCACTTCTGCTGTCTTTATAAGGTGACCAAGGGCTGCTGTGCAGGTTTCCACAGCCCCTGAATGCAGCCCAATCAAGCGTGCATTAGGCAACATCAACCACATGATGCTTCAAGTAATGCTCCCCCTCTGCCCCACCTCCTGGCGCCGCCTCCTGAAGCACGTACTCTACCCCCCCCCCCCACACACACACAAACAGAGATGGCACAATCTTGCAATGTCAGTGTGCACCACCCACCTGTGCTATGAGTCCAATGAGTGTCTTTGCCTCAGTGATGCCCACATCCAGCAGCTGCTGGCTCAGACGCTCAAAGTTGTCAGGAGTCAGCTTGTTCAGGATACCCTGCATGGGTCAGCGGCGCCAGGACAATCACGCGGGGAAGGAACACACAGCGGGATGCAGCAGACGGAACAACAGTCAGCGGACTGCATGGGCGAAGTTGACTTGGCAGCTACCCCCGGCAGTGCAATTGAACCAACAAAAAGATGCACCATGACCAGGGTTGCAGGCAAGCAAATCCATCCAACATCTCCCAGATGCAACCTCCACGATCTAAACAAAACAAGCCCGCAAGAATTCACTGTACCCCTGCATCACTATACCTCGAACTAACTGTTCACAGCACCCCTCACCTTGAACTTCTTCTGCTTCTCCTCCTCCTCAGGATCGTCCGTGTGCTTCTGCCCAGGCTTGAAGGCCACCTCAGTCTTATGCAGCGCAGGCAGACCAGCCACAGCACCACCACGCATGCCAGGGCCACCCATCTGGCCGCTGCGTGCGGGGGGCAGCGGCACACCGCGCGCCCAGCGGTCAGACTCAATGCTGCCCTGGGGGGGACCGCGGGGGCCACGGGGACCACCTGGACCACGCAGAGCTTGCTCTGCATTGATTGAACGGAGAGAAGGGGAGGACACGAGAAAATAGTGAGTGTGGCTTGGGTTTGGGGTGTTTTGAGGGGGGGGGACCGCGGGGGCCACAGGGACCGCCAGGACCACCACGAAGGGCTTGCTCTGTATTGGTTAGGGAGTGGAGAAGAGGACAAGCCTTGAAGGGGGAGGGGAGAAGAGGAGAAGGGACATGTGAGCGTGGGATCGGTTGGATTGTGCTGAGTTGGAAGGGCGGGGCATGGGGGCCGTCTGGACCACCACGCAAGGCTTGCTCTGGTGTGTGTGTGGGGGGGGGGGGGAGAGGAGGCAGACAGTGTTGATCTCGTTTGCAGGAGTGTGAGGGAGGTGATCAGGTCGATGGAGGATTGTGTGGCCTATGGGAGGGCCGCGGGGGCCACGGGGGCCACCTGGACCACGCAGAGCTTGCTCTGTGGGGGTGGGGGGGAGGGGGGGATTGGCCCGGGGGGGGGGGGGGGAGGAGGAGAAAGTGTGGGTCTTGTTCAAATGAGTATGAGTGGGACCACCAGGGCTTGCTCTCTGTGTGTGGTGGTGGGGGGGTAGGGGGGGGGGGGGGGGGGGAAGAGGGTTGTTCTTGCTTGTGGGGGTAAGAGGGAGGTGTTCTGGTGGGTAAATGATTGTCTGGATGAGGGGAGCACTGCGGGAGCCGCGGGGGCACACCAACTACACTGCTTCTGATTGCAGCCCACGTACTGAACAACACAGTCAGCAAAACACCCGCCACCTGTCCCCTTTCCATCCTAGCCGCTTACCACAACAAAACATTTGAACGCAGCGCATTGTATTTGGAAAGCCCTCTGTCGTTGATGCGGCTGTCAACACCAGCTGGCAGTGCAGTGAGGCCGTGTGTCGCACTACTGTCAGCTTGCGCAATCAGCTGCATCTCAGACCCACAGCTTACTGTACTGCTTCACGGTGCAGCTGCGCAACCCAGCGCACACCCACAAGAACCAAGAGCAGCCGGTCCCTGCTCCTGGCCATTTCAAGAGCAGCCGGTCCCTGCTCCTGGCCATTTCAAGAGCAGCCGGTCCCTGCTCCTGGCCATTTCAAGAGCAGCCGGTCCCTGCTCCTCGCCATTTCAAGAGCAGCCGGTCCCTGCTCCTCGCCATTTCAAGAGCAGCCGGTCCCTGCTCCTCGCCATTTCAAGAGCAGCCGGTCCCTGCTCCTCGCCATTTCAGAGCTTTGCAAGGCCTTCACTCGAAGAGGCAGCTGTGGGCTCCAGCTGACTAGAAAGTGGATGCACGGCATCCACATCTTTGCCAGCTGTTGCCAACAGCCACACCCCGGCGGGGGGGAGGGGGGCGCTACGCAGCCAACGAGACCAATTGCCCTACCAACCTTACACCCACCACAGCATCTCTTCCATCAGGGGATGCCAGTAAAACATCCCACGCCAACTGTTTCTGATGCACTGACAAGCCCTCGGCTGCACGCGCAGCTGTCAGCACCACGCTCACTACAGAGTGCACGAGTCAGCTGTGCATGACTAAAGAGTGCATCACTACAGAGTGCATGAGTCAAATGTGCATGACTAAAGAGTGCATGACTACAGAGTGCATGAGTCAAATGCACTGGCTGTACCTGTGGCTGGCTGGATGAACACCACCTCTGAGAGCAGCAACCACCATCACGTGTGATAAACCCCACCATTGATGGAGTGACAAGCCCCCTGTCATCTGTGCAGCTGTCACAGCAGCTGGCCAGTTGAGGCACCTGTGGAGATGCCTCCATCCTGCTCAGCTGCCGCCAACAGCTGCACCGCAAACAGAGGCTTGCAATTGCACTGCCTAGCAGACCACACAATCACACAGGAAGTCAGACCAAGCCCTTCACAAGTAACTTCCAATCTATCATGAAGTGGCTCCATACCCATCAATCATCCAAGGAAGGAAAGAACGCACTACACAGGAGGGCCGCAGCCATGCAATGCAATGCAGTGTTGCAAGCCACAGCAGAGGGCGATGTGGGTTGCTTGTGCATATCCACAACATGACCTGGTGCTGTCAGCCACTCGCATACAGCCCGCTTCCAACACATGTTTGTTAGAAAGTCAATCGTGCACCATCCCAGTCCTCTCAACCCCTACCTGTGGGCCGGCTGTGAATAATATGTGGCTGTACAGCACCTTACTATAATGCTCAGCAGCCACACTTCATCAGCAGCCGGTACCACCAGCTGCCCCTATTGCTGAGCAAACACATGTATGGGCAACCATTCGCCATCCACGCCATTCACACCAGCTGCACTCCACTCCCACCAATCAGATCCCTTCCAACCCCAAAAGCTGTCATGACCAGCACGCCTTGCAGAGTGGGCTACCAGCGGGCTGGCTGCTCATCAAGCGTGACTGTAAAGCACTTCACTTGGAAGCTCGTCTACTGCCACGCTTCATCAGCAGCCGGTACCACCAGCTGCCCCTCTTGCTGAGAGCAAACACATTATGTCCGCATGCAACCCACCAACGATCACATACCCAGATGCACCAGCTGCACTCCACTTGTTCCCCGCCTCCCTCCACCATTTTCAACCTCTAAAAATGCATTGACAAGTCCTTGGCCTGAGGTGCACCGACGTCAGCAACCGCTTCGCATGAGGGCCACATGGGGAATGCTCTCCTTCTGCAAAGCTGTTGCCGCACTGACGCCCCTCTACCTGACCACCAGCAACACTGTGTCCGCAACCACCCCCACCAACCAATCACCCAACCAGACAAGCTTAAGGGAGTAGACTTGGGGGCGCTTGATGTGGGTGTAAAAGAGATTGTGGTGCAAATGAGTGGGATGTAGTGGGTGTGTCTGGAAACAACTACATCCCACTCCTCCAAACCCCAATCTCCTACACCGTGTCAAATGCCCCCCAGTCCACTCCCTTGCAGTGCACTGACATACCCATCATTTTGCGTCGTCTCTTGGCTTGAGGTGCAGCTGTCAGCATCAGCATAGGCATGAGGAGCCACCTCCTGGCTGACACCTCCGACACTGCCAGCCAATTACAACATGCTGCACGTCCGAGCCTGTGTATGGCTGAGTGCTTGCAGCACTTACACTGCAAGAATCCAACATGACACCCCACACAATCAGTCACCGCACCTGTACTTCCTGCGACTGCCCCTCCCCTCTTTCACAGAATTCACTGAAAGCCCTCGGCCTGAAGTGCAGCTGTCAGCATCGGCTGGGCATCAGGGCAGCTTGTCTCAACTCGCCCGAGCACAGCCAATACAACAAGCTGCACCTCTCGCTGAGTGCTTGCAGTCCTTCCAGTGTAAGAATGCCCCCACACACTCGCACAACCAGTCAACCCACCTGTGCTCCATTCCTTTTATTGCCCCCCCCTCCCCCCCCCCCCCCCCCCGCCCAAAACACAATCTCCCATCCCACTGACAAGCCCTCGGCCTGAGGTGCACCACTGTCAGCAGCAGCTCGGCATGAGAAACCCCTGTGTGGAGGTGAGTCTGCAGAGCTGATGCCGCACTGATGCGCCCCCACCAGAGGAAGTGCAACATGCAACCACCCCAATAACTGACTGCACACCCAGTCACATAAACCATACTCCAATTGTGTCCCCACCCCACTGCCCACCACAACTCCCTTTCAGGGATTGGATGTTACACAGAACATCGCCCGTTTGGGGAGCAAACAAAGGCTCATTGGGCAAAAGCAACTCTGAACCGAAACAACAACTCTGAATCGAAACAACAACTCTGAACCGAAACAACTTTCAGTGCATTGGCAAGCCCTCGGGCTGAGCTGCAGCTGTGAGGGACCAGCTGGGCAAGAGGAGCACATGTGATGCTGCTTTTTCTCAGCTGGTGTTGCACTTATGCCCCTCAATTTCAGCACGAGCCACACTGTGTCTGCAACCACCCCCACCAACCAGTCACCCACCCAGACAAGGGAGTGGACTGGGGGGCATTTGACATGAGTGTGAATGAGAATGTGGCGCAAATGAGTGGGATGTAGTTGGTGTGTCTGGGACCGACTACATTCCATGCATTCGCACCACAATCTCCTTCACACCTATGTCAAATGCCGGCCCCCAGTCCACTCCCTCGCAGTGCACTCAAAACCCTCGGCCTGTGGTGTAGCAGTCGGCAACAGCTGGGCAAGAAGCGAAACACAACGAATTTCCCTGCAGCACCAGCAGATGCCACACACTGGCACATCTGGCTGAGTGCTTACATATAGGCGAATGACATGTTTGCACCACCATCATGGCCAGCTGGCGCCACCAGCTGCCCCTCTGCATTCGGCTTGCAAACACCACCCCTGCATACATACCACCAACCAGCAGATACCAAGCAACCCACTGCCCCAAGCTCTTTTCCAATTCAGACATCACCCAGTACAAGGACACAGCAGCAGCCCACCCTGCCACCCTGTGCGCGGGCGCCCCCCCCCTCCCCCCGCCAGCGCATGCCTAAGGCCCAATGCAAATGCCAGCTGTCCCCATTGCCAAGCACGCCTCCCCCTCTCCCCCTCAAAAACCCTACCCCCGTCCCCACAAGAAAGGGAAGGAATATTCATAGAAGACATTCCCTACAAGCCCTGCAGGCTGCACGCTCCATGCCATCATGTGCGTGTTTTGACCCCCCCCCCCCCACACACACACACCTGCGCACGCTTCGGGCCCAATGCAGACACCAGCTGCCCCCTACCCCAAGTACGACGGCTGTAGCGTTTCAGTGCCCCTCACCTGCCATCATGTGTGCGTCGGGTCCGCCCCGTCCTCCCCTGAAGCTGCCCTGGCTGGCCAATCCGTCACGGCCCATGCCACGCCCACCCTCCATGCCACGCCGGCCGCCACCACCACCAGCACCACCACCACTGGCGGACCAGTCGCTGTCCATGCGCTCCATGGCATTGCCACGGCTGGGCCTGCGCAAAAGGTGATGACACAGAATAGAGGGATCAAAGAAAAGGTTGTGGGTACTTGAGCACACATATGCATCCACAGTCGTTGTATATGCGCAATATGGCATTGCCATGGCGGGGCCTGCAGGGAAGGGCATGGGATGAAGCAAGGCGGCAGCATGATGGAGTTTGTGAGAACACTTCGGACACACACCTGCGGACACACACCTGTTCCCTGTCCATACTATGGGGAGTGTAAAACATACATGGGATGCAGCCACATGCCCATGCATGCATGCATGCATGTGGACAAGGCAACAGCTGGAAGGACTGTGGGGGCTACCCAACAGGTCATACTGCAGAACACCGCGGAGGTTGCCCGAAGCACGACATTCTGTAAACCCCCACAGCCTTCCCGACTGTGCCCGCCTCCGCCCACGAGACCAGGCACACGTGTACAGTGTACAGCCCCCCCCCCTCCCCCCTGGCTGCACATGTGCTATCCCAAAAACCCATGGACAGCAATGCACCCAACCTCAACAAACAGGGGGTGAGCAGGCAAACTGCAAGACAAAGCATCAAAAGCTGGGAGGGCTGTGAGGGATACACAAGAGGTGACACTGCAAAGCACCCAGGAAAGGTGAAGCGCATGTCTCACCTGCTGTGAAACCCCTACAACCTTCCCAACTGTGCCCGCATTTAACAAGGCCAGGCACATGATGTACGATAGTACAACCTGGCCCCCACCCGTGCTGCACGGGCGCTATCCAGAAAACCCCACGGACAGAAACTCACCCACCCTCAACAGAGAGTGAGCAAACGAATTGCTAGACAACCATCATTGTGAGAAGGGGTGTAAACATGAAGCGCAGGCACATGCCTATGCATATGTGGACACGGCAACACCTAGGAAGAATGCCGGGGCTGCACGACACGTGGTACTCCAGCTCATGGACAGCGACGGCACACAGTACAACCTACTCTAGAGCCCCAGAACCTCCCCAATGCTGCTTGCGATAAGTGGCAACCCAGGCAGACACAGTGCACTGTACAGCCCGAGCCCAAAAGGGGGGACTGTAAGGGCTGCACAACAGGTTGTACTCTAAGGTTATAGACGGCTACAGCGTCGTGTACAGTCTCCTGCCAAACCCGCACATCCTCCCCGATGCTGCTTGCTGTAAATGACAACCCAGGCAGATGCAGTATGCTGCACAGCCCAAGCCCAACAGCTGGGAGGGCTGTGAGGGATGCACAACAGGTTGTACTCCAAGATCACCGAGGGGGTGAGCTACAGTACAACCTCCTGTAAAACCCCCCACAACCTTCCCAATGCTGCTCGCCCAGGCAGATACAGTATGCTGCACAGCCCGAGTCCAAAAGCTGGGTGGGCTGTGAGGGATGCACAACAGGTTGTACTTGCAGCATCATCGGGGCAGATGTGCAAGAGTACAACCTCCTGCGGACCCCCCACAACGTCCCGTTGCTGCCGATGTAAATGGCGAAGCAGGCAAATACAGTACGCTGTACAGCCTTCCCCATGACTGTGCTGTGCAGATGATGTTTGTGACGATATGTACGGCATCTCACCTAGCCCCGGCATGCACGAAAAGGTTTGCGGGCAGGGGGGAATTGTGCATTGCTGTCCAAGTATCACACTCTGATGACCACCACGCGGCGCTTCTACTGCTGTGGGTGTAATGAGACCGGGGGGGGGGGGATACAAAACATGAGGAAGATGTGGCAAACTTGACAGGAGGGGAGGAGATACATGTAGGTGGCGCCCAAACAAATTGGCAACACAGACACTCCCTCTAGTAAGGTGCGTGGGATGGCCTGAGCGGAAGAACAACTACTATTGCTGTGGGTATAGCGCCAGTTGCACTACCTGCATCCACTCATTCGGCTGGGCAGCAGTGGAACAGCAGGTAAAGGTGAGCAGGTGGGAAGAGCACCCGTTCAGTTTTATCTGCTGCTGCCATGCCCGCCCACCAGATGGGTGGATGTAGCTAGCACGCTCTCACTCAAGCAGAGGTTGAATCTCACTCAAACAGAGGTTGAACACAGGCTGCAGACGGTCATGCAAGCCAACTTCTGATAGTGCCTCCTCTGGCCACAGTGTGAAAAATGATCAGGAGTCAGGCTGTAAAACAGGGCTATGCTGGTTGGTGATGGCTGCAACAGCTGCACCCAGACATTTGGCGGTGTGATGACAGCTTCACACTCTCATCAGCTGCCAAGTGGGTGGTGCAGCTGGTGTAGCTGTCACTGTAACAGCAGCCGCATACAAGCTAATCTTGCAATCAAAAGATACAGCAGCTGCAGCTGTCGGGGCATTGCATCATATGCACAATTCAGTGCAGCCCATGCCGCTGTCAAAACCCCTGTCGACCACCAGCCTAAATGGCCCCCCGCCCCCCAGAAACCCCTAAAGCAAGCACCCCCCCCCCCCACCCCAACACACTCCCCTGTTGTGGCTGTTGCAGCTGCCAACGCCGCCCATACCGTGGCCACTCCTTTTGAGTGGCGGCAACCGGCACAACGAGACACCAGATGGGCCCTGCATTGCCGCCCACCCTGGTAATCAGAAGGTCGCCCACCCCACAGCCACTCCAGAGTGGTGGCAACAGCGGCAGCAGTGAGGCGCCAGATGGGCTGTGAGCCCACTGACAGACGCCACTGCTGCCCCCACTGCCGCCCACCCTGGTGATCAAAGCGGTCACCCACTCCACAGCCACTCCTCAGAGTGGCGGCAACAGCGGCAGCAGTGAGATGCGGTAGGCGAGTAAACCCATCAGCACACTCACTGCTGCCGCCACTGCTGCCCACCCTGGTGACCAGATGCAGCCACGAAAAAACGGCAGCCTTTCAACAGGGCGAGCAGGCCGCTGGGATGTACTGGGATAGCACAATTGCTGCAGCTGTCAGGCCTACCCAGCTTTCCCCAGCAGCAACTGCTGGCAGGGCAGCACCAGTACAGCCATCCCACATGTTTTCAAAGCAGCACCATGCCCCTCCCCCCTCCCCACCCCAAACTCTCACCACACACCCCAACCACACACCCTCCCGGCCCCATACACTCTCACCACACCGCCCACCCACACACCACGCTCAAAACAAACCTTGTAACTCCATTAACTCATTGATTACTCACTTGCGGTTCATGCCCCTGTCGAAGCCGCCAGGCCCAAAGCCACCAGCTGCATTAGGCATCTCCGTTGGTGGGTTACCCTCCCACTCCCCTGGCTTCAAATCAGGCGGGTGTGCACCATGCGCAGTACGCAGCGTCTTCATGAAATCGGCTGTGTAGCGCACCCGCCCGTCTGGTGCCTTTGTTGCCCCAGCAAAGGGTGTGCCGGCTGCTGCTGCTCCACTGCTGCTGCCTGCTGCTGGTGCCTCCACCTTGCCCTTCTCTGCCTTGACCTCCCAGCTCTCATCTGCATCAGACTTAGTGCGCTGGGGCTGCACGACAAAAGAAAAGGAGACAGGACAGCTCAGCGCAGTGCAACATAACAAAGGTTGACGCCCAAACAGGTCCATACAACTACAAAAACCTGCCTCAACACCTTCAGTCGGGTGTGAACAGTGACACAAGCGGCGCCATAACCCTTCATACCAAGCCACCTGCACCAGACTGTGGAGCAACAGATTCTGAATTCTCATACTAGCTCAGCAGCTACCTCAGCGTCCTTCATACCAAGGCACCTTCAAGAAACTTTGGTGCAACAGTCAGGTCCTAAACACATTCCCCCAAAGCTCCGCCGTGTCAGCCGTTACCACATGCAACGTACCTGTTCAGGCTGCTGCTGCTCTGCCGGCTTCTCCTCCTGCTCTGCTGCTGCTGCTGCTGGTGCCTCCTCTCCCTGTGCTGCTGCTGCAGGCGGGGGTGAGGGGGCCTTCCTGAACGTGTCATACAGGTCACTGCTGCCCTTGTCATCATACTTGCCCTTGCCCTTCTTCTTGCTGGCGGCGGCCGCTGCTGCTGCTGCTGCAGCCGACGCAGCCGTCGCTGCCGGCGCGGCAGCAATGGCAGCAGCGGCAGCAGCAGCTGCTGCTGCAGCTGCTGCTGCAGCGGCAGCGGAGGAAGGTGCCTCCTTGGTGGTTGCTGCTGCTGCTGCGGGCTTGGCGGCTGGCTCTGCTTCCTTGCCTGGAAGCGGGGACAGAGCATGAACAAGAAAACAGAGTCAACACACAGTCACATGCATCGTACACATACAGTGACATGCACATGAGGGTAGCACAAATGTTCCAGACGTTCTGCCATGTTCGGTTTGACACATGTGTTGAAACGTGCCATCTCACAGGACGGGTTGGGGCATGTCTGTTGAATGCCCACTGGGTGTAACATGAACGAAAAATCATAGCAGCAGCAGCTGTCAACATGGCAGCACCACCACTTCTCACCTGCAGCCTGCGTGCCGTTAGCAGCAGAAGGCTTCACCTCTGCTGCTGCTGCTCCTGCTGCCTTAGTAGCAGCCGCCTTGTCAGCTGCTGCTGGCTTCGCCTCTGCTGCTGCTGGCATTGCTGGTGCTGCTGGTGCTGCCGGGTCAATCACCGTACGAGGGGCAGCAGGCCCTATGGGCTTGGCTGTTGGCTTCTGCTGTGCTGACTGGGCCACAGCACTCCATGAGGAGGTGCGGGTGGCTGTGACAGTAGTGGGACCTGCAGCAGCAGCACCCTTGTCAGCAGCGGCAGCAGCAGCGGGCTTGTCACCCTCGGGTGACTTGTCTGCTGCTGCTGCTGGCTTGTCAGCGGCAGCGGCAGCAGCGGCAGCTGCAGGCTTCTTGGCCTTGTCTGCTGCTGCTTTGTCCGCTGCTGCTTTGTCCGCGGCTGTCTTGTCTGCTGCTGCCTTGTCCGCTGCTGCTTTGTCAGCCGCTGCCTTGTCTGCTGCTGCTTTCTCTGCTGCTGCTGCTGCCTTGTCAGACTTCTCCTTATCAGCTGCTGCTGCTTTGTCTGCTGCTGCTTTATCAGCAGCAGCCTTGTCTGCTGCTGCCTTATCTGCTTTGTCTGCTGCTGACTTGGTGGCCGCCGCCTTGTCAGCTGCTGCTGCTGCCTTTCCAGAGTCCGCCTTGTCTCCCTTGGCCTGCTGTGCAGCAGCAGGCTTGCCAGCATCTGCTGCTGCTGCTGCTGGCTTCGCCTCAACCGCCGGCTGCTTGGCAGCTGCTGCTGCTGCTGCTGGCTTGGGCTTGTCTGCTGCTGCTGGTGGGGGCTTGATAGGCAGGCCCTTGCTGGGGGGTGTGCTGACCTTGCCAGCAGGGGGGGCCACAATTGGCAGAGCAGCAGAGGGACGCTCCGGAGTGGGGGGCTTCGACTGCACTGCTGCTGCCGCTGGTACTGGTGCTGCTGCTGCTGCTGGTGTTGGCGTCACCGCTGCTGCCGGTGCCGCCGCCGCTGCTGCTGCTGCTGGTGCAGGGGTTGCTGCTGCTGCTGCTGCTGGTGCTGCCGCTGGCGCTGCTGCCGCTGCTGCTGCTGGTGCTGCTGCACCTCCTGCACTCCCAGTGGCTGGTTTGCCATCTGGCAGAGCAATCGGCTTCTTTGTGTTGGGATTGACAATCAGCACCGGACGCCGAACCCGGCCCACGACTGGTGCTGCAGGTGTCACCTGGCCCACTGCTGCTGGTGCTCCTGCTGCCTGGCCCACAGCAGCACCTGCAGGTGGCACACCAGTCTTAGCGTGTGCTGCTGCTGCTGCAGCTGCGGACCCGGCCCCAGCTGGGCCCACCCCTGCCCCACTGTGCTGTGGGCCAGCTGAAGCATGTGGGCCGGGGTGAGGTCCCGACCCACCAGCTGCACCAACCTGGCCCATTCCGGGACCTACAGTGCCACCGCTGCTGCTGAGGGGAGTAGGCGGTCCCTGAACCCCGCCCACACCTGGCCCACCGGCATGTGCGCCCGGGTGAGGTCCCGCCCTCGGGTGGTGTGGGCCGGGTACGTGAGCACCAGAGTACGGTCCGGGCCCCTGCTGTGGGCCGGGTTGCTGGTGCTGCTGCTGCGCTGCTGCGCCACCACCGCTGCTGCCTGGCTGCTGCTGGGGGATTGGCTGGTGCCCTCCCATCTGCTGCTGCTGCCCGGGAACTGCCGGCAGCTGCTGCATAGGCATTGCTCCGAACGCCCCTGGCGGAATCATCCCCGCAAACGGCACCTGGCCAGGGAAGGGCACCATTGGTGGGTAGGGCCCGGGCATGTTCTGAGGGTAGCCAGGGTTGTAGAACATACCCCCACCCACCCCGGAGTACATCTGCATGGGGACACCCATCTGAGGGGACCCATAGTAGCTGCCTGCTGCTGCTGGGTGTGCAGGGACACCCCCTGGCCCCTTACCTCCCGCTGCTGGTGACCCCGACCCTGCAGGAATCGCAGAAGCCCCATAGGGCCCCCTAGCTCCCCGGGGGTGGGGACCCCCACCCCCACCACCGCCACCCTCGCTGTGTGGAGCATGGGGGTCACCCCCGGGGTTGTTCCCCCCTCGGGGACCACCCCAGCCGCCCCTGCTGCCCCCCTTGGGGTGTGGGGGCCCACCAGGGTTGTGTCCCTGGGGTGGTGGTGGGCCAGATTGGTGGTGTGGGGCATCTGGTCCGCCTGGTCCGTGCTGCTGCTGTGGGCCGGGTCCGTGGTTGGGGCCAGGGTTGGGTCCTGGTCCGCCTGCTGCCATGCCTGGACCATGGTTGGAGCCTGCAGCATGAACAGCAGTGAAGGGGAAGCAGGAGCAGAGAGGGGAAAGAGCAGCGGTCAGCAGTCAAAAGCAGCGGCCACAGCATGATGAAGCAAAGGAAAGCCAAACTGTAGACAGAAGCGTGAGCTTGACACACAAGCGGGCAGGGAGGGAGGGGGGCAGGGGGACACAGCATGAGGTTTCGTGAAAGCTGTAAGGTGCTTGTATGCACGAGAACCCTCCAGCCCTTCCCTGCTAACCAAGCTTGCACTCATGCTTGCCGCTGCTGCTGGTCCAGGCACAATCTGGGCAGAATTGAGACCAAAAAGCAGTGACGTTGAGCATTGGCAGAAGCCGGGAGAGGGGAAGGAGTGGGGGGGGGGGGGGGGAGGTGGCCTTTCATGCATTGATGTTTCCTTCGGGTATGCTAGAGGCTAGCAACAGATCCTGCGCTAACAACCGTGTTGTGAAGTACAGCAGCGTCCCACAGATGCGCTAGGCACACAGACTAATCGCATGCATGCAGCTTGCACAGCAGCCTGCCAAATAATTTGTCAACCCAGCACTGCGTGATACGCAAGGTGCACACAAGCAAACTGCACACGTGTACAGCAGCGGTATGGGACCCCATAGGAGATGCCCTACATGCCCGAGTGAAATCATGATAAAAGCTAGCAGGCTCCACGCTTGGAAAGTTGGCCGACAGCAGCAATGGCTGCACGGCTGTGCACACATAACAGGCTGTCGGCGTGCAACTCAACGAGGAACTTGCTTAATGAAGAACTTGCTTTGAGAAGCAAGCGGTTCATTGAGCAGCCTGCTGACAAACCGTTGTGTGGGACAGCAGCACAGCAGCACTACAGAATGTGGCACGCGTTGTTAGAGCAATGCAAGTACCCCATGCACAAAAAGTCCAACTTTTTGTATCTGCTGCTGTGCACATGGCGTGCAGCAAAACAAAACAGGAGCTTCAACCTGCAGCCGTACTGGTGCTGTGACGAACAGATAAGTAGACACCTAGTACGATTGCCAGGATTGTGCTACTACTACTTTACCGAATCAGGGCCTCGCCCTTTCAGGTTTGCTAAATAGGGTGGCACAAACATCTGGGGGCAACAACGGGCAGGTTGAGAAAAAGCCAGGTGATTGTTTCCTGGTCCTCCCACAACCTGCCCGTTGCCGCCCCTGGTGCCTGTGCCGCCCTGTTATGAACCATCCTGCTGGTTCTGACCCAGGCTTTTGTACACAGCTTTACACAGCGCCTGACCACTCTGCCACCAGCGCCGCCAACACCCACCTGCGCCCATGCCTGTGTGCTTAGGTCCTGGGCCTGATGGCCCCTGTGGTCCAGCTGCTGTGTTGCTGTTGGGCCGCCCAGGAGGGGGTGGGGGGGCAGGGTTGCCTCCACCCTGGGGGCCACCACCACCTGCAGCAGCGGCAGCAGCAGCATGATGATGTAATGTGAGCTTGCCTCGTCAACAGTAGCTCGTCAACACTAGGGCGGCTGGCCAGTTGTGCCATGTGTCCTGCTTGCCCCGTACCACAATTGCGTTGTGGGTGCTATAAATCACACAGCTATGATGACCCCTGGATGTTGGCTAAGCTTGCGCCATAGCAAAGTGCGGCTGGAAGGGGCAGCCGACTAAATCTACCCCCACACCCACCTTTTCCCCGGCCTGGTGGTGGTTGTGATGAAACAAGCAGCTTAGTTGATGGCTAAGGATGTGTTGCAAGGGTCGCACAGCTACAATAGCACGAGGTGTAGCCATGATGCTGCAGCTACAACTGTTCGTCAGCCTGCCTCTGCCCGCTGCCTGATCATGGTGCCTGGTGCAGGTCATTTTGTCCACAGTCATTTTGACCACAGGAGGGGCCTGGCCACCCCCCCCCCACACACACACGCACAGACACAGTTGGATGCAAGCCTGGTGTCTTACACAACGGGACGTCCTTTCCTGCAGGGGATATGCCCAAGATACAAGGGCTGTCCTACAAAAGCAGTCAAACATCACCGACTTTGTACAACATAAGGAAACTAACCGATCCCTCATCTTGTACAAAGACAGTGACGTCTGGCTATCCTAATAGGGACAGCCTTTGTACAACTCGCATGCATTCACCCTCCATCACCACACAGATTGTGACGGGATTGTTACGCAGACCTTATCAACCCCCCGAGCATTGCAGTGCACACTTTCGGATGCTCCTGTTACACAAATCAATAAAACACACAACCAGGCTGTCCAGCAACCCACCTGGTGCTCCTGCTGCAGGCCCATGGCTGCTGTTTGCTGCTGCTGCTGCTGCTGCTGGTGCAGGGGGTGCTGGTGCGGCCTGTGCTGGTGCAGCACCACCCTTGCCTCCAGATGCTGCTGGTGCGGCTGCCGCTGCCGCTGGTGCTGCTGCTGCTGGTGCGGACTTGCTCTGTGGCAGCAACAGCAGCAGCAGAGAAAAGATAGAAGCAGGCCACAGCACATGACACAGTGCGGTGCTGAGATATGGTACAGGAACGAGCCAATAAAAAAGGGGAGTGTGCACAGCCCGCCCGCATGGCTGCTTGAACAAACCACTCTGCACCCAGACCCCGCGACCAGCGCCAGAAAGCAGCAGTGGGGGAGCCAGCTGCCTGAAATGGTGCACCAGCTGCAGCTGCCAGTGCTGTAATGTGCTGTGCTGGCTTGACGCCCCCAGACCACATCTGCCGTTGCAGCCTGCTGTGGAGCTGTGCACCCAGCCTATCCACCTGAAAATGCAACATCCCATCTCCTGCCCGTCCGACAACAGCTGGGTCTTGTTGCAGCTGCTTGTGTTGTGCCTATACTCCCGCCCTGCTGGCTTCCAGTCCCCCGCTGCCCTCACTTCCGCTGCTGCTGTCTCGTGCTGCCTCCCATCATCGAAGCTGCCAGCAGTGCTGCTGTAATACCCTAGGCTGGATCCAACAACACCCTGATATCCTCCTCCGCACTGCACTCACCTCTCCTGCTGGTGGTTCGTCACCAAAAGTCCCAAAGCTGAGCTCGCCAGATCTGAACAGCTCCTGGGGGGGCTGGCTGGTGGCCGTGTCTGCTGCTTTGTTGTTGGTGTTTGTGGTGCTGCTGCTGGCACCATCACCTGCAGGGGACAACAAAGAGACACGCAGCACCCAAAAACAGGGCGGCAACAACGATGTTGCGAGGGGTTCAGGGAGATTGCAGCATTCAAGACAAAGGCAGAAGAAGCGTGATGGGTGCGGTCACCCAAACGCAGCTGCATTGCTGACTGTGATTGGCTGTACGGTGGTCACTGCAACGGTACCATGTGTGTAGCTTGATGCTGCTGGTTCTGCTGCTGACAGCGGGCGTCTGACGCCCAATGGTGCTGCTGCTGAAGCGACCGGCAGTGTGCCTAGTTCCGATCCCACCTGACTCGCTGGGGGGCGCCTGTTTCTTCACAATGTTTGCCCAAGAGCCACCTCCACCACCACCACCTGCACATGATTGATAAAACAAGACATGCCGTAAGCTGCTGCAATGTTGGGTGCATGTGTGGTGTGGTGCTGCTGTGGCAGTGCATGGTTGCTGTCCTGGTGCTGCTGCTGCATGCACAGCGTCACATCGTGCTGCCACGTACACCAAATCAACATCCTATGGCAGTAGAGAAGCGGGCCCTTGATAAGCCAGTTGCCTCACCAGCTGGTTCATTCTTGCCCGAGATCGCACGTTGAGCAGATGGTGGCTGCTCTACTGCTCCCGACCCAGACGGCCTGCGATCGCAAATCAGATAAGTATAATAAAAACCAAGAACATCTGCACGCTTGCTGAGGCGAGCAGATTGGCGAGGCACGGTTGCTCACCCAGCCTTGGCTCCGCCTCGACCTCCCCTGCCTGTTGCAGGGCCACGTCCACGTCCACCAGTTGGTGCGCTGTTTGTGGCCCTGTCTGCTCCATTGCCCCTGCCCGTTTGGGACATGAGCAGCCCCTGCGAAGAGGAACTGAGCTGCCAATGAGGGGTGCTGCTTCCTACGTGTGGGCGATGTTTTTTTGCTTAGCCTTTGTCAGGCTAGAAAAGAGGACCACAATGGGCCTGCCCATCGCCCTAGTGCACGGTCCCACAATGTGTTACAGCAGCGGGTACACAACTGCTAGGGATCCTCTGCCAGAGAAAGCATGCCCCGCTTGCTCAATCACATCTGATCGTTACTGCACCCCATTTCAAGCTTGCATCAGCTGCTGAAGCAGAATCCAAGGCCCACTCTAGACATCCCAGCATTACCTTGCACATGCACGCTGGCTAATCTCCAACCTCGCACACTCTGCAGTCAGACCATCCCTATCAGCTCAGATCAACACTATGCCTTTGATATTGTTATGTGGGCAGCCGTGCAGTGGCAAGAGCACAGTAGCAGCCAAGCTTTGTGAGCTGCTATCAGCAGGGCACCCGGTGCATGTAGTGGATGAGCCATCCCTCCACCTAGAACGCAACAGCTCTTATCAAAGTAAGGGGGAAACGGTGAATTGGTTATGGTGAACTTTCTGTCAAATGCAGTGTGCTGAGGGGCCATGCGCAACTGACTGATAGCGAGGGGATTTGCGGCGGCAGCAGCAGCAGCAGTATGGGGGCTGTGTCGCACATGCCAAATGCTGTGGTGTGCATGCATTAGTAGCAGCAGTAGGGCAGCAGCAAGATCACCTCCAGCAGCATATGCCACCATTCAGGTTCCCCCCCCCCCTTCCCCCACAACACCCCCCCCCCCACCCCCTCCCTGCCCTCCTTCCAGCCTCTGTCCAGGAGAAGTCTACGCGTGGTTCGCTCAAGTCTGCTGTTGAGCGGTCCATCAGCAAGAAGACCATCATAATACTGGACTCACTCAACAACATCAAGGTGAGGTGACAGATTGCTAGGGTGTTTGGAGGGAGGGAGGGAGGGAGGGGGGAGAGGGGGGGAAGCAGCAGGGGGAGGGGGGAAGGAGAGCCAGGGCCAGTTGGCAGCAGGGGACAGGGAAGGGAGCAGCAGTAGTGGCGGGTGGGGGCCAGGTTGTACGCCACATTTTTTTGTTGCAGGGGGGCAGTAGCAGGTGTGAAGGGGGGGCATGCCAAGGTGTAGGGGATGAGTAGGGGGGCGAGGGTGGGCAGGCCGCGGAGGGTTACAATGTAACGAAGCAGCAGCAGCAGCAGCAGGCAACAGCGGATGAGGTAAAGGGAGCCAGGGCCTGTGATTTATACAACCACACCCTACTTGCGGCTTTGGCTCCCCATTGCAGTGGCTGTAGCATTGTACGTGTACGCGAAGGGGTGGGGAAAGGGGAGACACAAGGCGGCGCAGTTGTGTCATGGGTGCGTAAGCCTGGGCTACATGCGGTGTCTGGAGAGGGAAAGGCCCGGAGAGATAGTACAGGGGGGGCAGCACCAGCGGCTGGTGTTGCACATACTGGACAGATGTGGCACTGAATCATTTACCATTTAGTGGCAGTGCTTGCACAAGCAGAGGGTGCACTAAATATAACTGCATTGCTGCTGCTGCTGGTGCTGCTGCTGCTCCCTCAGGGCTACCGTTATGAGCTGTGGTGTGTTGCGCGTGCTGCCGGCACACGCTACTGCATGGTGCATGTGGCCACAGCCACTGACACGTGCAGGGACTGGAACAAGGAGCGGCCAGAGGGCCAAACCTACTCACAGGCTGTGTAAGTGGCAGCGTGTCTTCAGGGGGGCAGGAGGGAGGAGAAGAGGGCGGGGGGGGGGGGGTCGGTGCGTGTATGCGGCCACAGCGCCTGGTATCTTGGGGGGCTGGAACCAGGGGCGTCCAGGGGACCAGGCATACTCACAGGCTGTGTGAGTGACTTATCCGTTCTGACATGTGACCAATGTTGACATTCAGCTTGCCATGAGGGTGTTAAGCCCTAGGCCCTAGGTGGTGACGACTTGTGGATGCACACTGTGTGGAAGATTCCCTGGCAACAAGCATCCGATAGGCTGCTCACAACAACTGCTACCAACGTGTGGCAACCCCATGCTTGTTGGCTGCCCCCTTGACACACCCGCACACACCACCTCCACTTGCAGCATGGCACAGCATGATGTCATTGCTGCTACTGCTGCTGCTGCTGCTGCTGCTGCTGCTGCTGTGACTGCTGCTGCTGCTGCTGTGCTTGCAGGTTTGAGGACTTGGCGGGGCGCTTTGAGACCCCAGACCCCCGCAACCGCTGGGACTCACCCCTCTTCACAGTAGTGCCAGGTACGAGTGGTGAATCCTGCAGAAGATTATCAAAGAATGCGCACGCAGCACTTGCAGGACAGCACAGTACAGGGCAGAACAGTACAGCCTGGCACAGTACCACACAGTACAGTGCTGTAAAGTACAATGATCGAGACAGCGTCTCATTTTGTGGCACTGGCCAGCGGCCTGATTTGGGGTGACTTCTTGCTTTTGTGTGCACATGAGGCTCGTTCTTGTTGCTGCAATTACTGTCTCTTAGTGATTCGTCCCCCCAACCTGCCATGTCCCCCCCCCCCCCCCCCCTCCCCCCCCCTCCCCCGCCCCTGCCAGGCAGTCCTGATGAGTCAGCAGTGCTGCAGGCCATAGCAGCAGCCATGACAGGAAACACGCTGCAGCGGCAGCAGCAGCAGCAGCCGTCAACCTCAGCAGCAGCAGCAGCAGCAGCAGCAGCAGCAGGTGGTGATGGCAGCTGTGTGGATGAAGATCAACGGTTGCAGCTGCAGGCCGCTGCTGCACGTGGTGGGGTGCGCTGCAGCCGACGATGGCGACGACTAACCCCAGCCTGATGGCCACAAACTTGCTGCATGAAATAGACACGGCTGTACAGGTGAGGGTGGTGGGTGGTGGTGGTGGTGGGGGGGGGTGCTGTCTGTATGGGTGTGGGGTCTTGGGTGAAGGCGCAGGAGGGGGGGGGGGTCGAGGTTGTTTCTGTGAAATGTCCCTGCATGGGTGCTGGTGCTGTTGAAGCTTGCTGTGCTGCTTTGTGCTGTGCAGCCAATGCATCTTAGTAGGAAAGTTGCACCGTATGAGTGCAGCACTGCCAGGTACCTTGGTGAAGAGGGCCTTCAAAGTTCAGAACATGGGTGTACAGTATGACTTGCACCTGAGTGGTGGTACCTTGCTGCTGGTGTGCTTATCTGCAGGACGTGGTGAATCGTGTGATGGAGGTTCAGCAGCTGTCATCAGATGCGGGGGGTGCAGCAGGCACAGTGGTGGACCTGGGACCTGCAGGCCAGCTCAGGCTACACAGACACCTGTCACTGGCAGGTAAATATTGTGTGTGTGTGTGTGTGTGTGGTGTG
>VIIQ02000828.1:0-15409 GCA_007449985.2 Desmodesmus armatus
AAACCCCTGTGTGGAGGTGAGTCTGCAGAGCTGATGCCGCACTGATGCGCCCCCACCAGAGGAAGTGCAACATGCAACCACCCCATAACTGACTGCACACCCAGTCACATAAACCATACTCCAATTGTGTCCCCACCCCACTGCCCACCACAACTCCCTTTCAGGGATTGGATGTTACACAGAACATCGCCCGTTTGGGGAGCAAACAAAGGCTCATTGGGCAAAAGCACTCTGAACCGAAACAACAACTCTGAATCGAAACAACAACTCTGAACCGAAACAACTTTCAGTGCATTGGCAAGCCCTCGGGCTGAGCTGCAGCTGTGAGGGACCAGCTGGGCAAGAGGAGCACATGTGATGCTGCTTTTTCTCAGCTGGTGTTGCACTTATGCCCCTCAATTTCAGCACGAGCCACACTGTGTCTGCAACCACCCCCCCACCACCAGTCACCCACCCAGACAAGGGAGTGGACTGGGGGGCATTTGACATGAGTGTGAATGAGAATGTGGCGCAAATGAGTGGGATGTAGTTGGTGTGTCTGGGACCGACTACATTCCATGCATTCGCACCACAATCTCCTTCACACCTATGTCAAATGCCGGCCCCCAGTCCACTCCCTCGCAGTGCACTCAAAACCCTCGGCCTGTGGTGTAGCACGTCAACAGCTGGGCAAGAAGCGAAACACAACGAATTTCCCTGCAGCACCAGCAGATGCCACACACTGGCACATCTGGCTGAGTGCTTACATATAGGCGAATGACATGTTTGCACCACCATCATGGCCAGCTGGCGCCACCAGCTGCCCCTCTGCATTCGGCTTGCAAACACCACCCTGCATACATACCACCAACCAGCAGATACCAAGCAACCCACTGCCCCAAGCTCTTTTCCAATTCAGACATCACCCAGTAGGACACAGCAGCACCCACCCTGCCACCCTGTGCGCGGGCGCCCCCCCCCTCCCCCCGCCAGCGCATGCCTAAGGCCCAATGCAAATGCCAGCTGTCCCCATTGCCAAGCACGCCTCCCCCTCTCCCCCCTCAAAAACCCTACCCCCGTCCCCACAAGAAAGGGAAGGAATATTCATAGAAGACATTCCCTACAAGCCCTGCAGGCTGCACGCTCCATGCCATCATGTGCGTGTTTTGACCCCCCCCCCCCACACACACACACCGCCTGCCACGCTTCGGGCCCAATGCAGACACCAGCTGCCCCCTACCCCAAGTACGACGGCTGTAGCGTTTCAGTGCCCCTCACCTGCCATCATGTGTGCGTCGGGTCCGCCCCGTCCTCCCCTGAAGCTGCCCTGGCTGGCCAATCCGTCACGGCCCATGCCACGCCCACCCTCCATGCCACGCCGGCCGCCACCACCACCAGCACCACCACCACTGGCGGACCAGTCGCTGTCCATGCGCTCCATGGCATTGCCACGGCTGGGCCTGCGCAAAAGGTGATGACACAGAATAGAGGGATCAAAGAAAAGGTTGTGGGTACTTGAGCACACATATGCATCCACAGTCGTTGTATATGCGCAATATGGCATTGCCATGGCGGGGCCTGCAGGGAAGGCATGGGATGAAGCAAGGCGGCAGCATGATGGAGTTTGTGAGAACACTTCGGACACACACCTGCGGACACACACCTGTTCCCTGTCCATACTATGGGAGTGTAAAACATACATGGGATGCAGCCACATGCCCATGCATGCATGCATGCATGTGGACAAGGCAACAGCTGGAAGGACTGTGGGGGCTACCCAACAGGTCATACTGCAGAACACCGCGGAGGTTGCCCGAAGCACGACATTCTGTAAACCCCCACAGCCTTCCCGACTGTGCCCGCCTCCGCCCACGAGACCAGGCACACGTGTACAGTGTACAGCCCCCCCCCCCTCCCCCCTGGCTGCACATGTGCTATCCCAAAAACCCATGGACAGCAATGCACCCAACCTCAACAAACAGGGGGTGAGCAGGCAAACTGCAAGACAAGCATCAAAAGCTGGGAGGGCTGTGAGGGATACACAAGAGGTGACACTGCAAAGCACCCGGAAAGGTGAAGCGCATGTCTCACCTGCTGTGAAACCCCTACAACCTTCCCAACTGTGCCCGCATTTAACAAGGCCAGGCACATGATGTACGATAGTACAACCTGGCCCCCACCCTGCTGCACGGGCGCTATCCAGAAAACCCCACGGACAGAAACTCACCCACCCTCAACAGAGAGTGAGCAAACGAATTGCTAGACAACCATCATTGTGAGAAGGGGTGTAAACATGAAGCGCAGGCACATGCCTATGCATATGTGGACACGGCAACACCTAGGAAGAATGCCGGGGCTGCACGACACGTGGTACTCCAGCTCATGGACAGCGACGGCACACAGTACAACCTACTCTAGAGCCCCAGAACCTCCCCATGCTGCTTGCGATAAGTGGCAACCCAGGCAGACACAGTGCACTGTACAGCCCGAGCCCAAAGGGGGGACTGTAAGGGCTGCACAACAGGTTGTACTCTAAGGTTATAGACGGCTACAGCGTCGTGTACAGTCTCCTGCCAAACCCGCACATCCTCCCCGATGCTGCTTGCTGTAAATGACAACCCAGGCAGATGCAGTATGCTGCACAGCCCAAGCCCACAGCTGGGAGGGCTGTGAGGGATGCCAACAGGTTGTACTCCAAGATCACCGAGGGGGTGAGCTACAGTACAACCTCCTGTAAAACCCCCCACAACCTTCCCAATGCTGCTCGCCCAGGCATATACAGTATGCTGCACAGCCCGAGTCCAAAGCTGGGTGGGCTGTGAGGGATGCACAACAGGTTGTACTTGCAGCATCATCGGGGCAGATGTGCAAGAGTACAACCTCCTGCGGACCCCCCCACAACCCCGTTGCTGCCGATGTAAATGGCGAAGCAGGCAAATACAGTACGCTGTACAGCCTTCCCCATGACTGTGCTGTGCAGATGATGTTTGTGACGATATGTACGGCATCTCACCTAGCCCCGGCATGCACGAAAAGGTTTGCGGGCAGGGGGGAATTGTGCATTGCTGTCCAAGTATCACACTCTGATGACCACCACGCGGCGCTTCTACTGCTGTGGGTGTAATGAGACCGGGGGGGGGGGGATACAAAACATGAGGAAGATGTGGCAAACTTGACAGGAGGGGAGGAGATACATGTAGGTGGCGCCCAACAAATTGGCAACACAGACACTCCCTCTAGTAAGGTGCGTGGGATGGCCTGAGCGGAAGACAACTACTATTGCTGTGGGTATAGCGCCAGTTGCACTACCTGCATCCACTCATTCGGCTGGGCAGCAGTGGAAACAGCAGGTAAAGGTGAGCAGGTGGGAAGAGCACCCGTTCAGTTTTATCTGCTGCTGCCATGCCCGCCCACCAGATGGGTGGATGTAGCTAGCACGCTCTCACTCAAGCAGAGGTTGAATCTCACTCAAACAGAGGTTGAACACAGGCTGCAGACGGTCATGCAAGCCAACTTCTGATAGTGCCTCCTCTGGCCACAGTGTGAAAAATGATCAGGAGTCAGGCTGTAAACAGGGCTATGCTGGTTGGTGATGGCTGCAACAGCTGCACCCAGACATTTGGCGGTGTGATGACAGCTTCACACTCTCATCAGCTGCCAAGTGGGTGGTGCAGCTGGTGTAGCTGTCACTGTAACAGCAGCCGCATACAAGCTAATCTTGCAATCAAAAGATACAGCAGCTGCAGCTGTCGGGGCATTGCATCATATGCACAATTCAGTGCAGCCCATGCCGCTGTCAAAACCCCTGTCGACCACCAGCCTAAATGGCCCCCCGCCCCCCAGAAACCCCTAAAGCAAGCACCCCCCCCCCCCACCCCCAACACACTCCCCTGTTGTGGCTGTTGCAGCGCTGCCAACGCCGCCCATACCGTGGCCACTCCTTTTGAGTGGCGGCAACCGGCACAACGAGACACCAGATGGGCCCTGCATTGCCGCCCACCCTGGTAATCAGAAGGTCGCCCACCCCACAGCCACTCCAGAGTGGTGGCAACAGCGGCAGCAGTGAGGCGCCAGATGGGCTGTGAGCCCACTGACAGACGCCACTGCTGCCCCCACTGCCGCCCACCCTGGTGATCAAAGCGGTCACCCACTCCACAGCCACTCCTCAGAGTGGCGGCAACAGCGGCAGCAGTGAGATGCGGTAGGCGAGAAACCCATCAGCACACTCACTGCTGCCGCCACTGCTGCCCACCCTGGTGACCAGATGCAGCCACGAAAAAACGGCAGCCTTTCAACAGGCGAGCAGGCCGCTGGGATGTACTGGGATAGCACAATTGCTGCAGCTGTCAGGCCTACCCAGCTTTCCCCAGCAGCAACTGCTGGCAGGGCAGCACCAGTACAGCCATCCCACATGTTTTCAAAGCAGCACCATGCCCCTCCCCCCTCCCCACCCCAAACTCTCACCACACACCCAACCACACACCCTCCCGGCCCATACACTCTCACCACCCGCCCACCCACACACCACGCTCAAAACAAACCTTGTAACTCCATTAACTCATTGATTACTCACTTGCGGTTCATGCCCCTGTCGAAGCCGCCAGGCCCAAAGCCACCAGCTGCATTAGGCATCTCCGTTGGTGGGTTACCCCTCCCACTCCCCTGGCTTCAAATCAGGCGGGTGTGCACCATGCGCAGTACGCAGCGTCTTCATGAAATCGGCTGTGTAGCGCACCCCCCGTCTGGTGCCTTTGTTGCCCCAGCAAAGGGTGTGCCGGCTGCTGCTGCTCCACTGCTGCTGCCTGCTGCTGGTGCCTCCCCTTGCCCTTCTCTGCCTTGACCTCCCAGCTCTCATCTGCATCAGACTTAGTGCGCTGGGGCTGCACGACAAAAGAAAAGGAGACAGGACAGCTCAGCGCAGTGCAACATAACAAAGTTGACGCCCAAACAGGTCCATACAACTACAAAAACCTGCCTCAACACCTTCAGTCGGGTGAACAGTGACACAGCGGCGCCCATAACCCTTCATACCAAGCCACCTGCACCAGACTGTGGAGCAACAGATTCTGAATTCTCATACTAGCTCAGCAGCTACCTCAGCGTCCTTCATACCAAGGCACCTTCAAGAAACTTTGGTGCAACAGTCAGGTCCTAAACACATTCCCCCAAAGCTCCGCCGTGTCAGCCGTTACCACATGCAACGTACCTGTTCAGGCTGCTGCTGCTCTGCCGGCTTCTCCTCCTGCTCTGCTGCTGCTGCTGCTGGTGCCTCCTCTCCCTGTGCTGCTGCTGCAGGCGGGGTGAGGGGCCTTCCTGAACGTGTCATACAGGTCACTGCTGCCCTTGTCATCATACTTGCCCTTGCCCTTCTTCTTGCTGCGCGGCCGCTGCTGCTGCTGCTGCAGCCGACGCAGCCGTCGCTGCCGGCGCGGCAGCAATGGCAGCAGCGGCAGCAGCAGCTGCTGCTGCAGCTGCTGCTGCAGCGGCAGCGGAGGAAGGTGCCTCCTTGGTGGTTGCTGCTGCTGCTGCGGGCTTGGCGGCTGGCTCTGCTTCCTTGCCTGGAAGCGGGGACAGAGCATGAACAAGAAAACAGAGTCAACACACAGTCACATGCATCGTACACATACAGTGACATGCACATGAGGGTAGCACAAATTTTCCAGACGTTCTGCCATGTTCGGTTTGACACATGTGTTGAAACGTGCCATCTCACAGGACGGTTGGGGCATGTCTGTTGAATGCCCACTGGGTGTAACATGAACGAAAATCATAGCAGCAGCAGCTGTCAACATGGCAGCACCACCACTTCTCACCTGCAGCCTGCGTGCCGTTAGCAGCAGAAGGCTTCACCTCTGCTGCTGCTGCTCCTGCTGCCTTAGTAGCAGCCGCCTTGTCAGCTGCTGCTGGCTTCGCCTCTGCTGCTGCTGGCATTGCTGGTGCTGCTGGTGCTGCCGGGTCAATCACCGTACGAGGGGCAGCAGGCCCTATGGGCTTGGCTGTTGGCTTCTGCTGTGCTGACTGGGCCACAGCACTCCATGAGAGGTGCGGGTGGCTGTGACAGTAGGGGACCTGCAGCAGCAGCACCCTTGTCAGCAGCGGCAGCAGCAGCGGGCTTGTCACCCTCGGTGACTTGTCTGCTGCTGCTGCTGGCTTGTCAGCGGCAGCGGCAGCAGCGGCAGCTGCAGGCTTCTTGGCCTTGTCTGCTGCTGCTTTGTCCGCTGCTGCTTTGTCCGCGCTGTCTTGTCTGCTGCTGCCTTGTCCGCTGCTGCTTTGTCAGCCGCTGCCTTGTCTGCTGCTGCTTTCTCTGCTGCTGCTGCTGCCTTGTCAGACTTCTCCTTATCAGCTGCTGCTGCTTTGTCTGCTGCTGCTTTATCAGCAGCAGCCTTGTCTGCTGCTGCCTTATCTGCTTTGTCTGCTGCTGACTTGGTGGCCGCCGCCTTGTCAGCTGCTGCTGCTGCCTTTCCAGAGTCCGCCTTGTCTCCCTTGGCCTGCTGTGCAGCAGCAGGCTTGCCAGCATCTGCTGCTGCTGCTGCTGGCTTCGCCTCAACCGCCGGCTGCTTGGCAGCTGCTGCTGCTGCTGCTGGCTTGGGCTTGTCTGCTGCTGCTGGTGGGGGCTTGATAGGCAGGCCCTTGCTGGGGGTGTGCTGACCTTGCCAGCAGGGGGGGCCACAATTGGCAGAGCAGCAGAGGGACGCTCCGGAGTGGGGGCTTCGACTGCACTGCTGCTGCCGCTGGTACTGGTGCTGCTGCTGCTGCTGGTGTTGGCGTCACCGCTGCTGCCGGTGCCGCCGCCGCTGCTGCTGCTGCTGGGCAGGGGTTGCTGCTGCTGCTGCTGCTGGTGCTGCCGCTGGCGCTGCTGCCGCTGCTGCTGCTGGTGCTGCTGCACCTCCTGCACTCCCAGTGGCTGGTTTGCCATCTGGCAGAGCAATCGGCTTCTTTGTGTTGGGATTGACAATCAGCACCGGACGCCGAACCCGGCCCACGACTGGTGCTGCAGGTGTCACCTGGCCCACTGCTGCTGGTGCTCCTGCTGCCTGGCCCACAGCAGCACCTGCAGGTGGCACACCAGTCTTAGCGTGTGCTGCTGCTGCTGCAGCTGCGGACCCGGCCCCAGCTGGGCCCACCCCTGCCCCACTGTGCTGTGGGCCAGCTGAAGCATGTGGGCCGGGGTGAGGTCCCGACCCACCAGCTGCACCAACCTGGCCCATTCCGGGACCTACAGTGCCACCGCTGCTGCTGAGGGGAGTAGGCGGTCCCTGAACCCCGCCCACACCTGGCCCACCGGCATGTGCGCCCGGGTGAGGTCCCGCCCTCGGGTGGTGTGGCCGGGTACGTGAGCACCAGAGTACGTCCGGGCCCCTGCTGTGGGCCGGGTTGCTGGTGCTGCTGCTGCGCTGCTGCGCCACCACCGCTGCTGCCTGGCTGCTGCTGGGGGATTGGCTGGTGCCCTCCCATCTGCTGCTGCTGCCCGGGAACTGCCGGCAGCTGCTGCATAGGCATTGCTCCGAACGCCCCTGGGGAATCATCCCCGCAAACGGCACCTGGCCAGGAAGGGCACCATTGGTGGGTAGGGCCCGGGCATGTTCTGAGGGTAGCCAGGGTTGTAGAACATACCCCCACCCACCCCGGAGTACATCTGCATGGGACACCCATCTGAGGGGACCCATAGTAGCTGCCTGCTGCTGCTGGTGTGCAGGGACACCCCCTGGCCCCTTACCTCCCGCTGCTGGTGACCCCGACCCTGCAGGAATCGCAGAAGCCCCATAGGGCCCCCTAGCTCCCCGGGGGTGGGGACCCCCACCCCCACCACCGCCACCCTCGCTGTGTGGAGCATGGGGGTCACCCCCGGGGTTGTTCCCCCCCCTCGGGGACCACCCCAGCCGCCCCTGCTGCCCCCCTTGGGGTGTGGGGCCCACCAGGTTGTGTCCCGGGGTGGTGGTGGGCCAGATTGGTGGTGTGGGGCATCTGGTCCGCCTGGTCCGTGCTGCTGCTGTGGGCCGGGTCCGTGGTGGGGCCAGGGTTGGGTCCTGGTCCGCCTGCTGCCATGCCTGGACCATGGTTGGAGCCTGCAGCATGAACAGCAGTGAAGGGGAAGCAGGAGCAGAGAGGGGAAAGAGCAGCGGTCAGCAGTCAAAAGCAGCGGCCACAGCATGATGAAGCAAAGGAAAGCCAAACTGTAGACAGAAGCGTGAGCTTGACACACAAGCGGGCAGGGAGGGAGGGGGGCAGGGGGACACAGCATGAGGTTTCGTGAAAGCTGTAAGTGCTTGTATGCACGAGAACCCTCCAGCCCTTCCCTGCTAACCAAGCTTGCACTCATGCTTGCCGCTGCTGCTGGTCCAGGCACAATCTGGGCAGAATTGAGACCAAAAGCAGTGACGTTGAGCATTGGCAGAAGCCGGGAAGGGGAAGGATGGGGGGGGGGGGGGGGAGGTGGCCTTTCATGCATTGATGTTTCCTTCGGGTATGCTAGAGGCTAGCAACAGATCCTGCGCTAACAACCGTGTTGTGAAGTACAGCAGCGTCCCACAGATGCGCTAGGCACACAGACTAATCGCATGCATGCAGCTTGCACAGCAGCCTGCCAAATAATTTGTCAACCCAGCACTGCGTGATACGCAAGGTGCACACAAGCAAACTGCACACTGTACAGCAGCGGTATGGGACCCCATAGGAGATGCCCTACATGCCCGAGTGAAATCATGATAAAAGCTAGCAGGCTCCACGCTTGGAAAGTTGGCCGACAGCAGCAATGGCTGCACGGCTGTGCACACATAACAGGCTGTCGGCGTGCAACTCAACGAGGAACTTGCTTAATGAAGAACTTGCTTTGAGAAGCAAGCGTTCATTGAGCAGCCTGCTGACAAACCGTTGTGTGGGACAGCAGCACAGCAGCACTACAGAATGTGGCACGCGTTGTTAGAGCAATGCAAGTACCCCATGCACAAAAAGTCCAACTTTTTGTATCTGCTGCTGTGCACATGGCGTGCAGCAAAACAAAACAGAGCTTCAACCTGCAGCCGTACTGGTGCTGTGACGAACAGATAAGTAGACACCTAGTACGATTGCCAGGATTGTGCTACTACTACTTTACCGAATCAGGGCCTCGCCCTTTCAGGTTTGCTAAATAGGGTGGCACAAACATCTGGGGGCAACAACGGGCAGGTTGAGAAAAAGCCAGGTGATTGTTTCCTGGTCCTCCCACAACCTGCCCGTTGCCGCCCCCTGGTGCCTGTGCCGCCCTGTTATGAACCATCCTGCTGGTTCTGACCCAGGCTTTTGTACACAGCTTTACACAGCGCCTGACCACTCTGCCACCAGCGCCGCCAACACCCACTGCGCCCATGCCTGTGTGCTTAGGTCCTGGGCCTGATGGCCCCTGTGGTCCAGCTGCTGTGTTGCTGTTGGGCCGCCCAGGAGGGGTGGGGGGGCAGGGTTGCCTCCACCCTGGGGGCCACCACCACCTGCAGCAGCGGCAGCAGCAGCATGATGATGTAATGTGAGCTTGCCTCGTCAACAGTAGCTCGTCAACACTAGGGCGGCTGGCCAGTTGTGCCATGTGTCCTGCTTGCCCCGTACCACAATTGCGTTGTGGGTGCTATAAATCACACAGCTATGATGACCCCTGGATTGGCTAAGCTTGCGCCATAGCAAAGTGCGGCTGGAAGGGGCAGCCGACTAAATCTACCCCCACACACCCCCTTTTCCCCGGCCTGGTGGTGGTTGTGATGAAACAAGCAGCTTAGTTGATGGCTAAGGATGTGTTGCAAGGGTCGCACAGCTACAATAGCACGAGGTGTAGCCATGATGCTGCAGCTACAACTGTTCGTCAGCCTGCCTCTGCCCGCTGCCTGATCATGGTGCCTGGTGCAGGTCATTTTGTCCACAGTCATTTTGACCACAGGAGGGGCCTGGCCACCCCCCCCCCACACACACACGCACAGACACAGTTGGATGCAAGCCTGGTGTCTTACACAACGGGACGTCCTTTCCTGCAGGGGATATGCCCAAGATACAAGGGCTGTCCTACAAAAGCAGTCAAACATCACCGACTTTGTACAACATAAGGAAACTAACCGATCCCTCATCTTGTACAAAGACAGTGACGTCTGGCTATCCTAATAGGGACAGCCTTTGTACAACTCGCATGCATTCACCCTCCATCACCACACAGATTGTGACGGGATTGTTACGCAGACCTTATCAACCCCCCGAGCATTGCAGTGCACACTTTCGGATGCTCCTGTTACACAAATCAATAAACACACAACCAGGCTGTCCAGCAACCCACCTGGTGCTCCTGCTGCAGGCCCATGGCTGCTGTTTGCTGCTGCTGCTGCTGCTGCTGGTGCAGGGGGTGCTGGTGCGGCCTGTGCTGGTGCAGCACCACCCTTGCCTCCAGATGCTGCTGGTGCGGCTGCCGCTGCCGCTGGTGCTGCTGCTGCTGGTGCGGACTTGCTCTGTGGCAGCAACAGCAGCAGCAGAGAAAAGATAGAAGCAGGCCACAGCACATGACACAGTGCGGTGCTGAGATATGGTACAGGAACGAGCCAATAAAAAAGGGGAGTGTGCACAGCCCGCCCGCATGGCTGCTTGAACAAACCACTCTGCACCCAGACCCCGCGACCAGCGCCAGAAAGCAGCAGTGGGGAGCCAGCCTGAAGGGAGAGGTGCAGCATGCCAGTGCAGCAGCAGCTGTGCAGCAGTGCGTGCTGTGATGTGCTGTGCGGCTTGACGCCCCCAGACCACATCTGCCGTTGCAGCCTGCTGTGGAGCTGTGCACCCAGCCTATCCACCTGAAAATGCAACATCCCATCTCCTGCCCGTCCGACAACAGCTGGGTCTTGTTGCAGCTGCTTGTGTTGTGCCTATACTCCCGCCCTGCTGGCTTCCAGTCCCCCGCTGCCCTCACTTCCGCTGCTGCTGTCTCGTGCTGCCTCCCATCATCGAAGCTGCCAGCAGTGCTGCTGTAATACCCTAGGCTGGATCCAACAACACCCTGATATCCTCCTCCGCACTGCACTCACCTCTCCTGCTGGTGGTTCGTCACCAAAAGTCCAAAGCTGAGCTCGCCAGATCTGAACAGCTCCTGGGGGGCTGGCTGGTGGCCGTGTCTGCTGCTTTGTTGTTGGTGTTTGTGGTGCTGCTGCTGGCACCATCACCTGCAGGGGGACAACAAGAGACACGCCAGCACCCAAAAACAGGGCGGCAACAACGATGTTGCGAGGGGTTCAGGGAGATTGCAGCATTCAAGACAAAGGCAGAAGAAGCGTGATGGGTGCGGTCACCCAAACGCAGCTGCATTGCTGACTGTGATTGGCTGTACGGTGGTCACTGCAACGGTACCATGTGTGTAGCTTGATGCTGCTGGTTCTGCTGCTGACAGCGGGCGTCTGACGCCCAATTGCTGCTGCTGAGCGACCGGCAGTGTGCCTAGTTCCGATCCCACCTGACTCGCTGGGGGGCGCCTGTTTCTTCACAATGTTTGCCCAAGAGCCACCTCCACCACCACCACCTGCACATGATTGATAAAACAAGACATGCCGTAAGCTGCTGCAATGTTGGGTGCATGTGTGGTGTGGTGCTGCTGTGGCAGTGCATGGTTGCTGTCCTGGTGCTGCTGCTGCATGCACAGCGTCACATCGTGCTGCCACGTACACCAAATCAACATCCTATGGCAGTAGAGAAGCGGGCCCTTGATAAGCCAGTTGCCTCACCAGCTGGTTCATTCTTGCCCGAGATCGCACGTTGAGCAGATGGTGGCTGCTCTACTGCTCCCGACCCAGACGGCCTGCGATCGCAAATCAGATAAGTATAATAAAAACCAAGAACATCTGCACGCTTGCTGAGGCGAGCAGATTGGCGAGGCACGGTTGCTCACCCAGCCTTGGCTCCGCCTCGACCTCCCCTGCCTGTTGCAGGGCCACGTCCACGTCCACCAGTTGGTGCGCTGTTTTTGTGGCCCTGTCTGCTCCATTGCCCCTGCCCGTTTGGGACATGAGCAGCCCCTGCGAAGAGGAACTGAGCTGCCAATGAGGGGTGCTGCTTCCTACGTGTGGGCGATGTTTTTTTGCTTAGCCTTTGTCAGGCTAGAAAAGAGGACCACAATGGCCCTGCCCATCGCCCTAGTGCACGGTCCCACAATGTGTTACAGCAGCGGGTGTACACAACTGCTAGGGATCCTCTGCCAGAGAAAGCATGCCCCGCTTGCTCAATCACATCTGATCGTTACTGCACCCCATTTCAAGCTTGCATCAGCTGCTGAAGCAGAATCCAAGGCCCACTCTAGACATCCCAGCATTACCTTGCACATGCACGCTGGCTAATCTCCAACCTCGCACACTCCTGCAGTCAGACCATCCCTATCAGCTCAGATCAACACTATGCCTTTGATATTGTTATGTGGGCAGCCGTGCAGTGGCAAGAGCACAGTAGCAGCCAAGCTTTGTGAGCTGCTATCAGCAGGGCACCCGGTGCATGTAGTGGATGAGCCATCCCTCCACCTAGAACGCAACAGCTCTTATCAAAGTAAGGGGGAAACGGTGAATTGGTTATGGTGAACTTTCTGTCAAATGCAGTGTGCTGAGGGGCCATGCGCAACTGACTGATAGCGAGGGGATTTGCGGCGGCAGCAGCAGCAGCAGTATGGGGGCTGTGTCGCACATGCCAAATGCTGTGGTGTGCATGCATTAGTAGCAGCAGTAGGGCAGCAGCAAGATCACCTCCAGCAGCATATGCCACCATTCAGGTTCCCCCCCCCCCTTCCCCCAAACACCCCCCCCCCCACCCCCTCCCTGCCCTCCTTCCAGCCTCTGTCCAGGAGAAGTCTACGCGTGGTTCGCTCAAGTCTGCTGTTGAGCGGTCCATCAGCAAGAAGACCATCATAATACTGGACTCACTCAACAACATCAAGGTGAGTGACAGATTGCTAGGGTGTTTGGAGGGAGGGAGGGAGGGAGGGGGGAGAGGGGGGGAAGCAGCAGGGGGAGGGGGGAAGGAGAGCCAGGGCCAGTTGGCAGCAGGGGACAGGGAAGGGAGCAGCAGTAGTGGCGGGTGGGGGCCAGGTTGTACGCCACATTTTTTTTGTTGCAGGGGGCAGTAGCAGGTGTGAAGGGGGGGGGGCATGCCAAGGTGTAGGGATGAGTAGGGGGCGAGGGTGGGCAGGCCGCGAGGGTTACAATGTAACGAAGCAGCAGCAGCAGCAGCAGGCAACAGCGGATGAGGTAAAGGGAGCCAGGGCCTGTGATTTATACAACCACACCCTACTTGCGGCTTTGGCTCCCCATTGCAGTGGCTGTAGCATTGTACGTGTACGCGAAGGGGTGGGGAAAGGGGAGACACAAGGCGGCGCAGTTGTGTCATGGGTGCGTAAGCCTGGGCTACATGCGGTGTCTGGAGAGGGAAAGGCCCGGAGAGATAGTACAGGGGGGGCAGCACCAGCGGCTGTGGTGTTGCACATACTGGACAGATGTGGCACTGAATCATTTACCATTTAGTGGCAGTGCTTGCACAAGCAGAGGTGCCTAAATATAACTGCATTGCTGCTGCTGGCTGGTGCTGCTGCTGCTCCTCAGGGCTACCGTTATGAGCTGTGGTGTGTTGCGCGTGCTGCCGGCACACGCTACTGCATGGTGCATGTGGCCACAGCCACTGACACTGCAGGGACTGGAACAAGGAGCGGCCAGAGGGCCAAACCTACTCACAGGCTGTGTAAGTGGCAGCGTGTCTTCAGGGGGGCAGGAGGGAGGAGAAGAGGGCGGGGGGGGGGGGGGTCGGTGCGTGTATGCGGCCACAGCGCCTGGTATCTTGGGGGGCTGGAACCAGGGGCGTCCAGGGGACCAGGCATACTCACAGGCTGTGTGAGTGACTTATCCGTTCTGACATGTGACCAATGTTGACATTCAGCTTGCCATGAGGGTGTTAAGCCCTAGGCCCTAGGTGGTGACGACTTGTGGATGCACACTGTGTGGAAGATTCCCTGGCAACAAGCATCCGATAGGCTGCTCACAACAACTGCTACAACGTGTGGCAACCCCATGCTTGTTGGCTGCCCCCTTGAAACACCCGCACACACCACCTCCACTTGCAGCATGGCACATGATGTCATTGCTGCTACTGCTGCTGCTGCTGCTGCTGCTGCTGCTGCTGTGACTGCTGCTGCTGCTGCTGTGCTTGCAGGTTTGAGGACTTGGCGGGGCGCTTTGAGACCCCAGACCCCCGCACCGCTGGGACTCACCCCTCTTCACAGTAGTGCCAGGTACGAGTGGTGAATCCTGCAGAAGATTATCAAAGAATGCGCACGCAGCACTTGCAGGACAGCACAGTACAGGGCAGAACAGTACAGCCTGGCACAGTACCACACAGTACAGTGCTGTAAAGTACAATGATCGAGACAGCGTCTCATTTTGTGGCACTGGCCAGCGGCCTGATTTGGGGTGACTTCTTGCTTTTGTGTGCACATGAGGCTCGTTCTTGTTGCTGCAATTACTGTCTCTTAGTGATTCGTCCCCCCAACCTGCCATGTCCCCCCCCCCCCCCCCCCTCCCCCGCCCCTCCCCGCCCCTGCCAGGCAGTCCTGATGATCAGCAGTGCTGCAGGCCATAGCAGCAGCCATGACAGGAAACACGCTGCAGCGGCAGCAGCAGCAGCAGCCGTCACCCCAGCAGCAGCAGCAGCAAGCAGCCCAGCAGCATGGTTGATGGCAGCTGTGGGATGAAGATCAACGGTTTGCAGCTGCAGGCCGCTGCTGCACGTGGTGGGGGTGCGCTGCAGCCGACGATGGCGACGACTAACCCCAGCCTGATGGCCACAAACTTGCTGCATGAAATAGACACGGCTGTACAGGTGAGGGTGGTGGGTGGTGGTGGTGGTGGGGGGGGGTGCTGTCTGTATGGGTGGGTGGTCTTGGTGAAGGCGCAGGAGGGGGGGGGTCGAGGTTGTTTTTGTGAAATGTCCCTGCATGGGTGCTGGTGCTGTTGAAGCTTGCTGTGCTGCTTTGTGCTGTGCAGCCAATGCATCTTAGTAGGAAAGTTGCACCGTATGAGTGCAGCACTGCCAGGTACCTTGGTGAAGAGGGCCTTCAAAGTTCAGAACATGGGTGTACAGTATGACTTGCACCTGAGTGGTGGTACCTTGCTGCTGGTGTGCTTATCTGCAGGACGTGGTGAATCGTGTGATGGGGTTCAGCAGCTGTCATCAAGCGGGGGGTGCAGCAGGCACAGTGGTGGACCTGGGACCTGCAGGCCAGCTCAGGCTACACAGACACCTGTCACTGGCAGGTAAATATTGTGTGTGTGTGTGTGTGTGTGTGTGTGTGTGTGTGTGTGTGGTGTGTGTGTGTGTGTGTGGTGTGTGGTGTGTGTGTGTGTGTGTGTGTGTGTGTGGTGTGTGTGTGTGTGTGTGTGTGTGTGTGTGGTGTGTGTGTGTGTGT
>VIIQ02000830.1:0-266856 GCA_007449985.2 Desmodesmus armatus
GTGTTTTGCACTTGTCTGGAAGGATATGTCATTGTTTGTGTTAGCAGGTCAAACACCTGCCTGAACCCTGGACATGACATCCACCAGACATACATTACCGTCTACCCTCGTCTGGACAACCAAGACGCCTCAAGCCACACTAGACAAGACCTGCATGTGTTCAAGCTTGTTTTTGCAGGCCCGACTGACATCCCTGTTGCCTACCGAAATGCTTCATTGTGCCTGCAGGTAATTCTAGTGGGACAAGGGGGACTTATTGCCTGCCATGCCATAGGGAGGGTGTTGGCCCCTCTAAGCAGTCTCGTATCACTTCTATGCAGTCATAGCAGCCAGAAAGCAGCAGCAGTCAAGCAGCAAGCAGTAAGCAGCAAAATCAGCCAGCCGTGGTCTGGAGGGTGCTGGAGAGAGAGGAGGCAAGCCAATCAGGTGAACGCTTTCCGATTTAATTGATGTAGTATTACGTTTTTTTCGCGGGCGTACCCACGCCCTTGTACCTAACTTCGGACTGTCTCAACTTTGGATGGTGGATGGATTGGCTGGATGCACACCTTGTGTCAACACACATACCGCACTGCTCACAAGCCCCCCCCACCATAACCCACTCTTCACAGGACCCCCCCCACCACCACCACCACATTTCCCCCTCCTCACAGCCCCCCCCCAATACCCCCTCCACAGCCCCCCCCCCTTCCGCCCCCCCCCCCCCCCCCCCAATACCCCTCCTCACAGCCCCACCACCGCACTCGCTCAGCTTTGCCAGTAGTGTCTGCTTGTCAGCGCTGCAGCAGCCAATCAAGCTGAGGCACTGCTTGACCAGGGGTATGCTCAGCAACAGCTGTGCACCGCAAGGGACACCCTGCAGGTCAGGCAGACACAACAGCCACACACAGCAGGCGACAAGGTGTAAGTGGTTGTGCTGGTGTGCTGGCATCGCTGCCATGTGGATGAGCGCTGTACTGAGCTTGTGTTCTGTCTCAGGAGTGTGTATGCTCAGCACTTTGCATGAGCAGCATACAAGTACTAATGCTCAGGGTCTCATGCAGGGATTGATAGTCAGACAACGGGAACATTGTGTATGGTAGGTAGTTTGGGCACACCTGGTGGGTTGAGCATACTATACAAACAGTGTCTCAGCTCAGCCCAGGATGCAACTGCTTTCCAATCTACTGCTTGTGCTGACCACTGCAACATCTCTGTGCTGATGTCCCTGAGGATGAAAAAGGCCCTTTCATCCTCGGGGGGTATAGAATGGTGCGACTCTACTAAACTTTGCTGTACCTAGCCTTGCCATGAGCAATTGCTAACGCCCTTTGGCTAGAGCTTACGCCCTCTGATTAAACAAAAAAAGGCTTAAAAAAAAATTAAAACAAACTGCAAACAGCCCTCACCTCAGGTCAGCAATCGGCGAGTCCTCCCGTGCACTCCATACACCAGCACCACCCCCTCGACAGCAGCCCGTGGGATGGTACGCAAAGATTACCGCTGCTTGGGGTCCAGCACCAGGCTACAGGACGCCGTGCAGCCATACACCTCCCGCACCCTGTCCCACAGCCCAACCGCCTAAACCACGCCCAGCCGCGGGCGCGCAGCCGGCAGCAATGCCAGTGCTGCCACAGCCGTGAGCCCCGTTCTGCTGCACAAGGCCGCCAGCACCCAACTGTAGTGTTGCGATCGCCCAGCTGACGGCTGCGTAATGGTGAGGTTGTAGGTCATCAGTAGCAGCGAGCTGGGTGCTCGTTTGTTGCGGCCGGCGTCCGCTGCTGTGCCGAACCACTCGTCCATGTGTCGGAAGTACAACGCAAAGTTATACCAGGGCGCTCGTGGTGGAGTTGGTGGTCGTGCGCGCTGTGCGCTGTGCCGGGGAACAGCAACGCCAGCAGCAGCGGATTGAGCGCCAGCAGCGGCAAGTGTGTTTGGTACTTGAGGCCGCTGTGTCCGATGTTTCCAACATGCCAGTCGTGAGAATTGGCATCAGGATCACCCACAAGTTGAAGACGTGCACCCCATCGACCATCTGTGTGAACAGCACACAGTTGAAGACGATGGTGACCGCGTAGAACAACCCGCCGGAGAGGAAGGCCTCCGCTGCTGTGATAACCATGCCCGTGCGGGCCTCGAGCATGACGTCCGGATCATGGTGCATTGCATGCACCTCCTTGTAAAACCACTTGCTGCTGTGCATGGCCCGATGCAGCCAGTAATAGTAGGCGTCATGCAGCAGCAATGTCACACACACCGACCACAGGGTGGGGATGATCTGTAGGGAGGAGTCGCATTTCATGGGCCATAAGGCTTCCGCCCATACAATGCTACCCAGTAGTGAAGGCGGGAAGGTGGCAACCACGATAGCCACGAGGTTTATCCACATGATCTCGTGCCAAGGCCGAGTGATGTGGCTGGAGCAGGTGCGCACAGCCAGCTTGTGGCGAATCAGCAGGGGTGAGTAATAGTAGTCGAAGAAAAGGGCGTTGGCTGCCGTCACCACCACGCCAGCACCGAATAAGTACGCAAAGTACCGCACTGCGGCGTGGGGGTCAAACTGACCAGTCCCCACCACCCAGTTCCTGCTGCCGCCGCCGCTGCTGCTGCTGCTGCTGCTGCTGCTGCTGCTGCCGCTGCTGCTGTGGAGCGTGTCAAGCTCTGCCGTCTGGTGCCCTGCACAGCGCACACACACGTTGGGTGTCAGCATAGCAGCTTGTCAGCACTCACAGATGCAGGGTGCGCAACGCCCTTGGCACTCTGGACTCTATCTCTGTGACTGCCTGGGGGTGAAGAGGGCGGGGAGGGGGGGGGGTCAAGCTGGCGGGGGGGGGGGACTATCAACAGAAGGCTTCTCTGGTCCCCATGAGCCTTGGCTCCCCTGCCACTCTAGACTCTATCTCTGTTAGTGCCTGGGCATAAAGAGGGGTGGGGAGGGGGCGGGGGGGGGGGGGCAAGCTGCCGCAGGGGGGGGGGGGAGTGGTGGTACTATCAGACGCAGCATGCACATTGCGCAACGCCCTTGGCACTGGACTCTATCTCTGTGAGTGCCTGATACTATCAGACACAAGGCTGAGCAACCTCAGGTTGCTCTCTTGGCAGGGGAGCCATAGCTCATGGCGATCCAAAGAAGATCAAACGGCTACTCTGGTTCCCCATGAGCCTTGGCTCCCCTGCCAAGAGAGCAACCTGAGGTTGCTCAGCTATGCTCAGCCAGATCCTGTGACAGTAACAGCAATGGCCAGACCCCCTGAATGCAGCCACAGCCCAGCAGACAGCGTTGCTGCTGGCAAGCAGCACACCACCGCGACATGCATGCATGTGTTATGTCCGCAGCAAAGCAGCATGACATGCAACATGCCAGCTAGCTAGTGTGCGTGGCAGCTTGAGTAAAAGTAGATCGTATGCATGACTATTGTGCACTAAAGCATGCAGAGTCGTTGCGGTTGGCGCTGGTATGTCGGGGCGCTAGTATCACCCGTCACCTGCTCCCACTGTTCAACAAACAGCCCAGTGGTGGGCAGTACTGGTCAGCAGAACTGGAGCAGGTTGACACACCCACTGCTGTGCTGGCGTGTAAGACAATTGGAGGGACTTGTGTGTGCAGTAAAGCTGGGGTTCACATGCCCATCGGGGCACCCTAGCGAGCCCTTGGCTGGCTGGGTAGTGCTGAGGTTTGGGACCCCCCCCCCCCCCCCCCCACCACACGATCACTGTGCTGCACTGTTTTGTAAACTCCCACTTGCCAACTTGAAGCAACCTGACCCAGACACCCTAATGATGGTGCTGCTGCATGGTTGGTCCCCTTCGGAGCACCCTCATGAGCCCTGGCTCGCTTGCTAGTGCTGAGGTTTGGGGTGAAACCCTCCCACACTAACTGTACTGTACCCACCATCATCATGTCCTCTCCTGACCCCTGCTAGCGCCGTGCTGATTGCTTCCCGTGCACGCCAGAGAGCAGCTTGGACCTTCGCCATGCTTGTGTTGTGCAACACGTGGGGGCGCACTGGCTCTGATTCACAACTGTTGCCATGATGCTGGCTCAGGCTGGACTGCAGTTGGGGTGGGCTGGGGCTGACTGCTGCTGGGTGCTGTTGGACCGAGGGGCCTGCAGGGGGTGCACACCAGACAATAGAGTCACTAGTGACAGTGCTGTCAGGGAGTGGGCCAGACCTAACAGACATGGTCTAGGCAGAAGCCACAGCGGGGATACTGTGCAGCATGCATGTTTGCGCTTAAACAGTGCAGAACCGAGGGAGAATGGCAGTCAGCAGGGCACCAGCCCTGCCTAGGTCATGCAAGCATTTAGCTGTGGCAGACAGCCACCTGCTACAGCCATTGTGTGTATTGCCTAATTGCTGATTGCTTAATAGGCTTCAGCTGAGTGGTGCCAGTGGTGACATGTGCTTGTATCAGAGGGCGTGTACAATTAGACTGGCATAGTCATGCAGCAGCATGTGCTTGTACTGGATCAGAGGGTGTACATATACAGCTGCAGCTGTACCCCATGCACAGCGGCGCAGTATACACACTATGTCAATTCGAATGGACCGACATAGTCATGTGTGATGCTGGTTTGGTTCCAACTTGCCATCTCACCATGGGTGCGAGCGCCCTCCCGTCCGTCTGCCTTGAGACAATTAGCAGGAGGGTGGCAAGCTGATAGGTTTTGCGTGGAGTGATCACTAGCTACAGCTGCAACCAGCAATGCCAGAATCAAAAGCATCTGCGTGTAACAGCAATGCAGACAGCGGCAGCATATGGACAGGTCAGCAGCAGGTTATGGGCAGCAAGTTGCTGGCAGTTGCTGGGTGAAGTGACCGCATAGCAGAGGGGCCTCTGTGGTTAGAGACACAAGGCAGCTAGGCTATCTACGTAGTCATATTATACTGTGAAGTACCATGAAAGACAGTGACCCAAGAACAGCACAACCTGGCCCACTGCCCTCACTGCTACTGCTGCCACATCTGTGTCAGCACCGCACACCTGCAAGCCCACGTAATGTATCTGTTTGCGCAGCATACTCGTTTGAAAGCGACCCTTGCTGCGCCACGCCCGCGCTGCTGCAAATCACTGCAGTGTATCTCCCAGCCTACGCCAGGGCCACTGAACGGAATTTCAGATGTCCATATAGTCTGCACATAGAACCTTCTTGTTCATCATGTTCATCGTCGCAGTGCTGGACACATCACGCTCCAGCCCGTAGTGCGTCGCCTGGGGTGTTGCTGGTGACTAATCCTTGTGACTCAAGCATGAAGCCATATTCTGCAACTAAAGTACAGCTCAATGGCATATTTCAACATAATGGTGACCAACATGGGAGTGCGTGGGTGTAACCAGGGGCCCAGCGGAAGGCAGGCCCAAACCTGGCACCACACATGGGACCAGCAGTTCCTGTACACATTTTTGGACCCACAAAGGACTTTCCTCGTAGTACACACTGCATATAATGCAACGATTGAAGCGTTGTACAAGCATGTGGAGATCCTTGATGGCATATCAAGGGACCCATTGGTTGGGCCAACACTGTTTCCCAAAGCACCGCAGGAAACAACACGGCCCCTGGTTGCACAGCGGCCCATGCATCAACAGTCCTCAACAGTGGAACGAGTTCTGTAAAGCAGTCAGTCAAGGTGCACAAACTCACGTGCGCAGGGAAACATGCAGCCAGGGGTGCTCAGAGAAGGCACAGTCACTGCAGCAGCCATCAGGGGGACCAGCACCAACCTATCAATTGCACACAAGCAGTTCAGAGTCTGAACTTCAGACGTGTCACACTGTTCATACATACTCCCGGTTTGTGGCTGCTGCTCTCCATCAGGGGTAAAAATAGCGTAGCTACGCTATCATTACCCTGATCTTTATGGCAGAAGTGACTGGGCCTGTGGCCCAGTGTGCCTGGCCAGCCTGTCCCTGGCAGGGACCTGCATGTGTGGCCTCTCTGTAGGAACATGTGTAGCCCTGCTCTGGACAGTGCTATTGCACAGCGGGCCACCCCTTTACCTGCCCCAACACTGACTCTCCATGGGAGGGTCTACATGTGTGGTGATACCACAAGCTGGCATTTTTTCTGGATGCCCAGGCTGTTGGCCCTTGCAAAGCAGTGGGTCCAGTGATACCCCAGGGGGCCCAGAATTAACGCATTCCAGGTGGATGACAGGTGGATGACAGGATGAGGCAGCATACCGACTCGGACCTGACCAGGTATGACCCTCTGCTTATGCAGAATCACAATCACTGCCCCCTCACCCCCTGTGTGGGGCCCACACCCTCACAGATCCACCAGATCCAGCAGTGAACCTCAACAGAAAGCTCCAGCAGACTCAGTGATCAAGCTTGGGCAGAGAATCAACAGTTTGAATTAAGGGCGATTGCTAACTGATGATCAGAACGAAGACCGCACGGTTGACAAGTGTGGTGCTCTTTCGTATGGGGGGTTGCCCTCGGCCGCCCTGATCAGACTGACCCGATGCCGCTCGACAGCAACAAAACTGTCTGAAAGTCTGTCGGTCGTATTTGGCACGTTTCTCTGTGTGGCACCGACCCTCCCCATCGAGACGAAAAAGAGCTGGGTTTGATCAGAAACACCCCAAGAAAGCCTGAAACAAAACGATCGTTAAGTAATATTATGACGTGGCTCCTGGCGCAGCCACATGGCGTTCCAGGCAACTCTTAATTTGGCCGGCCTTGCCCAGGCCTGCCGCTGCTCTGAGGCTCAGCTTGTCGATTGGAGGCATGAAAGTACGTTGTTCATCGGCAGGCGTGCTCGTGCTGGTGCTGCTGCTGGTCAGCACGGGTCATGCAGCAACAGCAGACAGGCTTTTGCTGGCCCAGGCACAAGCTAAGGCAGCACCCAACCGATCTTACCCCAACATATGGGAAGCCGTGAAGAAGTGAGTGTTCAGGGCACTGAGTCAGCGGGCAACGTGCGTCAATTGCAGGCCCTGCAGCCTTGGAGCACAGGGTGGCCTGTGTGCAACCCCCCCAGCAGTTCATATCGTATGCTGACAGCATGTGCGCCAATTCATCAGCAGCAGTGTGCTCCTGGTTGTGTGAATACACCGTCCTCACGCTCATTCCCGGTTGAACTGTGCTTGTGACCTTCCTGCAGGGAGACCTGGTTGCTGCCTCAGTTGTCGGGCCAAGGGGAATTTCAGGGCACGATTAATGTCTTTGCGTGGATGGGGAGCAGCCAATTCAAAGCCATGGTGGAGATCGCCGAGGATCCCAAGCTCAACTACACCGTCTTCCTTCCAGGACCCGAGTCAGCGTTTGCAGAGCAGGCAGCAGCACAGTGCCTTAGCTTGAAGGAATGGGTGAATGAGATCGCATCAAACCCCACAATGGCAGCGCAGTATGTCAGGTCCTTCTTAGTTACAGGGACATTCAACAGCAGCTCGTTCTATGATGGAATGCGGTTGCCCATGTGGTGGCCAGGCCAGCAGCCCGGCAACATCCTGGTGCTGGGCAGGAAAGAAGTGTGAGTGGATGTGCAGCTGTGGGGGGGGGGGGGGGCGACAGTGCATGCGTTGCTTTGCTGTGCTGGCTGGACAGGGCTTGTGCAGATTTCTAACACCCTGAGCCCCACCTCACAACGCTGTACATTCCAACGCATTTCCTGCATGAGCCCCAAGCGCGCTTCCAGCTCTCCCAAGCTTCGCTAAAGAAGACCACAGCGCAATCCCCCTCCTGCCCTCCACCCACACATGCATCGGGTGGTTTTTGGGCCTTGTGCTAACACCGAGTGACCGTTCACACCTGCTGTCGTGCTGTCAACGCAGCAACGGCGCCACCCAGTGGGTCCTGCGCAACGCCAGCGCCGTGAAGCAGCCAGGGCTGCAGTACAGCTACGAAGATGTGGCCCTCCTGCCAGGGGATCTTGACATTCAAGCCGGAAAATCAGTAGTGCACCGCATTGCCTTACCGTAAGGAACCACCACTTTGCACTGCTGACAAGCTGGCAGCACCACACTAAAAGCAACCATGTGCTGTCACCTGCTTGCTTGAGGCCTCGTGCATCTGCCACTGCATCGCTTGCTGGCGCAGCATGGGCAGCATGCTTATGATCAAATCCACAGTCACAGGCTCAATCACTAGATGCCGGCCTGCCACAGCAGCCGACCCTGCCACTTCCTGTGATACTTCTTTTCGTTGACACACACGGCAGCTTCAGCCTCTGCAATCTTATAAAACACTCCCTGTGATGTTGCTGCTGCAGGCTGCGTGTCGACCAACTGGAGCCATTCTGGGCCGAGCGGCGAGCCAAGGCGCTGCGCGCTGCAGGCATGCCCCCCGACAGCATCACATGCCCCGGCAACTCCCCCGACAGCAAGCCCAGCAAGTCCACAGTCATCGGCATAGCAGTTGGCGCAGCCGCCGGCGGCCTCGCCTTGGTCGCAGCGCTGATAACTATCCTCTGTCTGCGAAAGCGGGGGCGCTGCGGCGGCCGCAAGCCCGGGGACGCCGAGGACAACCTCGGGCCGCTTGGTACGAAGCGCGCCCCGCGCGGCAGTGAGTCAACAACCGCCACAGACGCCATGACAGATGTCCCATCTCTTAAGGATCAGGACTCGATCCCGTCATCCAGTCAGCCGCCAGCTTCGGCGGCTGCGTCGGATTCGTTGGCGGGGGGCGCATGGGGGTGGTTGTGAAGGCCGGCGGCTCGCCGTACAATTCCTCCGGGGGTGTGGGCGCCTCAAGCAGCGGGATATCGACCGGATACGGGGGTCCCTTCGGCATGCCGCAGGCGTCCGTGCTCAACGCGGACAACTCCCCCTTTGCCATGTTCGCCATGGACTCCCAGGACATGGCCATGAATATGGGGATGTCAGTCGTGCCGCCGCAGTCGGCGTCGACTGCTACGACAGCACGTAGCTCAGGTCGTGCTAGCAGCAGCAGGGTGGCGGGCAGCAACAAGTCGAACAACAGCGGGGGGTCAAACCATGCCAGCAATGAGAGCGGCAGGATGGGCTGGCGCCGCTGCCTGACTTGCCTGGAGACGGGTGAGTGGAGGGCTGCTGTAGGGGTGGTGTGGGGAGGGTAGGGGAAGCAAGAAGGAAGGGTGAGGGATGTTAGGGGGTCAGGGCAGTGGGGGATCAAGGATGGGGGGTGCTGTGCATAATTGACAGCCTGCTGCGTTCACCCTCAGGCAGTAGTATGCCGCACAAACAGCAGCTGCAACAGGCTTCTTGGCGCAGCGGCAGGGATGGGCTGGCGCCGCTAATTGACCTGCTTGGGGACGGGTAAATGAAGGGCTGATTTAGGGGGTGGGATGGGTAGGGGAAGCAAGAAGGGAAGGGTCAGGGAAAAGATGGGGGGTCAGGGGTGGGTAGGGGAAGTAGGAAGGCAAGGGTGAGGAGGTGGCTGTGTGTGGGTGTGGGTGTGTGTGTGGGGGGGGGGGGGTGAGGACAGCCTGCTGTGTTCACCAGGCAGCAGTATGCCGCACAACAGCAGGTTATGCTGAGCTGGATGAGTGATGAGCAGTAGGCTGGGGTTGGGATCGTGGTTGGCTGCAGGGCAGGGGAAGCAAGGGGGGTTCGGGAGGGTGGTTGTGAGGGGAAGGGAGGGTCAGGGGTGTCGTTTGCTGGTGAGGGTGCTGCGCATACTTGACAGTGTGCTACTATCACAAGGCAGCAGTATGCCACCCAACAGCAGCAGCAGCAGCAGTCTCCGTGATGCAGCGACTCCCATTGCACTAAACCCTCAGGCTGAGATGGTGATGACAGCAACTGCTGGCGCTCCCCACCAATTTCTTGTACAGGTCTCAACATCACGCATGGATGTCAACATGCACTCATTATTCACGCTGTGCTGTGCTGTGCTGTGCTGTGTGCAGTGCTGGTGCCCCTTGGACGCCACCGGCAGCAGTGTTGCACTAGACTATATGTCACGTGTACTTAATAGTCATGTTGTGCTGTGCCGTGCTGTGCTGTGTGCAGTGCTCGTGGCCCCCTGGACGCCATCGGCTGCAGTGTTGCACTAGACTATATGTCAGCATGTACTCAATAGCCATGCTGTGCCGTGCGGTGCTGTGCTGTGCCGTGTGCAGTGCCCGTGGTCCCCTGGACACCACCGGCAGCACAAGAGTTTATGTCACATGTACTCAATAGTCACGCTGTGCTGTGCCGTGCTGTGCTGTGTGCAGTGCCCGTGGCCCCCTGGACGCCACCGGCAGCAGTGTTGCACTTGACTTCAAGTCCTATGAGGGTGGCCTGCTGCCCACCACCTCCATGCCCATGGGCCAGATCCCCCATGCCCTGGTGGTGCCGTATGATGAACTCAAGCTGGAGGACCTTATTGGAGCTGGAGCTGAGGGCAAGGTGAGGAATGTGTGTGTGTGTGTTCGTGTGTGTGTTGGGGGGGGGGGGCTGCGTGTGGGCAAGGGAGGGGGTGGCTGCAAGTGTGAACTGCCTTGGTGGTGCCGTATGATGAACTCAAGCTGGAGGACCTCATTGGGGCAGGGGCTGAGGGCAATGTGAGGGGCTGCCAGGAGAAAACCCCATGGCCCGCACAAGCATCAGTCTCCAGCAGGTTGTGATGCTGAGTACTACTATAAACTATTGCAACGGCAACTAGTTGTGCATGCCTCCTCTGGGTTTGGTTTGCTTGGCAAGATGATAGCTAGGGTTTTCGAAGTTGGAAGGATGTACCCTACAGCTTCAAAGAAATCATGGCTTGGCTCCTGAAAGGGCGGTCAGGTGTCACTCTGACCCAGTAAGAAAGACGGCTTGCAAACAGCACCTTCGCCATGCCGCCAGACGGAAAGCTGAGCCGCTGCTTCTGGTGTTGCTTGTGCACAGCGGCAATGTGCATGTGCTCATGTGCCCCTGAGCATCGCTGGTGTTGCAAGTGTGCTGACGCACAGTTGCTCCTGCTGTCCCTGCTGCTGCTGCAGGTGTACCGTGGGACCTGGAAGCACACAGACATTGCAGCCAAGGAGTACCTGCCAAACCTGCCTGGGGAGCAGGGGGGACAGCCAAACAGCCCACTCAGCGACGCAGCAAAGGCGAATGCACAGGTGTGCGGCTGGTGCCGACAGGCAGTAGTGGCGGGGGGGAAGGGGGGCGGGGGGGGGGGTGTGAAGAGAGAGGGGGGGGGGAGGCAAGAGAGGGTGGGTTGCACCCAGGAGAAGGGGGGGGGGGGCAGGCGATTGCACAGACTGCACAGGTGCAGCTGGTGTTGACAGGCAGCCGGGGGGGGGGGGGGGGCAAGGGAGGGGTGTTGATGGTGCACCAGGGAGAGCAGGTGAGAGGGGGGGGGGGCAATGCACAGGCGTGGCTGGTCGATAGGGCGGGGGCAGTAAGCTGGAGAATGGGCGGGGTGGTTTGGCGAATGGTGCCAGAATGGGTCGGCCAGTGGGAACACAAGGGAGAGGGAGCAGAGAAGGACAGGTGGAGGCGTGCCATCGTTTGGCCTGCAGCATTGGCCGCCTGTCGTTGCTGTGCGATTGGCTAAACTCGTACACGCAATGTGGGTGTGCAGAGGAACGCTTGGGTAGCTGTCGGTTCTGCACTTCAGCTGTTGGATTGTGTGGGGGCCCTGGAATGCACCTGCAGTGTGCATTAAGCTGACATATGCTGTGCTGTGCCGTGCTGTCCAGGCTGCTCTTGCCAAGGAGGTGTACTGGCTGACGAGGCTGAATCACCCAAACCTTGTCAGGTGAGGCACAAACAGCAGCAGCAGCACCAGTTCAGAGGGCGCGGGCGGTGGCGGCAGTTGTGGTGGCAGCAGCAGGAGCGGCTGTGGCAGCAGTGGTGGCAGCAGCAGCGTGGCGGCAGCAGCAGCAGCTATGCGGCTCTGGCAGCAGCAACACTCTGGCAGCGGCAGTATCAGCAGCAGCAGAGGCCATGATTGGCATGTACAGAGAGCTGCACATGTCAGCCCGGCTGGCTAAGGTGCAGGACCCTAGGAGCAGCACGCAGCAGGGGCTCTTGCTGCTGGGCGGTCACCGACCAGAAGCAGCAGGGGCTTGCAGTCCCTGAGGCAGTATGCTTGCTGTGTGGCACTGGGGTGGTGGTTAAGCATACATACTTGATGTGATGTACGCCATGTTTGCAGCTGCTACCAGTGCCAGCAATGCTGGCACTGGTAGCGGCTGCACTGTGAGCCTGTGACATTCTCATACGGCCTCGGTGGTGTGCCCACACATGATGATTGTATTGCCTGTCATCAAGCTTTGTGTCTTACACACTCTGGCATGCTGACAGCAGAAGCAGCAGTCATCAATTGTGTGCCGCATTTGCTGCTGCTGCTGTCGTGTGCTGCAGGTTCTGTGCTGTGTGCCTGGAGCGGCCTATGGTTGTGATGGTGAGTAACTCTGCCAGGGGTGTTACCCCTTTGTACGCAGATGCTGTGCTGTGCTGTGCGTCACTTCTTTATGTTGTAGACAGCCACATCAGAGTATGCAAGAGCAGGCCTTTGTTTCTCCAAGATGTCTGCATGTATGTCAAGCTGGGGATGTTCAGCTGGTGCCCTGCTGCCGTCACTGCTTCCGCAATTTCTGGCTCTGCTGGCGTCACTGCTGCTGCAGGAGTACTACAAGAATGGCAGTGTGTTTGACATCATTCGCAAGGCTGAGTTGGAGCTGGGGGACATGAGCGGACCAGCTACACAGAGCGCAGCACAGACGGTGAGCAGAGGGGGGGGGGGGAAGGGGGGACAAGGGACTCTACAGACCAGCAGGTCATGCAGTGAGCATGGTGGAGACTGAGGGGGGGAAGGGGGGGGGGGTGGACATGAGCGGAGCAGCTACACAGAGCGCAGCACAGACGGTGAGCAGGGGTGGGTTGGGTGGACTAGACCAGCAGTGTGATTCATAAAAGTGTTACTAGTGGTGAACTAACAGCTCAGCAGTTCAGAGCACAGTACAGTACAGTACAGGCGGAAAACAGGGGGGGGGGGGGCACCCCGAGGTGGGGGGGGGGGGGGTGAAGGGCAGAAGGAAACCCTAAACCCACTGATGTCGACGAAACCACATCGGGTTGACTAAACATCAGTGTCTATACGCCCAGTGTCATATGCACTATTATGCCCCCAACCCCACTGATGCAATCAGTGGGGGTTCCGCTGCAATATTGGGATATATATTGGTATTGGCAACCAAGGATGCTGGTCCAGCAAACATGCAGTCATCACAGCCAGCCGTAACGCAACACCACTTATGCTCTGGCAGCAGTTGTGCTGCATTGTGCCTCTGTCTGCGGTGTCCTGATGATGTGCTGTGCTGTGTCGTGCTGTGCTGTCCGCAGTGCTGTCAGTACCTCAGCTGGGACCGGCGGTTGATGATGCTGCATGACGTGGCGGCGGGTATGAGCTACCTGCACGCCCGCAACCACATACACGGAGACCTGCGCAGCCCCAACCTGTTTGTGGGGGCAGACAGCAAGGTGGGCAGGAACACGGAGTGGGGCGGGGGGGGGGGGGGGTGGGAGAGGGAGGACGTTGGAAAACCCGGGGGGGGGGGGGGTGCAACGTGAGGGGGCGGGGAGAGGGTAAGCTTAGGTGGGGGTGTTGGTAAGGCGACACAGTGTGACAGAGAGGGAGGGGGGGTGCTCGAGGGGAAAGAGGGGGGAGAGCGGTGTAAGAAAGAAGATGTTTGGTGGAGGTTTGAGGCAAGGTGGGGTAGAACTGTGGAGGGGGTTTGCTTCATGTGGATGCGATAAGAGTGGCCTTAATGGTGCAGGGTTCAGAGTGCAGCCAGGGGTGGTGCTGACACCAGCAGGACATAGAGGGAATGCGACAGGAAGGCGGGGCAAGAGGTTGTGATGAAGGGGGGGGGGGCAAATAACAGCCGTGATGCCTTCACAACCAGCTCAGGCTCCACCATCGCATCATGTGCTGCTGCTGCTGCTGCTGCTGCTGCTGCTGCTGCTGCTGCTGCTGCTGCTGCTGCTGCTGCTGCTGCTGCTGCTGCTGCTGCTCTAGGTCAAGATTGGTGACTTTGGCTTCACTAAGCGGCTAGCCCTGAACAAGGCCAGCCTGCGGGTTGCTCGCATCACACACCCACGCTGGGTGGCGCCAGAGGTATGATGTATGGGGGTGGGGTGGATTACATGGATTGAGCATTTCAGGCAGTCACAGCAGGTGCTCCTTACAACCAACGGCTGGCAGATGGTCCGCCACACACCACACCGCACAGCACGCTGCCTGCCAAGGCTGGCATTGCACAACCGGGACAATACTTGGTGTTAGAGCCATGATAAGACACGTTCTCGGCATGAAACTGACAATGGTGCCAATGGTTGTTAAGCCAGACAAACCAACATACCCTTGTTGAAGCTGAATCTGTGCCTTTCACTGCTGCTGCCCTGTGTATCTGTCTGTCTGCCTGCAGCTGCTGATGGACAACATCCTCAGCAGGGCCAGTGACGTGTACAGGTGAGGGGGCAGCAGGCGGCAGCAAACAGCACAGGGCGACAGCAGCATAAAGCAGAGGGCGCTGGCAGCAGCAGCCCGATCGCCCTGACTCTGCTGGCGTCTGTCTAGCAGCAGCAGTGGCAGCACCATAGTAACAGTGGCAGCAGCACCACCAGGGGGGACAGTGGCAGCAGCCCCAACAACACAGGGCGGCAGCAGGCAGAGGAGCAGACAGCGGTGGCGGTCGCAGCAGCGGCACCTTTAAAGTGCTGGTGGCACCAGGGCCAGCAGCAGCGGCTAGCTGACGGTCTTGACTGCAGCAGTCGCTCTGCACACGGACCGTCTCATTCAAGTGCAGCAGCAGCAGTGGCGGCTGGGTGTGGTCTCAGGCAGCAGCAGTTGCTGGTGCTCATGCATGCATTTGTGTGTGTGTGTGTGTGTGTGTGTGTGTGTGTGTGGTGTGTGTGTGTGTGTGTGTGTGTGTGGTGTGTGTGTGTGTGTGTGTGTGTGTGTCGACAGAGGGAGTACTTGGATACATGCAAGCTCACTAAGACTGCCCTACTAGACAGGCAAGCAACAGTGACGTAATCGCTCAGTACCGAGCAGTGCGTCGGTGGCAGGTGGAGACGCTAGACATCATAAACCTGCAGGGAAAAGTGCGTTAATGCGAGGTAACAAGGAAAGCGTTCACCTGGTTGGGGGTGTGGCGTCCTCGACAGTCAATAGGAGCCTCCGCAGGGCGGGCAGAGTAGACATTGCTGACCAGGACTGACGACTGTAATGGACGAAATCGAGACTGCTAGAGGGGCCACATCCCTCGCTAATGCATGGCAAAGCAGTGCTGTATCCCGTCCCGTCACCCCGGAATTACCTGCAGGCACAATGAAGAGGTGGAGATGGCAGCAGCGGTAGTCAGTCAAGGGCGTAGAAATCCCACATGGGTGGCATGAAGGCATCATGAAGGCTTCCTCCTAGTGTGGCTTGATGTGTCTTGAACGTCGAAGTGAACGCTGCCGGTGATAAGGGCTTGGGTCGTTGTCAGGGTCTAGGAAGAAGGGCATAGGAGTTTGACTGGTAGGACAGCCTGCTGAACAACAGCAGTCACAGCATGCACTCGGCAATCAAGTGAGTAAGGAGACGCACAGGTCTGTATAGGCAGCAGAGAACCTGCAGATGGTAACAAAGGGAATGAGGGAAGACAGCAGGAGAACCTATAGCTATAGGATGCATACACGCTGATGTATGCTCCAAGTGCAAACAGCGACACAGCGGATAGCTGCTGCTGTGTGTGCCTATCTACAAAAGTACAACACGGGCTGCATGCAGCTCCCCATGTAAGGTAGAAAAGGAATGTGCCGTTCAACGAGGATGCACAGCAAAACTGCAGAGCAGCGTCTGCAGATAACGAGGTTGCCAATCAACTTGGCGTTAGGCTTTGATCGTAAAGTCGTAAATCGAATTAACCTCTTGCGGGAGCATAAAGCTCACAGCCTAATCGAGTCGACCCGGCATCATCCTCCCCACGGGCACGACGAGGACCGTTGTAACTGTGAGGTTTTCCTTCCCCACGAAGCAGTCCCCGTTCGGTCAGGTCGGAAAGTTACGGGTGGGCCCTGGCAGCAAAGTAACCTTACAAGGCAGCCGAAGATTGGTTAAACCTTGGCTGTGTGCGCCAACGTAAGGCCTGAGACAGTGTGTCGACAGAGGGAGTACTTGGATACATGCAAGCTCACTAAGACTGCCCTACTAGACAGGCAAGCAACAGTGACGTAATCGCTCAGTACCGAGCAGTGCGTCGGTGGCAGGTGGAGACGCTAGACATCATAAACCTGCAGGGAAAAGTGCGTTAATGCGAGGTAACAAGGAAAGCGTTCACCTGGTTGGGGGTGTGGCGTCCTCGACAGTCAATGTGTGTGTGTGTGTGTGTGTGTGTGTGTGTGTGTGTGTGTGTGTGTGTGTGTGTGTGTGTGTGTGTGTGTGTGTGTGCGTGCGTGCGTGCGTGCGTGCGTGCGTGCGTGTGCCAGTAGAAGGGGTACTTACAGACACATGCATGTCGTTCGACATTGACACTGTCACAATTATGCAAGGGGAGATACAAACAACAAGAAACTTCAAAAGCTTGATCTTTCTTCAAATCTGACTGTGTATGTTGCCTCAGAAGGTCCTGACAGTGTGCCTGTGCTGCGCCTGCTGCTTGTTGTATGCTGCTGCTGCTGCTCAGCTTTGGCATCATCATGTTTGAGCTGCTCACCTTCAGGATCCCTTTCGAGGGCTTCAGGAAGGAACAGGTAGGAACACAAGTTCAGAAGATCAGCTACCGTTGCTGCTTGTGGACTGGCTTGCTGCTGGTCTTGCTGCATTTCGGGGGTAGACACACAACATCAAGATCGGCTGCCACTGCTGCTTGTGAAATGAGTTGCTGTTGGTCTTGCTGGGTTATGGGAGGGAGGGGGGGGTGCAGAGCTGTTTTGCCTACATGCCGTAGCAAGCACCATGGTGGAGTGTGCATCCAGCCAATCCATCCACCATCCAAAGTTGAGACAGTCCGAAGTTAGGTACAAGGGCGTGGTACGCCCAGCGGAAAAACTTTATACTAGCATCAATTAAATCGGAAAGCGTTCACCTGATCGGCTTGCCTCCTCTCTCTCCAGCACCCTCTAGACCTCGGCTGTGTGTGTAGGTGTGGTGCCATGTAGCCTTGTGGCGTGCAGACCTTCTGCCAGACATGGGTGGCAGCTGCCTTCACGCAGCCTGGCTGCATTGTACCATCTACAATACACTGAGTGCTTGCTGGGCCGAATTTAAAAATCTGCTGCATGTGAATGTAAAAGTAAAAAAATGCAGTGCTCAGTATAGGTGTGAATGCTCAATCCAGGCCAACTCCCTACCAGCCCTGCAGCCAGTGGTAATAGTGACCTCACACTGCTACTAGCCCTGCTGCTTTCCTCTACAGACCAGCCGCTCTAAAACCCTTGTGATCACCACTTGCTGCGCCCCTGCATGGCTACAGTCCGTATAATTTAAGCACTCTGTTCCAGCGTTTTGGTGCATGTGTTCAAGCTTGATGTGTTGCATCTTTTTTCTTGTTGTGCAGGTTGTCCTTGAGGTGATGCGTGGCAACAGGCCAGAGGTGCCAACAGACGATGAACTGCCTCCAGGCACAAGCTCTCACTCATGTGAGCAGTAGCAGGGGAGGGAGGGAGACAGGGGCGGGTCAGCCACTTTTGCGCAGGTAGTGTGGTGCAGCCACGCAGCCACGCCTGCATAGACAGGCTGGGTATGTTCACTGCTACAGAAAGGGCATGTGCTGCCATGTCAGCGCCTGGTACAGCAGCAGCGGACAGGACCTGCCATGTAAAGCACACTGGGCAGCCGGCAGTCGAGCAAGAGCAGGAGCAGAGCCGTTGCGCATTGGCGTAGGGTTGAAACGATCCTTGCATTCCACGCTTATCTGCTGCTGCACTGCACCAACTCCCTGATCTGATGCCGCTGCTGCGCTGTTGTTGTACTGTATTTTTTGCTGCTGGTGCTGCATCCATGCAGGCCTAGACATGTTCGTGCGTCTGATGAGGGACTGCTGGGCGCAGCAGGCAGCAGACCGGCCTGCTTTGAGGTCATCGCACGCGGCTAAAGGCCATGCAGCGCTGGCGAAAGCTCAAGGTGCGGGCTGCTGCTGCCCCTTCACACTGTTTCGGTCGCACCCTTTGTTTCTGTGCTGACGTCACCCAGCTGCAAATTGTAGCTGACTTTCTTTTCTTGCTGCTCGCAATCGTGACACATTTTCCCTTTTGTCCTGACGTGTTCCCCAGGTGCGGCTGCAGCACGTGGGCGAGACAGCGAGGCGGGTGCAGAGCATGCCCGCCATGGGCCTGCACCGCCTTGGTACGTCCAGCAGGGCGGCAGCTCAACCGGCGGCTCAACCGGCGACAGCTTCGAAGACGCAGCCGTCGGCGGCTCCCCCCGCCGCGTTGCCAGCGCTCCAGCAGAGGGCGGCAGCGCAGCAGCAGCGCGGGGGCTCGACCGGCAGGAGTCGCGCGAGGAGGCGCGCAAGGCGCTAGGCAGCCGGCTGCGTGAGGAGCTCCTGCGCCCGGCGCCGCAGCCAGCCTGGCAGCCGCCGCTGCTGTCGCAGCTGCCGCCGGCGCACTCGCTGAAGTACGCGCACGGCATCTCCTCAATCCCCGAGGTGGAGGGCGAGTCGGGGCAGAGCAGCTCGCAGGCGTCGATCGGACCCCCCCACACTGCCGCGTTCTTCTCCGACCAGACGGGGGTTGGCGTCACCACCAGCGACGACATGTCGTCGCTCGTCACGTCAACGGACATGCACGGCACACGACTGGCGATCATCCCCACAGGGCCGGCGATGGAGGAGCAAGATGCATTGGCGTCGATCATGGATCCGGAGCAGATCGCGGCGGCGAAGCGTGTGCTGCTGGTGGCGTCGGACTTGCCGTCGCGCTACGCGCCCAACCTGCACGATCACGGTATCCGGGTGCGCCGCAGCTGGCGGCGGCACTGCGGCGCAACAACACGTGAGGCCCTCACACGTCACACGTGTGCGGGTCGAGGGCGACGATCAAGGTAGGTGGGTGCTGCTGCTGAACTCTTTGGTGACTGCGGCATGAGTTTGACGTCAAAGATGACCATAAAAAATATAGGCTGTTGGTTTGTGTCTGGCAGCAGTCGGTGGGGCCCGCTGATGGTGCTTCTCCTGCTTCAGGTTGTCTCCAATGCTACCTGCCTGTTGAAACACACTGAGTACTGACTGCTGCTGCCGCTGCTGCTGGTGCTTGTCTGTTGTGTTGTGTGATGTCCTGCAGGGTTTGCTGAACATATCTGTGTGCATCGCCAGGTGCAATCTGTCAGCTGCTGCAGCACAGCGCTGTCAAGTAGTGGTCAGCAAACTCCAGCACTGACAGTTGTGGTGCGGCAGTTGTACAATTAGTAATACTATGCAGCGGGCATTACCTGTGTTGAACTGACAGCATCCAGCAAGGAAGGGAATGTGCCTGGAAGGTTGGTTCGTGCTGCGTCGCTGGCTAGCAGCATTGGTGCATGCTGATTACAGCAGAAGGCTGCTTTTGAAGCATGCATGTATGCAGGCCTGGTGTGCTGGTGCAGGCTGCTGTTGCGGCATGCATGCAGCACTGGCAATCTGCTGCAGGCTGCTGCTGCGGCATTCTGGTGCAGGCTGCTACTGCGGCAGGGATGGGTACAAGGCTCTGTGGGGTTTGGTGGCTGCAGGCAGGCAGGCTTCTGCGGCCTGTGGGCTTGAGGGTGTTGTGTCTGACACAGCCAGAGCCTGGCATGCTGTGGCTTCATGCAGCTGTTCCCTAGGCAGTGTGCCACAGTGTAGCAAAAGCAGTGACTGTGGGCTGCTGCTGCAGGCAGCGGGTTTGTCTGTCTGTCTCGAGGTTGGTCGCCTTTGCTGCCAGCGTGCATGCAGCCTGCATAGCTGCAGTGGTGCCATCCTGCCAGAGCATCTGCAGAGACCTACCAAGGCCTACCAAGAATCTGTTCACGGCAAGGAATCTGCAGGGCAGTTGTTATCGGGCAGGATAGCCTAGATTCGCCTTGCGCAGGCTTTGGGACTAGGTAGTTGCAGCACAGCAGTGCCTGTCTGATGTGTTTCTGGTGTGTTTGTCTCAGCGCATCAGCGCGTGACAGAACACTTTCAGCACAACAACCGACTTGATGACATGTGCTGACTCATGGTTTGGCTGCGTGAGGTCTGATGGATCTGTAGGCTGTGTTGGCTACAAGTGTAGATGCCACAGACTTAATCGAGCTGCGCAGCATGCTGTCTGCAGCAACATAACCAGTTGTGTGCGGCAATCAGCTGGGCTGTCTTGGCAAATGTATGTGTTTTTGGACCTGTAGATGGTGTGGTCTGGGCAGGGTTTGGTCTTCTCTGCAACTGCTTTGTGGTGCCTGCTACCCTTCACTGTTTGCTCAGCTGTTTTCGTCAACCCACCCTTTTCTTTACAAAGCAGGTTGCAGCGTATGTTTGCTGCTTGGTTGGTGATACCCTTTTTGTACTGTTGAAGACTAATGTATGAGCACATCAGGCCTTTTGTGTGACCTGACACGACACACTTTCATTTCATGTGATGATCTGGTGGATGTGATCAACACGTCTCGGCATTTTGTTGCAGTGACTGAGCAATCTACCTTGGTAGTGATTGGGGCAGTGGTACTGTTCAGTAGGCAGGCGTGTACCATGATGCGATATCCACAGTGTAACTTGCAAGAGTGGGCTGTAATTATGACTTGCTTGCAGTGCATTTGAGGGCGGGAACCCGAACAGACTGCCGGCAGCAGTGACAGGCGAAAAATGCTCTCAGCTTGACGGTCAGTCTGTGTACTGCAGGTGGGGGCTTTACTGTTGTACAGCAAGATGTGGTCCCCAGACCACCCCCCAGCATGCAGGCATACGCTGCGACCGTTCTGTGCACACCATGTGCCGAGACACACGTGGACATGCATGACATTGGCCCGCTGATGTCTGGCGCCAGTTGGATCTGACACCCACCCCGGTCTAGCTGTGCATGGTGAGCAAGCAAGTCCGCATGTTGCATGCAGTAATAAATCACAGATGCGAGGCCTAGGAGTGAACAGAAAAAGCCTCCAAGCGGGCCCTATTCCAGGGCTGATACGTTGAAGAGAGCTTAAGCTTATGAAAGAAAGCTAGCCTACAGGGATGTGGTGCAGACAAAGAGGTCGAAGTGCGGGCACCGTGATCAAGCAGTTGCGCAAGTGGACGGCAGGAACGAAGGCATGCAGCGAAAGCAAAAGGGGCGACAATCTGCTTTACTTGGTGCAGACAGGAATAAGTGTGCTTTTTTTGACTTCAGGGTCTGCATGTGTCCTAAGCACCGCTAATTCAGCCACTTGCAGCGCACACACAACAGTCCCACCATTCCTCACAGGGCTCAGTACACCCACTGAGCTTCCCTGCGCCAGCCTGGCGGCACACTGGCCCAGAACAGTCCAGGCGCCCTGTCTTTTCACGCGGGGGCGTTCAGATGGCTGACCAACGGCAGCGCATGATCTTCGGTGCATGCCGCATCGGTGCAGGCCAAGCAGCACCGTCGCGCTACGCGACACCCAGGGCATGCACCTGCCGTGTACCTGTTCAGAACCAACTTTCCAGTGTTGTAAGTATCAAAGCTGTTTGTTGCGTACGGTCCGAGCGTCGACTCTCAGTTACTGTTCGCAACCGTCGTGGCGTGAACGTCATACTTGGGCCGATGTCGGGTGATGTCCTGGGCATTCCGGTTGCACTCGCCATTCTCACCAACCCAAACTTTACAAACAACAAATGGCGATGGCTTTGTTTGGCTTTCATAGCGCAGCTCTCCACGTTGCAGCTGCAGATGGGGATCACACAACAGCAGAACAGCAGCTGCTTGCAGGCTGTGCTGTTGATGCTGCAGACCGGCGTGGCCGCACTGCCCTTCACACGGCATCAGAGCTTGGTCACTCCAGCTTGGTGCAGCTGTTGCTGAGGGCCAACGCCGCAGTGAATGCTACTGACACAGGGGCTGGACAGCTTTACACTTTGCCGCAGAGGCAGGCCACACGACAGTAGTACAGCTCTTGCTGGATGTGCATGCACCTGTACATGCAGTCAGCTTTGATGGCTACACCCCCCTGCACATTGCTGCCAAAAACGGGCGCAGCGCAGTTGTACAGCTCCTGCTGAATGAGCAAACAGCAGTAGATGCTATCACTGCCGACGACTGGACGGCTCTGAGGATTGCAGCGCATTACGGCCATACGCCAGTCGCGCAGCTCCTGCTGGCTGCAAATGCCGCAGTGGATGCTGCTGCTGCAGATGGCTGGACAGCTTTGCACGCGGCCTCTTACAAGGGCCACACAGCCTGTGTGCAGCTTTTGTTGGGTGCTGAAGCAGCAGTAGATGCTGCAGGCACATGTGGCAGGACAGCATTGCACTGGGCAGCAAAGATGGGTCACACAGCCTGCGTGCAGCTTTTGTTGAACGCAAATGCAGCAGTAGACTCTGCAGATGCAGGGGGCTGGACAGCATTACACTGGGCAGCCAGCGCGGGTCACACAGCCTGTGTGCAGCTCCTGTTGGATGCGCATGCTGCAGTTGATGCTGCTGCTGCTGCTGCAACCAGCTGGACAGCTCTGCACGCAGCCTCATACAAGGGTCACACAACCTGCGTACAGTCTTTGTTGGGCGCACAGGCAGCAGTAGATGCTGCAGATGCAAAGGGCTGGACAGCTCTGCATCATGCGGCCAGCCAGGGTCATACTGCTGTAGTGCAGCTCCTGCTGAGTGTTGGGACATCAGTGGACGCTGCAGATGCAATGGGCTGGACAGCATTGCACAAGGCAGTCAGCCGCTGACTGCTGACGCTGACACTGAGTGTCACAGTGAAGTGGTGGAGCTCCTGTTGGGTGCTGGTGCAGCAGTTAATGCTGCTGATCCAGCTGGCTGGACAGCTCTGCTGTTTGCGGCACATCATGGCCATGAACCAGTGGTGCGGCTCCTATTGGGTGCTGGGGCTGCAACAGATGCTGCTGATGCAGCTGGCTGGACAGCCCTGCATCATGCTGCCAGCAAGGGTCACACTGAAGTGGTGCAGCACCTATTGGGCGCTGGTGCAGCAGTTGATGCTGCTACTGGAGCTGGCTGGACAGCTTTGATGATGGCCGCGCATTATGGCCATACACCAGTAGTGCCGCTTCTCCTAGACGCACAGGCAGCTCTGAATGCTGCTGACGCAGACGGCTGGACAGCCCTGCACAAAGCAGCCCTCAAGGGGCACTCTGCACTGGTGCAGCTCTTGCTGAAGGCACGTGCATCAGTGAATACTGCTGGTGCAAACGGCTCGACAGCACTGCACCTTGCAGCCAGTACGGGTCAAACTGCAATAGTGAAGCTCCTATTAGGCGCGCAACAAGCTGTGGCAACTGAGGCAATAGCAGGTGCTACTAGGGCAGCTGCAGCAGCAGGCTTTTACGGGCTAGCTGTTGAGCTGTTGAGGGCTCTCATGGCACGAGACAGCGCTGCAGCAGCAGCACTGCTGGCAGATCAGTCCAGCAGCAGCACTGGCAGCAGCAGCATTTGCGGATCCATCAGTTGCAGCTGATGTGCTGGGGCTGTGGCTGGCTGCTGAGGACGAAGCAAGGGAGCTGGAGGCACGGTGGCCTGAAGTGCAGGAGCTGATGGTGGGTGTTGCATCAACACACCAGCAGGTGCAGGAGGCTGCAGCAGACATTGCCACTGCTGCCGTCACTTCTGCAGTGCAGGCTGCGAGACCAGTGCTGGGGGAGGGTGGGACAGCTGGGGAGGCAGCTGTAGTGGCTGCAGCTACTGCCAGCGCAGTTGCTGCTGTTGCGGGCGTGGCACCCCTTGCCCAGGAAGCAGCAGCGGCGGCAGCAGGGGCGGCAGCGGCAGCAGCAGCTGAGGAGATGGCAGCAACGGCACCAGCGGCAGCAGCAGTACCACCTAGGCAGCGGAAGCGGGCAGCAGAGTCAGCTGCCGCCCCAGGGGGTGCTGATGGTGGCAGTAGAGCGCCAGAAGGGTTGCCCAGCAAGCGCCTGAAGGTGTCAAGATGTGACCAGTCTGACTGAAGCAGCTCATGGCATCTGCTGCTGTGCTGGGGGGGTGGGGGGAGGTGGTGGACATAGCTGGGTGTTTGTGAGCGTGCGGCAGCTGCAGATGCCATCTGCACAAGGTGGTCATTGCCAATGCACGGTGCAGGTCATGCATGGCTTTGTGCCCAAGCGCAGGGGAGCGGTACGGAATAGTACAGTTACATCACAGCCAGTGCAGTACAGTACAATTAAAGTACACCCAGTCACTGCCCTGAGTGCAGCAGCTGGTGCTGCAGCTGCAGTTTGCTTCCTGACTAGCCATTAGGATATGATGACAGCCACAGCTGTCGACAGCCCTGTCTCAAAAGCAGCAGCAGCAGCAGCAGCCGTTGCAGCACACCACGCTTCCGCCGGCGAGGCAGCCTGCAAGCTTCAAACGCCGACTGCCGCACCACTGGTCAGCTGTTCAACCCTGGCAGGGCCAGCACTGCTGGCAAGCTGCCGTCAAAGCAGCAGCCACTGCAGACTCTGCGGCAGCAGGCGTAGCCAGCTGCGTCGCTGCAGGCCGACCTAACGCCTCACGGGCAGGACCAGCAGCAGCAGCAGCAGCAGGAGGAGGAGGTGTGGGTGTGAGTGGGGCTGCCAGGGTGTTCCCAGCACATACTGCCGGTGTGGGGTTGCAGCAGCAGCAGCAGCAGCAGCAGCAGCAGCAGCAGCAGCAGCAGCAGCAGCAGCAGCAGCAGCGTTAGAGCCTGCTTGGCTGTCCTGCAGGTTCACCCAGTGCAGCAGCAGGGTGGCACAGGTGCAGTATGGGTGCAACCCCAGTGTTACAACAAGCATGCCTGCCGGCCAGCTGCAGCTTCTGGCCTGTCAGTCTCATGCTGCTGCTGGCAGCAGCAGGAGGGTGACAGTGCTGATGGGGTGGCGTTGCAGCAGCAGCAGTGTTGCATCCTGCCAGGCTGTCCTGCACTGTCAAAACAAGAATGCCTGCCGGCCAGCTGCAGCGTCTGGCCTGTCAGTCCTTTGCTGCTGCTGGCAGCAGCAAGAGGGTGACAGTGCTAATGGGGTGGTGCTTTGCAGGAGCATCCGGCGGGGTCCTGCAAATCAGCAGCTTGATAAGAGGTGTCTTTGTTGGGTGCTGGTGGCTGCAGTGTTGGGTAGTGGAGTAGGTGCAGGGGCCTTTCACAAGTGCCACTGCGTGTCACAAGCATTGCTGACAGCGATTTTGACTGGCGGTATGAATCAGTTGCTGTGCTGCTGACAGAGTCACTGCATTCACACCTCCTGATGCCATGTTGTGCCTTGTGACAGACACTTTTGCAGGCTCTATTGGCAGTTCCCAGGTCTACAAGCATGTCATGACCATGCTGTTGTGTTGCATTCTCAAACTGTTGTGTGTCTTCTGAATCATCATGTGTGACACACAGAATGCTGGTAATGTGACAATACCCTTTCTGCACGAAGTCAGAAAACCATGCAGTCATGTCTGCCTTTTTCGTACTCAGCCTGAGTAGGCTACAACATACTGCCGATTGCTGCCAAGAACATGATGTATACAATGAGTGACACCCACTGCTAAATGGAAACCTGCGGCAACTCAGCTAACACCAGTCCCAGCTTGTGCAGTTTCAGCACAGCCAACTGACTGTTCCCTCACAAAAAGCCTCAACCATCAGGCTGCTTGACCGTGGTGTACATCCAATCAAATACAACAAGCACACGCCAGCAGGGCCGATACAAGAAGAATTGCCCTCCAATGGCCATACCAATAGCGCTGGTGTGCACACGTCTTGTCTGCGTGGAGTTGGTCAGCCAGCGACTCCACACAAAACTCAGCTTGCAGTGGAAGGGTTCCTCACAACAGACCTGGCCGCCACAAGCTGCAGGCTCAACATGCAGCCATGCCATACATGCAACAGCTGACAAACTTGTCACATAAGCGTGACTGGCTGCATTTGCAGATACACCCTACGTCCAGCAGACTGACAGCCAGCCAACAGAATGGTGACAGGCCACGCAGCAGACTTGCTTGCATTGCAACAAGAGCAGCAGACGTGATAAGCAAACAAATGACTGCTTGGGTGTACAGCAGCGAGCATGCCAACATGGAAAGTCACTGTGCCCTGCTTGCAGCTGACACTGCTTGAATGTCAAGTCACACCATGAAAGCTTGGACGCCCCTGCAAGCCCCCCAGCCCTGCGAGGGGGATCATGGAATACGTATGCATGTCGAACAGCAACAGCAATTGCGGGTGCAGTGCACAGTCTGCATGTCCAGTACATGCATACAATAGGGAGGAGCGATGGCTGTGGGAGGGAGCCAGGGACCAACATACTACCTAGCCACAAGCCACAATCGACGACAATAGTTGCACATGCCACTCAGACACACAGGGACAGCAAAGGGTCAGCAGCACTGAGGCCGACTGCATGTGGCAGCAGCGGCTGCAGCTGCCCTTGGTGCTGTCGCGTTCAAATGAGCGACAGACAGACGCCGCGGCCCCAGGAAGGGGGCAGGAGAGCACTCCGCATTGCATGTGCACAACTTCTTGTGCAAATGCAACCACACCCGTGCATCACTCGGAGGTGGTGACAGAACAGGACGGCCCCACCTTGCAACCCGCGCGAGCCACACGACAAAAGCTTGTTGAAGCGACAAAAAGAGCTTGCAACAGTCCGCACAAAATCAAAGGGCCCAGCAGAGAAAGTCCTCTACTGGGCCTCATGACCCGAACCCACACAGTACATGCACATAAGCAAAAAACACCCTGGCCTACTGCATGTCATAATAGCGCAGCCGCACCCAGGAGCCAACACGCTGCACCAGGCAGCAGTCAATGGGTTGCAAGCACGTGAGAAAAGTCACGGGCATCGCAACCAGTGCCACTCCATCCATGCAACCCCTCTCTCATAACTCTCAGTCGGACCCAGCACACAGCAAGCACAGCAAAAGGTGCAGTGTGTGACGACACCACAGCACTCACTCCTGGTGAACCAGACTGATGCCCACCCTGTGTCCTGAGTCCAACTGGAGCCAGGCACCAACCTTGCACATGCAGCCGCGATACCCTACCTACCAGCAATCGCCACACACACTAACCTGCAATACCAATGTCAAAACACACACAACCTAGGGGAGTGAGGCAGCCGCCTGTGAATGCAGCCGGCTGCCATGCAACACATACACACACACCAGGTCAATGCGCAGAGACAACCACTGCCAAAAATAACAGAGCAACACCAGGGGCGCCAGCACCACTCCTCAGCCTGCACCAAACCTGGCAGTTACAGCCAGGCCATGCAACAATGCAGATGCACGCTCAAGAGGCAAAAGTGTTGACGGCAAAGTACAACACCAGATGAAGAACTCTCAGCACCCCAGCCACTCTTGACAAGACCACAATGCACCTGCCGTGACAGCTTGGGCAGCACCTGCTGCTTGTACGTGGAGCTGCTGCCCACAACACCCGCAAACACTGGCTTGCATAGCTTGCTGCTGCGCATGGTCCAAAGTCACAATTGACAGCAGCATCAGCCACTACTGCTGCCAGCACATGGCACAAAGTCCAAACAAGACGCGCAGTACAGCACTGTGGACAGCAACAGAAGCGGCCCTTTGGAAAGCAAGGAGTCGGCATGGGCGCACTCACTGTCAGCAGGTTGCAGTCCCAGCAACTAGGCAGGCAGCTGTTGAATACCCTGGCACACTCAGCAGGAAAGTCCACAGCAACGCTGCACCTCCCGCATACTGCCACCCACTGTCACAGCTGTTGTGCGCAGACGACCAAGCTAGCCCATGCGATTGCAGCAGTGACAGCGAGCATGTTTGCGCTGTACAGCTCACTACTGGCGCTGCCGCAATACCACCGGCTGTAGTGCTGCTGGTGCCAAGAGAGTGGGGTTCAAATCACTACTGGCGCTGCCGCAACACCACCGGCTGTAGTGCTGCTGGTGCCAAGAGAGTGGGGTTCAAAACAAAAGTGCAGGAGAGGAGGCCCACAGTGGCTGGAACAGCCACGCGGCAGCAATTCACAATCCACAACTACAGAACGACAGATAGGCACAACAACACACATTGTCAAGCACCTAACACAGCCTGGACCCGAACCCAACATCCCAAGAGGCTGGCTATCCCGCAAGTGGCACGCAGGGGCGGGCCACAAAGCCACAAGGGGCGGGCCACACAGCGGGTCTGCTACGGAGGGATATCCCACAGCAGCAGCTGTTGATACACATGCGCCAGCTAGTTGGGCCTGCACTGCTTGGTACTGCCCCACCCCTTCACAAGTCACCCACAGAACCTGCGTGTCAGCTGCGCGCACAGGATGCTGCGCCTCAAGGGGCTCCCACAATCCCAACAGCCTGTGCACCAAGACCATGCAGAACTGCTGCATTTGCTGACAGCGGCTGGCTGCAGGAGTGTAACGGTTTACACCCGCACACCCGTGACAACCGCGGCCTGCATTGGACATTGTGCCAACCATCCCAAGCCCCCACCCCAGCGAAAGCCACCAACACAGACACAGACAACCTGTACCTGATACCTTCTTGCAATGCAGGACGGCAACCATAAACACCGACAGGCATTTCATTGCCAGCAACGGCAACACACAATGGAGGCTGCCTTGCCACTACAGCAAGGCAACTGCACGAATGGGGCTGCTCCAGCACAATCAAGTGGGGGCAGCTGCACGATCCCAGCAGCACATACAGTCCACAGAAGTCCACAACATGAATGCGCAGCTGTTGGCAGCACTCTGCTAGCGCAGCCGCAGCCTGACCAGGAGATTCCGATGGTGTACATACAGTACAGCGCAACTACCCACCAAACACCCCAGCACAAGGAAAGGCTCCTGCAGCAATGCCCAGTCATACGCCGGCTAAAAAACAGCCAGCACGCCTCAAACAGCGGCGCGTTCAAGTCCCCCCAACACGTCAAGTACCCCCGTCCTGTCACCAGGACACTACTGTACATGGCCGCCAGCTAAGCAGAGCAGTCCTGCAGTCTGCATGGCATCAGCACCAGCACAGAAGGGGCACAACGCACCCCGTCTACACAGCCATCTCATACCAATGCCGCTGCAGGAGTGGCTACCAACCCCTACTACAGCGGCCGTCAACCAGCACAGCCCTCCATGCTACAGAGCCAGCCTGCACGCGCGTCTGCGCCACTGCCCTGCGCGTAGTGCTCAGCGCTGCTGTGCGCATCGCTGCAGCGCAAGCCCTTCTCAGACTGCAAGAGAGCGGCTGGTATCGCGTCAACAAAGCACAGCATCACCAACAGGGCGCACCACCTTCAGTGCTGCTGCAGCGCCAACTCCACCCACCCCACCCAAGGGGGGCACAGCCTGGCCAACCAGTGCACGCGCACCCCCCAAGGCTGTATAGCAGGTACATTGGCTAAGATTACGCAGCAGCAGGCCAGCGCGCCCAGATCCCGCCAACGCCCCCCTCACTGCCTGAAGCTTGTGATGGAGGTCTGGGGCTTGAGGGTCTCTGTGTGACCCTCCAGGAAACCGGTGCGGCGCAGCACGCCTGAGCGCAGCCTGATGGCGGCACTGCCCTTGCGGCACAAGCTGTCAGACACCTGCAGGAGCAGCAGCAGCAGGATCAGGGGACAGGAACAGCAGGAGGTGCAGGAGCAGCAGAGCAGGGTGCATGACAGCGTTAGGGGACTGGTGATGAGTTCGCACCAAGCGTGACGATGCGGCAGGTGTAGACCGTGCGCGCATTACTGCCAAGAACGTGCAACAGGCAAGGAACGTAGAGAAGCGCGGGTTCAGTCAAAACCATTGCTGAGCGCAGGAAGTGCAGGTGCACTGCACCAGCCACTGCCGCTGCTGTTGGGACACAGAGATTGGGCGGTGTGCATGATGCAGCAGGAACAGACGGACCCCCTAGCAGCATGCTGTACGCACATTGGTTGGGTCCAGCAGGCTGCTGGCAGCAAGCTCATGTGGTGGCACAAAGACTGACAGCTCGTCATGGTTGGCCAAGCTGCCCTGTCGGCTGCGGCGGGGCATCACAATGGGCTTTGGGCAGCTGCGTGCGACCATGCCCGTGGCAAAGGGGGTGCTGTTGCTGTTGTTGGGCACTGAGATCTCAATGCCACTGATGGTGTTGGCGTGGGTGAGTGTGGGCCTGCATTCATGCGAGGCACAGCAGTGGGACAGCAGAACCAAACAGGGGTGAGAGAGGGCACGTTAGCTGGTCAATTGGACGTATATTGGCCGTCACTGAAGGTGTGCTGCTGTTCTGGAAGTCTAGACTGACTTGAGACCGCGTCAGACAGCAAGTGAACTGAAAACCGTTCAAAAGGAATGTGTCAGTCTGACGTCCAAGGGTGACTCTGCAAGCGGCAGCGCACCTGGAGAAGCTTGCTGATGCCACAAAGGAGCGGCACAGAGCGTCAATGCCGCTGCCAGCGCTGTATGGCGACTCCTCAATGCCGTCTGCCTCGTGAGCAGTGCCCCAGAATGGCTCTGCATCCTCCTCCTCCTCAGCCTTAGAATATTTGGGGGTGTCTACATCATCCTGCAGGCTAACGTGCAGCTGGTTCTCGTTCTCCAGGCTGCACTGCACATCCGATTCTGCCAGAACACTGTGCGAGAGCTGGCTGGATGCAAGCCCAGTGCTGGTACAAGATGATGATGAGATTGCAGAAACGCCTGCCTTGAGGGCCTGTGAGAGCATCGTATCGCCCTGAGCTTCTGTGCACGGGAAGCACGGGGATGCGCTGTTGAACAGACAGAGACAAACAAAGGACCACGGCGTTCGATGAAGTCTGCGGGCCTGTTCGGGGACGCACAGCAGCTAATTATTGTGACCGGATTGTGAGGATCTGCTATTTGAGGTTCTGCGTCGCTTCGATGTGACAGCTAGGTCTAGGCAAGTGTGAAACTGAAAAACTGATGAACATAATGCCATAAAAACAATCCCTCAAACCTGCAGTGCCCGGACTGCAGGATTACTTGCCAGCCTGGCTCACCCGATGCTGCAGGACAGCTGTGACACACAACTACCAGCACTCAGGTACAGTCAGCCTGAGCTGCGTAACTTGCAAGCAATGAGGCGGTCATCAACGTACGTACTGTATCTGCTGTCAGCCAGGATGTGCTATACCCATCTCTGAACTCTGAAGGGCTGGACCACTTGCCCAGCTACGTTCCACCAACTGTTCCATCCCGTGGCGGGCATGCAGCTGGCTATAGCTAGCCGGGAAACATATCAGCAATGGTTCCTCCCCCTGGGGTGTCTTCAAGGTGTTGGCCAAACAGCAACACTACCGGGCCGCAGGTGCCATGCATGCCAGCCAGTGCAGCCAGCCAGTCAGTAGCCAGTACAGCCAGCCAGTACAAGCTGATCAGTCAATGAACTTGGCAACGATTGCTTTAATTCGACTTATCCCTGCACCAACCAGCACACCGATAACCCAACTTAGCACACCAAGGATCTAGTCAGCAGGGAAAGATCCAGCCAGGGCACCTGCCGGACTGCAAGCGCAATTGCGATCCAGTTCACTAAGCAGTGCTCAGTAAGCCTTACTTGTGCAACACACTGTCTGCCCGCCCACCTACCTTTCATGGCACGGTGCCACCAGCACCAGGACTGCAGGGGCAACAAATCACTCCAACAGCACTGCTCCTGCAAGCCTCTGACTTCTACTGTGCTAAGGTGAAGCAGACAGAAGGGCGCTTACAAGGGCCTTGCCAAGTTGGTATTCAGAGCAACACCAGACAATCACAGTGCATCAACAAGCGAACCCGCCATGACACAGGCCCGGACATACCCAACAGACTCGAGTCTCAAAGTATCCTGACAACCAGGCTCCCCACAACTGAACACCACCAACCAGATGGGCACAGTCAGGCCCAATGACAGCACCATACAGTACGAGCAGAGCACAGCCTTGCCAAGGCCAGGCAGCACTTACAATCACCACTCAAGGCAGACCAGTGGTCACACGTATGTGTTTGGGCACCAGCAGTGGTGGTCCACATGAGCAACAGCACCGGCACATGAACCTCCATGCTGTGATCACTTTCGGGCCCCAGCCGTGTGCAGGCACCTCCCCTGCAGCTTCTGGACACTATTGCAAATAGGTTAATCTTACGCAAGAGAGGCTTGGGGCAAGAAATCGCTCACGGATCCACTGCAATTGCGCATATCTGCCTCCTGTTTGAAAACAGGTTCAGCAAGGTAGGGTACGCACGCGCGGGGGCTTTCAAGGAGGGACGTCTGCTCACCAAGCCCCTGTAAAGCCCCTGTGTGTTGTGAGCTTCACCTTCCCCGTGACCAGCGCCCGTATAATCCTCCAGTCACTTCAGATCAAGCCCAGATCAACTCCATTCTTGGTCGCATCCGCAATCTTGACACGGACTATCGGTTTCACCTGATCCTGATCCCGACCTCTTCAAGTTTCAAAAGGCTCATCATGACCAACAGGCAATCGGCAGCTCCCCTGCTGCTGCTGCCACACTCCTGCCTGCAGCAGATCCTGAGCTTGCTAGACCTCCGCAGCTTGTGCAGCGCTGCCAGGGCTCACAGCATCCTGCACCAGGCAGCAGTGGGGGTTTTCCCTAACAGCATCATCGGGAACCAGACGCAGCTGAATTTCCTGATGAACCAGTACATCCCCTCTTTCGGAGGGCAGGTTGACAGCCTGAGCTTTGAGGGTGCAGGGGGCGTCATCCTCCTGCGGGATGAACTGCCTGCAAGCCTCACGAAGCTCACAAGCTTGCACCTTGACAGCCTGTGCCTGCAGCTGCAGCCTGGTGGGGGCCACCTGGGCGTGCTCGGTGCTGCTGCAGTCCCTCCTCTCAAGCAGCTGCGCCTCAACGCATGCATGCTGCTTGATAGGGGCGAGGGGCTGGCAGAAGCGCTGGCCCTGCTGCCTGGGCTGGAGCACCTTGAAGTCACCAACAGTGTCATGCCCAACATGCGCAGCAACCACCACGTGCAGGGTGACGTGTTGCTGAAGCTGCCGCAGCTGACGTGCCTTGTGCTTGAGGAGGTGCGGTTGAAGCCCTGCGAGAACGAAGCTGCCGAGCTGCAGCCCCTCACAGCTCTCCCCCAGCTGCAGGACCTGCGGTTGGCATGCTGGGGCAAGCGCAGCGTTCCTGCCAGCGCGCTGTCATGCGCAGGGCACCTGACACGCCTGGAGCTGTGCGTGCGCAACGGATTCTTCAGGCTCAAGCCAGACGCCCTGGCAGACCTGACTCTGCTGCAGCACCTGGAGCTGCGGTATGCAAACGTGTCGGGCGGTTCAGCAGGCGTGGAGCTACTGCTTTCTCGTCTGGAGGAATTGCAGCAGCTCACGTGCTTGATCTTGTGCGACAGCCTGTGCTCCTCAACAATGTCAGCCTTCCCAGCAGCAGCAGCCTACGGTGCCCTTACGGCTAGCAGCAAGCTACAGTGTCTTCACATCAGCCGCAGCATGTTGCCGGAGGGTGTGTGGCAGCACATGTTCCCTGCTGGCAGGCAGCTGCCGCAGCTGCAGACGCTGCGGCTTGTAGATATCCGCTGGCAGGCAGCTGCAGACGCTGCGGCAGCTGCAGACGCTGCGGCAGCTGCAGACGTTGCGGCAGCTCCTGCTGGCGCAGCAGCAGCTGAAGACGCTGCGGCAGCTCCTACCGGCTCCGCGGCAGCTACAGACGCTGCGGCAGCTCCTACCGGCTCCGCGGCAGCTACAGACGCAGCAGCAGCTCCTACTGGCGCAGCAGCAGCAGCTCCTGCTGGCGCAGCAGCAGCTGCAGACGCTGCGGCAGCTGCAGACGGTGCCGCAGCTGCCGCCGGTGCAGCTCCTGCTGCTGCAGCAGCACCTGCCGGCACCCTCCTTGCTGGCTGCTGCCCTGCGCTGCAGTTCCTTGATCTGCGGGGCTTGCGTTATAGCAGGGGGCTGCTGGCCTCACTGCAGGGGCTGAGCAGCTTGGACGCACTGCAGCTGGAGCCTGCTGCAGGCTCAACAGAGGAGCTGCAAGATGTGACCCAGTTGGCAAGGCTGCAGCAGCTTGTGCTGCGTGAGGCTTACCCCCCCACGGAGGGGCTGCTGCTGCAGCTGACGCAGCTGCGGCAGTTGACCCGCCTGAGCTTCAAGGGCCGCCTGAACGGCTTGTACGAGGGAGTCCTCCGTTGCGAGGTGGGTGTCATATACTGCTGCACATCACAGCGTCTGGTTGTTGTTCGCTGTCAGTTGCCCCAGGGGAGAAAGCTTCTGTGTTTTGCTTTTTGTCTGGCCCTGTCACAGGGACAGTGGTTTGTCTGGGCATATTCTGATCCTCACCTGGATACCAATGCCCTTGTGTGTGCTGACCCCGGCACAGTGCAGCTTTGTTGCTCCTTGCATGACCCAGCGAATTGTGGGTGCCTCCTTTCACCCGACCGGCTGTGCTGTTGGTTCAGGGAGAGGGTGAAGGGTATCGTAATTGTAACTTTACTGCTGGGTGCTACTTCCCGCATGTTTTGTGCTGAGATATTGCGCAATTCATGACCTTGGGAACATTGCTGACTCTGCTGACTGCTGCTGCTGCTGCTGCTGCGTGCTGCTGTGCAGGGCCCTGGTGACGAGCCTGTGTGGCGCCAAGTGCTGCAGCGCCACCTGAACCACCTCAACCCCGCAGTGGCGCAGCAGGCAGCTTTAGCACTGGCGCAGTGAGCCTGTCAGAGTAGGTGGCAGGGTGCTGGCATAAGCATGGTGGGTCCTTGGTTGCAAGCGCAAGCTGCATCGTGCTGGTGTCTTATCTATTTCACATGCGTGCTGCTGTGGCGGCATTCAGTATTGCATGGCATTCACTGGTGTGGTAGTGTGTGACAGTACTCTAGTATGTCAGAGTGGTGCAGTAGGTGGCAGCTACAAGCTGCACCATGGTGGTGGTGGTTGGGGGTTCAACTGTGATTGTGAAGTTGTGGGTTGGCCTGGCTTTTTGAATTTCTTATAGTTTGCGTACCAGGGGGGGGGGGGCTCCCACTACTATGTGCGGTTGTTAGCGTGCTGCAGTTCCTGTCCGGTCACAGAGCCTACAGTGTGGTAGCCGAGTGTAGCAGCATCAAGATGTGCATTAAGCTGCGTATGGCCACACTGCCGTGTCTTCTGTGTAGATCGGACCAGGGGACTCTGCAGGTTGCTGCTGCATATGTTGCGACTGGATCAGACCTGAGTTGTTGTTCTTGTCTAGAGCATGTTCTGTTCCAGGACACTGAGTGGTTGGCCTGTATGCTAACCCTGGTGGTGTCTGTGTAGCTGTCTGTGTAGCTGTCTGTGTACCTGGCTGGCTCGTGCCTTTCTGTGGTTGCAGGCAGCCTTTGCTGAATTCAAACCCTGGTTGACTTAAATGGACAGGGATGGGCTCTGTTGAGCACCAAGCCAAAAACAAAAACAAAAAAACACTTGAAATGGTATTGTAAGACGGTCCCTTTTGGTCATGTCCACTTGGTGGGTATTGGAGTTGTATGCATGTGAACAGGACGTGCCTTCAGCACAAGAGCAGTCACCGCTCTGCTGCATGTCACCGGTGGCTGGTGTGGTGCTGGCCCTCCAATCGCTGGCCAGTGGTTTGTTGGTGCGCTCTACCTGATTCACCTGAAGGGAACCTGTCAGTTGTGACTGCTGTTGGCAACTGCTTTTGAGCACTGGCAGACGTTGTTGGTGCTTGGTGGTTGGATCCTTTCAACTACCCCTTTCTGGGGCATAGGGGTTCTGAGCCGCAGGTAGCCTTGTGCTGGGAAGTGAGAGGTGACACGGCATGCAAGCACCGCACAAGGTGTGTGCAGTACAGTCACCACACTGCTGCATCCTGCTGTGCCTTGCACACACGCATGCCATCCACACTGTCTGCTTCTTGTTTTGTTGTCTGATTAAGATCAGGAGTGTCTGCAGGTTGCTGCGCAGGTTGGGGCTAGTTTTTCTTGGGACAGCAAAGAGCCTGACCTGCGTATTTGTTTTTGGCGGTGTCGATCTTGTCACTTGGCTCGCTGGCTGGTGCTTCTCTGTGGTTGCTGTTGCAAGCAGCTGTCACAGGGCTTTTCCTAGTTGACAAACAACAAACAAAACAAAAACAAAAAACATTTGTCCAGAGGTTGCCCTCTGTTGAGGTGCTCATTTGGTGGGAGGGGCGGCTGACTGCCCGTGAACTCCTGTTGCGTTCAACACACGAGCAGTAATAGTAGTAGTAGCCATTACTCATCTGCATGGCGGTTGTGTCATACGGCGGCGTGGCGTCATCCCCCAAGTTGATAACTGTTACTGCCAAGTGGATGGATGTTTGTCTGTGTGCTTTCTGCGAGTGAGTTTAGCGTTTGCGGCTGAAGGACATGTTGGTCTGGACTGGCAGGTGAGAGGGTATGTTTGTGTGGTGTTGGTGGGTCATTAGCAACGCAGTAGTAGTCTTGAGTAATTGTGGTGCACTCCTCAAGCAGGAGAGGTCAGGTAGCGCTGGCTGTGTGCCCCTTGGCGCACTGACGCGTGTTGTATGATGATCAAGCAGTTGCATGTCTGTGTCTCTGCAATTGACTGTGCGAGGTAAGGCTGCCTAGCTTGCCTGTGTGTGCTCCACGTCAGCAGCTGTGATATTCACTCTTGTTCAGCGGTCTGTGTCTGCGTGCAATCAATGGTGTGAGGTGATGCCGTGCCTCACGTTGGCTAGGGGCGAGTGTTGTGGTACTACACTTGTGTTCACAGTTTGTGTATGTGCTGTTGTTTGTGTGAGGCGTAGCCGCCTAGGCCTTCGTGTCCCACGTCAGCAGCGGCGAGTGGTGTGATACACACTTGTGTTCAGCAGTCTGTGTCTCTGTGCTTGTGTGAGGCGACGCTCCCTAGGCTTGTGTCACTCATGTACGTGATCTTGCTCGGTATGGCAGCTTGGGATTGCCCCTTCAGGTGCACAGCGGTGGTCTATCAGAGTCCTCTTCCTGACTTTCTTCAGTTCATTGTTGCTACACTCAATGCTGTTTGGGACTGGCAGGCGGATTGTTTGTTTGTAAATGGTGGAGGTGTCAACTTATGCCCCCTGAGCTGGTGGCTGCTGTTGAAGATGTGGCTCTGACTGTGTGTTTACTTGCTGTCTCGAGTGGTCGAATGCATAGATGTGCGGCTCACTCATCCTGCTTCAGGATGGCTGGAAGCGCACTTGTGTATGTGTGAATCATATGGTATGTGAGCCAGCATTGTGGGGATGAGACATGCGAGCAGAGTGAGACGCGAGGCAAGCATAAAATGAGGTGCACAGCCAGACTGCTGCATCATGCTGTACCTGTACACATGCGTACTTGATGCATGTGACCTGTGCTGGGAATCAATATGGCCTTGGTGAGCGTGGTGTACGTTGTGTGACAACAGTGAGTGGGGAGGTTGACAGACGCCATGGCAGTGTGCGCAGCTGCCACTGCTGGTCATCGTTGGATGCTTTAGCTGACTCACACAAGCGTCTCTCTTTCAAGTGCGTGCTGTGGGTCTGAATCAGCAGTTTGTGCTGCAACGTTTGGCTACGGTTGTGTGTAGGAGCTCAGAGTGAGACTCTTAGGGTGTGTAGAATTGTACAAGGCCGCAACCCATGTATCATCCACATGCCAGTTTATCACCACGCACCAAGTGCTTATGCTGTCAAGTTGTCTTTGACTGTTCTGGCAGGACCACTGTACCATTCTATTGTGAAGGTGTGTATTGAGGGGCCAGCTTGACGCCCTGCAGTGTGTTCTCTCTAGGGCAACTAGGGAGTATAGGTTGTTCATTAGCCACCTGGAGTGCAGCTTCCAGAAGTGAAACCTCAGAGAGTAGCGTGTGTACTCAGTTTGGTGTCCGCTGAAGGTGTTTGCCAGGGGTGTTGTGGTCAAGGCGGCTGCCATTTTTGAGCTGCAGGCGAGCTGCGCAAGCAGGCCTTGCGGGCATGGTGAATCAGTATGAGCAGTTCACACCTGGGTACGCGCACCTGGCTACGTGCACCTGGCTGCTTCGTTGCAGGCCGTGTTGAGCATGATTTGCATCATGATGATAACCTGCCTTCTTGCAAGGAGCTCAAGCAAGCTTATCAAATGTGGTGCTGCTGGCGTGTAGTCTGGCCTGGTCTGCTGTAGCTGGCAAGCAGTCTCACTGGGGTCTTGTGCCCTGTTATTTGTGTTGGGACTTGAAGGGGTTCAACAGTTTGGCCATGCTGTTGTGATGCGACCGCCCATGCCTGCGCTGTTGTATGCTCCCACCGGTTGTGCTGTTCTGCTGTGGGTCTGTGGATTGCTGCTTCTGCATTCCGGCTGCAAACTGCATTGTTGCTGGCTCTGCTGCTTTTTGCCCAAGGAAGTGCTGCAATCCTGCTTCTGCTGTATTGGGCCTCTTTCTGTTTCTTCCGGTTTCTGTTGTGACAGCGTGCAGCAGTGATGTTTGGCAGTGTGGCAGTGTTTGTATGATGCCAACCCTGTCTTGCACAGTAGCTGCAAGCATCCTGCGTGTTGTTGCTTTGTGCTTGACAAGCTAGCACCCCAAGATTGCTGATCCAAGTTTGCAGTGAGGTTGCACCATCTTGCATGGTTCCTGCGTTGCACCACCGGACTGCCTCCTCAGATCTCTGCCCCACCTAGGTTGGGTGTGTCATAAGCCTTTGCAGTGCTTTGTGGCAAGCCTTGGTCTCCACTTTGGCTCATTTTTCCACTGTTGTCTCACGTGTGGCACACCATATGCTGCATGCACCACTCCCTCGGACATGCTAGGCATGCCTGTTTCTGTCTGTTGGCGGCTTGGCTGAAGCAGCATTTCTACCGGCAGGCTTGTGCCGTGCTGCGCAGTCGACTGTGCTGACACTTGCCAGAAGCGCAAGTTTTGTGGCAGCTCTGAGTCCATCTTCTGGACCTTGACTGTGACCGTTGCTGTATTGTCATATACACTGCATGGCCTGTCACGGTGGCATCGCCCATAATGTTGATGCAGCTGCAATGCCCTGGCTCCCCTGAGGATCTTTTTGTCATGGCTCAGCGTTCCATCTCAAGCACCATGTCTACTGCGCTTTATGGCTTACTAGTACTGCACTGCCCAGCAGGGTATAAGATGTTGGAGACTCACCTACCAGGTGATAGTGTCACCAAGCAGGGCATGACCTCGCCCTCTGCTACACCACAAAACCTACTCAGCACCGACCTTCATATGTTCCTGCTGCCAGCAGCAGCAGTCGGCACTGCCGCACCGGCGGGTGACGTCACGTATGCTCACTACGCCCTGTGCTGTGCTGCCATCATTGGGGGTGTCGTTGGAGTGCTGGTCATCGAGGTATCCTTTGGGCACGTGCACATCAGCTTAGGTGTCCATCGTGACACGCCCATGGCTGATATGCATGTCAGGCCTTCCATACTTGACAAACCCAACAAGGTGTTGGTTTGCACTCATCTGTTATGCTGTCTGCGGTGCTTACCTTCTCACTGCACTGCATACTGCATAGTGTGTCGCTGCTGTGTGCCTCTCTGGTGGCCTTTAAGGTCAGATCAGAGTCTGTTTGGAGACTCAACAGCTCGTGAGCTTCACTTGTTGCCTGTTGCAAAGTATGTGCACGTGCACATTACAGCCGGCCATCCTGCCACCAGTGAGGATGCCTATGCTAAGAATTTGGTCTGTGGTTGTCAGTCTTCCAAGCTGGTCAAGCATGGCATGTGTTTGACAACTCTGTGGCCTGGCTGAGGACCACGCTGCAGCTGGTCTTGTGCATGGCATGTCTCCCCTGACATGGTGTTGGTTCGCAGGCGTTTCTCAGTGTTCCTGTTTGCAGGCTAGCCTGTAGCGCGACAGTTGTGCGTCTGGCATATGGTTGCATCGCAGTTGCGCTATTGTTAAAATGTGACGGTTGTTCATGAGGATGTCGAGTAGGGTTCACCCGCATCGACGGTGCGTACAGCTGTACGCACCGTTTCGTTTGTACGCTCCAGTCGATGCGTCCGTGTTGCACATGACTGGTTTGAGGTTTGACAATAGCACCGTGGTGGTGGTCGCGAGCTCGAACGGTTGTAGCCTGGTGATCTGAAATTTTCGTTCAAAATCGGATTATGCTAAGCTTGTTCGCAAGCTGCCGCAAATTGGGTGGGGCACAGACGTATCCCTAAAGGCTGTATGGGGGCAGCTGTGGAGTGGTGGTTTTTGTACGGCAGCACTAGCACAAAGCAGGCTGTCCTTTGAGGAGTTCAGTTCCTGTTGCGTCAGCTATGCGGGGCGTACTTGTACTGCACGTCAGTTCAGTCTGCTTGGGCACAGTCCTGACATGTGCGATGCGGTGGACTCTTGCTTCGGTCGCAACTCCTGCTTCACAGAATACGTCCTTATTCTTGGCCGCCATGTCAGTGTTTGGTCGCTGAGCGTGCTGGGGATGGGGCCACCCTTTGGGGTGAGGTGTCTCATGTATGAGACCCCACCTGTGTAGTAACAGCGTGAGCTGTTCGAGCTTGATCATGGTAGCTGCAGGCACACCATGTGTGTTGATACCCTGCAGAATGTGCAGAGTTGCTGCACTTCCAGGTTGCTGCACTGACATACGGTATGTGCACAGCCAGCCGCTGCCAGGGTGCAGGCGCGGCAGTCGTAAGATGTATGCATTGACTGCGCGTGTTGCTGTGGCACCCTGCAGCTGGGTTGCTCTGTTCTTGCATTAGGGGATGCAGTAAGAAAGTCACACCTCATTCAGTGACTTACTCAACTAAAATCACAGCTAAATGAACCAATGCCAGCAGCAACCTACACATCACAGCAGCCTGTGCAGGGTGTGAGCTGGACCCTTTGATAGCAAGCACCATGGAGAAGTTAGGTATGGTGTGCTAGATGTTGGTGCAATGCTGTGCACCACTATCTTGCACACTCAAGAGGGGCAGCTGCAGCCACAGCCAGGCAGTTTCTGCTAGTGACACATACACCACAGACAGTAGTGCAGGAGCAGCAGCACTACTGAGCACAGCATCAAGGGATCAGACAATGTATGTGGTGGTGGCATGTAGTGTGACTCACAAGCAAGCCAGAAAAGAAGGTCCCACCCCCCACAACAAGTTGTTCAAAAACACACCATGCAACCTGCCATATCTAAGCTTAGTACCACACAGTAGGCAATGTCTGCTATGCAGCCCTGCCACTTGCTGAGGCTCAAGCCCCCAGCATGGCCAGTTACCAAGGGGCTGGCTGCACCACCCACCCCATACACGGATTTCACCCAACTGACCACCACGGACTCAAAACTGCACCAATGCTCATGAAATTTGGGGAGCAGCAATGGGACATGTTTGTACAAACACCCATTGTGCCTGCTCTCTGATGCTGTAAGCTCAGGCAAAGCAGTAGAGCCAAACGTGTGATAGGGGACTTTTCCTGCAATGGGTACTTTCTTTCTGCACCCTCTATCCGCCACGGGGGTGCGAAAAATCAGCTACCCCGCAACGAGATCAGAACAGCCTGGGTTTGCACCCGTGGGTAGCACCGCTCAGTGCAAGACATATGCACCGCACCTCGACATGCAATGCAGCTTCGATGATTCACAGTCCCGCGTTTCCCTCTCGGCGTCCCTGCTTCTGACACGTCGGCGGGTCAGGTGCAGCTGTCGGCAGTTTGGCTGGCCGAACTCTGCGGCAACGTCACCGCCCGCCTTGCCGTTGATAATACGGCAACTACTGTCAAAGATTGTTGTAATGAACGAAACAGACTGATATACACCTCGCGCGCTGCAGCCCCGACTCGGTTGTTGCGTTGGTGCAACCGATCTGTCGAATGTTGAGACCGATGGCCTGCGTGCCGTTGCTGCTCTGCGTTTTCAAAAGTCATCACGCATAAGCTATGGTTATCAGCAATGCTGCAAGACCCATGTCGCAATAAACAGCGTGATGTGTTGGCCTTGGGGTCGGCAGGTCATCACACCTTCTCACACCCCCTGTGGACACTGCCTACAGGCCCCCAGCAAGGTCGAACCTCTCGAGCAGGATCTGCCCAGTGCAGCAGCTGTCCAGAATGGCATTGGTGTTTCTGCATGTAATCATGGCCCACCATTCAATTCAGCCTGAACTCAGCAGCACCTGGTCACAGCCTGCTACAGCTGCCCAATGACCTATTATGGTGGGGGTCCCTTCGGGGGGGTGGAGGGACTTCGGCTCACGTGCAGGCAGGGAGGCACGGAATCAACATCCAGCTTAGCAGCAAATTGTGGCATCCCTGGGCTGATGCTGAAGACGACCACATCAAACCCAAAGGGAGACCCAGTTGGAATACAACGAAATTGGTTGGCGGGCCGATATTGGGGGATACTGGCGGATAGGGGATGCAGTAAGAAAGTCACACCTCATTCAGTGACTTACTCAACTAAAATCACAGCTAAATGAACCAATGCCAGCAGCAACCTACACATCACAGCAGCCTGTGCAGGGTGTGAGCTGGACCCTTTGATAGCAAGCACCATGGAGAAGTTAGGTATGGTGTGCTAGATGTTGGTGCAATGCTGTGCACCACTATCTTGCACACTCAAGAGGGGCAGCTGCAGCCACAGCCAGGCAGTTTCTGCTAGTGACACATACACCACAGACAGTAGTGCAGGAGCAGCAGCACTACTGAGCACAGCATCAAGGGATCAGACAATGTATGTGGTGGTGGCATGTAGTGTGACTCACAAGCAAGCCAAAAAAGAAGGTCCCACCCCCCACAACAAGTTGTTCAAAAACACACCATGCAACCTGCCATATCTAAGCTTAGTACCACACAGTAGGCAATGTCTGCTATGCAGCCCTGCCACTTGCTGAGGCTCAAGCCCCCAGCATGGCCAGTTACCAAGGGGCTGGCTGCACCACCCACCCCATACACGGATTTCACCCAACTGACCACCACGGACTCAAAACTGCACCAATGCTCATGAAATTTGGGGAGCAGCAATGGGACATGTTTGTACAAACACCCATTGTGCCTGCTCTCTGATGCTGTAAGCTCAGGCAAAGCAGTAGAGCCAAACGTGTGATAGGGGACTTTTCCTGCAATGGGTACTTTCTTTCTGCACCCTCTACATGTAGCGTGTGTCCTTGTGTACTGCACCTGCTTGTTTAGATGTCTGGTGATGGTTGCTGTTGGAGCGGCAGTTGCACTGCAAGTGGCAGTTGTTTGGTTTGTGAGGTCTTCTGCATCTGTGCCAGGTTTCCTGGTTGGGGGCGGAAGGGGGGCGGGCTGCATGGCACAGCGTGGAGTGGCTAGCATGTCTTTGCTTGGTGCTTGCTTGCAGTCTGTGCCATTGTGAGTGTTGAGTTGTCTTGTTGCCGCCACTTGGCCGTCATTTTGTTATATGAGTTTGCGGGCTTTCTGGCTTGGCCGTCATTTTGTTATATGAGTTTGCGGTGCTCGTTGTGAAATGCTCCGAGCACGGTCCAGGGGGTCTCTTGTCATGTACATGTCTGCCGGCGAGCGCGGTTCTTCGGTGTTGTGGCTGCCCTTACCTGCCGTATGTTGCTAAGGTGTGCTTGAGCCCGTCGAACATGGTGGGTCTCCTACTACCGTGTGGCTGCACAGATGCTGGAGAGGGCACGTCAGGTGCCTGGGTGTGTGGTGATGAGGTTGCCATCTCCAAGAAGACAAAAAAAAGCTGCAATGTTTGTGTTGACGTATCCTACATGTGTTGCGCTTGCCTGCAATGGTGCAGTTGGGTTGAGCACAGACTGGTATGTCCTTCCAAGCAACCCCCTCTGTTGGGGCGCAGAAGGGCAGGGGGCGTAATGTTCCTGCACTTATCAAGCACGCGTCAGTCCAGCAGTTGGCACCCTGGAAGGTGGAAGTTTAAGAGCCATCACAATGTACAATTGTGTGAGATGGGTTCAGCCTGGGGTTGGCAGTGGACACTACATTGCATCACAGTGTCCAGGAGCTCCACTGAGTGAGAGAAGAAAACGTGAATTTGGAGTATGCGAGCGCACGCGTGACACGAGGTGCACCTGTCAGCTGTTTCAGTGTAGTCAGCTGTTGCAGTGGCATGGGACCGACAAGCCGTGGTAGGTTCCCGGCGGAGCACCTAATCATGATGTAACACTTCAGATCACTAGTTGTTTGTGAAACACAATGTGCAGGGCAGACTGTGGGAAATGATGCTGACACAACCAAACTTGGCAAGCAACTTGCATTTGGCAAAGTCACAGGAAAGTGTTATATGGCGTCCAGTCAGGCTCGATGAAGACACACTGTGACTCTGGCAACCACGTTCACTCTGCAGGTTGCCACACTTGCCAGAGCAGTTTGTGTGGTGCTTTGATGTATGTAGCACAAAGCGTGTGCAGGTCCCTGCTTGCCATTGCTTCCAGCGGCAGGATCGGCAGAGGGCAAGTGCAGACTCCAACAGGGCAAGGGTAGTGCAGGCTCATTTCGGACACGCACAGCCCCCCCCCCCCCAGAATACTCACCATGTCTGTGCATGTGCACAGCTGTGCATGTTTACATGCTGCGGCCTGTACACATGGGTGACAGGCTGGCAAGCAGCAATGGGAGAGTCACCCAAGCCAGGGACTGGTTTTGTGCGAGCTAAATTCCTTGATCTTGTTCACATTGGTATTGTGATAAGACCAGTCACTCCTAGGCAAGTCACCATAAGTACGTATTTAGTGTGAAGAGGGAAAACCCCGTGGCCGCTCTGCGACCGGGATTGTTGTCCACTTTGCTTTTATCTAAAATTGTTCGTTACACCGCGCTTTGGAGAGGCACCAACGCCCAGGTCTAGTACTGCAGCAGTATACAGTACTGCTGTCTCGCTTTCCGAGCAACATCACACTCACCACCTGTTCAATGTTTCTTAGAGATTTAATCAACCAAAATGGCCACTGGAGATCCAGAATCGCCCCTCCTGCAGCTGCCGGACTCCTGTCTGTTGGCTGTGTTGCGCTGCTGCGCTGACGACCCCCGCAGCATGTGCAGCGCTGCCAGGGCCCACAGCAGGCTGCATCAGGCAGCAGTGCTTGCGCTTACCAGCATCAAACTAGAGGCGAACAAACTAGAGGCGAACCAGCAGCAGGTGGATACGCTTCTGGAAAGGTACCTCCCTTCTTATGGTCAGCACGTCGACAGCATCAGCCTAGAGGTTGTCGATTGGGAGGAGAAGGGGTCTGCGGTGACTGTGCGGCAGCTGCCATCGACCCTAACCAACCTCACCAGCCTGACCTTGGAGTACCTGTACGTGCAGCTGCAGCCTGGGGGTGGCTTTCACGGTGTGCTGGGCGCTGCTGCGGTCCCTCCTCTCAAGCAGCTGCAACTCATTGGCTGCTGGCTGCTTGATGGGGAGGAGGGGCTGCGTGATGAGGACGAAAAATTGGCAGCAGCGCTAGCTTCACTGACTGATCTGGAGCACCTCTGTATCTCGGAGAGCTATGACTGTCAAGAGCGCGATGTCCATGTCCCACTGTGTGCCGTCATGCCAGGGCTGCAGCAGCTGAATCACTTCAGCTGTCGGAAGCTCGGGACGCAGATGACCTGCAGCACCTGACAGCACTGAAGCGGCTGGTTGACCTGCGGCTGACGACAGTGAAAGCCTGCCTCATCACTGCCAGCATGCTATCAGGCACACAGCACCTCACGCAGCTGCTCCTGTCTAAACCGGTCATGTTAGAGCCAGCGGCCCTGGCAGGCAAGACCAAGCTGTAGGACCTGCATCTGTCCCAGACACCTGACGGTGCAGCATCCATTTCGCAGCTGCTGTGGGGGTTGCCGCAGCTGCAGCAGCTGGCATCCTTGGTACTTATTGACGGTCTGCACTCCTCAGGGTCCCTACCTCCCCCAGCAGCGTACTCAGCCTTGACAGCTAGCAGCAAGCTGCAGAATTTGGACATCGCCTACTGCAGCTTGCCGGCAGGTGTGTGGCAGCATGTGTTCCCTGTCGGTAAGCAGCTGCCGCATTTGCAGTCACTGCGGTTGACGAACGCCCGCTTCCCCACAGGCCCGGCAACAGCCCCTGAGGGCACCCGCCTTGTCAGCTGCTGCCCTGGCCTGCTGTCCCTCAACGTAGAGGGCTTGCAGTACGGCAGGGGGCTGATGGCATCACTGCAGGGCCTGACCAGCCTAAAAAGGCTGCGCCTCCGCCCTGCCTCTGAATCAGCAGAGGGGTGGGCGGAGGGTGCCCTTCAGCTGACAATGGTTGAGGACCTGCACCTGGACAAAATTGAGGAGAAGGGGCTGCTGCTGCAGCTGACACAGTTGCGGCAGCTGACACACCTGTATTATTCCGGCCACTCCCCTTGGGGGGCCCCATGCGGCAGTTACTTCAGTGGACAGGTGAGCAGCATGTTCAAGCTGTGCATGCTGACATAGGACAGTGCATCACTTTCTGCGTCAGTACTGACTAGTCATTTGGTGCCAGCGGGCCACCTCGCAGCATTTTCAACAGGATCGGTAATTCAGAGTGCCCAACTTGGCTAACTTACACTGCTTTAGGCTGTCGGGCTCATCAGGATGGCATGTTCTTGTTGCTTCAGCTCAGGCTGGGTGCTGGGCCCTCACATATGACTCATCGGATGCTGGCAGCTTGTTGCCAAGAATGTTTTCGTCAGTTTGTATTCCAGGTCCCAGATGCTGTTTGTTCTGTGTTGCTTGCAGGTAAGCGGTGATGGTGAGCCTGTGTGGCGCCAAGTGCTGCGGCTGCACCTTACCCACAGCGACCCTGAGGTGGCACAGCAGGCAGCTGCAGCGCTTGCGGAGTGACAGCCGCTGACCAGTCATCAGAGCAGGACAGGCAGTAGTGCACGGTAGTGTGACTTGCAGCAGCTTTGCAGCTGTATTTGTCTTGGACACGACATTCGTCAACCTGTACTGTGCACTTGTGCTGCGGTGGTGTTGGTGTGATGAAGAGTGACACTTGGGTGGTGTAGTGTCTTGCAGCGGGTGGCTGACTGGGTCATAGAAGTAGTTGTTGTGTTACATGGGGCCTGTTGGATCAGGCCATAAGCTGCTGACCATGTCAACTGACAACATGCATGCATGCGTCGGCCACCGTGAGTGTGTTTGCCACATGCTGTACAGCACGTGGGCGGTGGTGCTTGTGTGCAGAGTAACAGGTGCCTTGTCCACTGGAGCTGAGCTGACTCGCACAGGCTTGAACATTCAGACTGCATGTGTGCAAGATATAGATAGAAGGGCAGAGCTTGTGGAAGCTGACACGGCAAGCTCTCCAACAATCATTGTGATGATCACGCAAGAAGTGGTATGCGATGTTCATCATACTTGTGATTTTGTGTGTGGATTTTTTGGATGCAAAAACTCTTACTGTACCAACCAAAGCATTCCAGAGGTTGCCACACCTGCCAGCACTACAGGTGTGGTACTCCAAAGCACCTGAATTCCGAGGCTGACATGCCAAGGTGTGTCCTGCTTTTAGCAGCAGGATTCAAACCTAGTGGAGAGTCCGTAGGCAAGGGCCAATGGCTCACTCATAACACCCACCACCCCAAAAGGTTGCTGATGCTGTTAACAGCACGTCACACAACAGCACAGCTCAGTGTCACATGTACAGCCTGGCCGCCATGGTTGCAATGCCACTACTTGTATTGCAACGTCTCAACGTGTGAGCTGGCAATTGAAGGCACGGGTTAAGAGCTCTTGATACCTTTCATGTTGCTCCTGTCACACTTCAATGCGCAAAAGCCATCGTGACCAACCTTGCAAGGCAGCTACAGTGCCTCAACAATCGTGAGATTAGTCACACTTGTGACGTTGCAGCTACGTTCCACAAACCGATAGCCGTCGGCTTACCAGTGCGTCCTTTCAGTATGTTACGTATATAAAACGAGCTTGCTATCGTCTTGTAGAGTCAGCAAAATTCAGTGATATTCCTACAGGCAGTACAGTACTGCTGCTTCGCTTCGCCCTGGACAACACAATTACACCTGGTCGCACTTGAACTTGATTAATACGATCAATGGTGACTACCGGACAGCCACCAGCGTCTCTGCTGCAGCTGCCAGACTCTTGCCTGTTGGCTGTGCTGTGCTGCTGTGCTGACGACCACCGCAGCGTGTGCAGCGCAGCCAGGGCCCACAGCAGGCTGCACCAGGCAGCAGTGGTGGCTCTCACCAGCATCACAATAGAGGTCAACCAGCAGCAGCAGGTGGACAACCTCTGGGAAGTGTACCTCCCATCGCATGGCCATCACGTCGACAGCATCAGCTTGAACTTGATGGATTGGTACAAGGAAAAAGCAGCAGTACGGCAGCTGCCGGCGACCGTGACTAAGCTCAGCAGCCTTACCTTGGAGGACCTGCACGTGCAGCTGCAGCCTGGGGACGGTTGTCAGGGTGTGCTGGGCGCTGCCACAGTCCCTGCTCTCAAGCAGCTGCAGCTCATCCGCTGCGTTTTGCTTGATGGAGAGGAGGGGCTGGCAGCAGCGCTAGCCCTGCTGCCTGGGCTGGAGCATTTGTGCATTTCAGAGAGCTATCACGGTGCAGACGGTTCCGATATCTACGTCCCATTCAGTGCTGTTATGCCCGGGCTGCAGCAGCTGACATACCTGGACCTTTTTGAAGCTCGGGACAATGGAGGCCTGCAGCACTTAACAGCTTTGACGCGGCTGGTTGACCTGCGGATTGACCTGCGGCTGACAGCAGTGGATGACTGCAGCATAACTGCCAGCATGCTGTCAGGCGTACAGCACCTCACACGCCTGGAGCTGACTGCACGGGGCGGGGAGGTCTTGTTAGAGCCAGCTGTCCTGGCAGGCAAGACCAAACTGCAGCACCTGGAGCTGAATGAAACAACTGAAGGTGCAACAGTCATTACACAGCTACTGTGGGAGCTGCAGCAGCTGCAGCAGCTGACATGCTTGGTGCTGTGCGACAACCTGCACTCCACAGAGTCCTTACCTCCCGCAGCAGCGTACTCAGCCTTGACAGCTAGCAGCAAGCTGCAGAGTGTGGACATCGCCTACAGCAGTCTTCCTGCAGGTGTGTGGCAGCACGTGTTCCCTGCTGGCAGGCAGCTGCCACACCTGCAGTCACTGCGCATAACAGCCACCAGCTTCCCCACAGGCCCAGCAACAGCCCCTGAAGGCACCCGCCTTGTCAGCTGCTGCCCTGGCCTGCAGGATCTCGACATGGAGGGCTTGCAGTACAGCAGGGGGATGCTGGCTGGGCTGCAGGGGCTGAGCAGCCTGCACACGCTGCGCCTCAAGCCTGCCCCTGGCTCAGCAGAGGGGTGGGCGGAGGATGTCTGTCAGCTGACAGTCCTAAGGGATCTGAAGCTGACCAAGGTTGAGCAAGAGGGGCTGCTGCTGCAGCTGACACAGCTACGGCAGTTGACAAGCCTCCGCTACGACGCGACGGTCTTCCCTGTGGTCCCCTTCCAGTTTTTCAAGGGTCAGGTGAGCACCATGTGCAAGGTGTGCATGCTGACATAGGAGGGTGCATGGCTCTGTGCTCAGGAGGTGCCAGCAGGCCGCCTTGCTGCTTTTACAAAAAATAATCCACTTGGCTCAGCTTGGCTCACACATGCTGCCATCATGTTGTACTGTGGATTTCAAGCGCTTGGCAAGCATAGGCCTGGCCAAGGCCGCCTAAGTGGCGTCCCACTCGCCTTGGTGTACCAAGTTGCCATGAACCCTTTCTCATTATCAGTCTATCAGTATGCGAATGTTCCCTGTTACTCAACTGATCATGCCTGGCTTGCAGGCTTCTGGGAATGACGACGAGCCGGTGTGGCGCCAAGTGCTGCGGCTGCACCTCAAGCACAGCGACCCTGGGGTGGCACAGCAAGCAGCTGCAGCCCTGGCAGAGTGACAGGCCGACCCAATGCAGTAGTAAGGTACATAATCAGAGGAGCTTGGTTATGGCTGCAGTCATGTTGTGGGCATGTCTTGACGCTTGGTCTGGCTTTCTGTCACAGTACAGGCGATTCAGACATGTTGATTGTGGGTTCTAATGTTGCATGTTCTTTGATCCCCAACTCGGGAGATGGTACATTCCATCACAGCGGTTGCTCTCGACAGCTCTGTGCTCTCCCCTGTGCATGTCCTCCCTTTTTCTGCGAATTGCAGGCCCCATGTCTTCAACCAATTGGACCGGATTGAAGCCACCTGAGGTGGTGTAGCAGGTGGGTGCAGCCCTGTTGAGGGGTGACAGTCACAGCCAGCAATGCTCCTGCCAGGCACCCTCCACTACATCAGCACAGGCAGCGCCTGCTGCAGCAGCAGCCACAAGGTTCTCAACATAGGAGGAGCAAGCAAGCAAGCACTTCAGCTCTTTGTGCTGCATCATCATGTTGTTTATGCAGCTGCAGGCAGCGGCCCAGGTATCTGTGGCTCTTGTGCACACATGGCACAAGATTGTGGTCATCGTCATGCAGTTTGACAGTTAGCATTGAGTCCTGACAGCTATGTGTGCATTTTTGTCGCATGCATACCCAGTGGCCCTTGCTGCTGCAATTCTGTGCAGGTTCCTAGTGACGCCACATGCTGTGACTGCACCTCCTGCACAGCAGCTTAGGGGCTGCAGCACTGGCAGAGAGCAACAGTGCCACTTGGCAGTGCTGCAGCAGCAAGGCACCCACGACAGCAGCACCACAGGGCAGCCATGTGGTGCTGGGTGGCACCTCAGAGCAACAGTAGCAGTAGCAGCAATCAGCACAGCAGCAGCAATTAGCAGCAGGTCGCACGCCTATGGAAGAGCAGCAAGCATGCCCAGTAGAAGGAAGCTGGTGGTGAGGAGTGCAGTGTGGAGAGTACACAGCAGCTGCAGTGCCAGGCTGGAACGGCCGAGGGCGGTGTAATTCTTGTAACATGCATGTGAAGCTGATGACAAGGTCAGGGGTGGGGTGGCAGGGCATGGTCTAAGTGGAGTGGGGCTGGGAGCAATCAGTGGCCAAAGCTATGCTCAAAGTTGGGTTTGGGTTTGCCATCCGATGAGTGGCACTCAACAGTGTCAACTGGCCGTGGCATGCGTTGAACATGCCCCACAGGTGTGTACTTCCAGACACACAGTAGGTCCCACACAGCCATGTGTGAGCAGGTGCGACCCTGCCCACACACCTTCCGCCAGTATGCCAAGACAACTGTACTACGTACTAGTATTGGTATACTAGTAGTGGGGTGATGGGGTGAGGTCAACATACAACTTGTGTCACAGTGTTTTTCCTGGCCTTGCGCATCACGCAGCACATGCATCAGTGCACAACATCAGTGCACAACATGAAAGCAGACTAGTCAGACATACCTGTTTTAGGCGTCCTACAAGTCTGAGTTGTGCAGGGCATGTCTGCCAAACTGTTCAAGCTCTCAGGCATGCTGTCTCTGACTGTATCTGGTGTGTGTCCCCATAGCACGCACGAAGTGACCCCATTGGTGCCTTACCAGCAGCTCGGGCTTGTGAGTTCCCAAGTGTGAAATCACCCGTGGAGTGAGGGAGTACCCAACCATACACCTCCCCTTTTGCATGCGGTAAGACATGTGGGGAGGGACGTACTTCGTCTGGCCCGAAAGCCAGTGCTCATGGGCCAAGTGGTGTGCTGAGCTGTGCTGTTTTCAACCACTTGATGCTGCGCCAGGTGCGGGGTGGATATGTGGCTGATGCTGGCTGTTTACCACCCCAGACACCCAGCTACAGCAGTACAGGGACACACCAGGCACAACCCCAACCTACCTGACTGAGCTGGACTGACTGAGCTGCAAGAGTTAAAGTTCTAGCTGGAATGTCTGTCCCATAGCACGCACGAAGTGACCCCATTGGTGCCATACCAGCAGCTCGGGCTTGTGAGTTCCCAAGTGTGTAATGACCCGTGGAGTGAGGGAGTACCCAACCATACACCTCCCCTTTGCATGCGGTAAGACATGTGGGGAGGGACGTACTTCGTCTGGCCCGAAAGCCAGTGCTCATGTGCCAAGTGGTGTGCTGGCTGTGCTGTTTCTAACCGCTTGATGCTGCGCCAGGTGCGGGGTGGATATGTGGCTGATGCTGGCTGTTTACCACCCCAGACACCCAGCTACAGCACTATGGGACACACAGGCACTAGTGCACACTAGTACTGTCTTTGCTGCCCAGGAACTGACATCCCTGCAGATGAAGGAAAACAACTGGTCAGAATATATGTTACATAGATGTGCCAGATGCTGCAAAGAAAAAAAAGTGCAAGTTGGTTACGGTTACCAGTACAATCTGAACATGAGCTAAAACGCCGTCCTGTCGCGATTTTGCTGTGGGGCCCGCATCCGTACGAAACTCAGGAATCGGGATCAAGACGATTAGGACTACAATTTCCCCTGTCAGAATTGCAGATGGTGCACCGTGGCGAGCAGCAGACAATCGATCGCAGTGTGCTGCAGCACTCTGCCAACGCTGCATGCACCAAACGCTTTGTATTGCTGCTGTTGTAGCCTTCAGTTCCGCAGATGAGGGCAGGGTGCTGTCCAAGACCGTGGCAGTTGCTGTAACAAATGCACACCAGCATATCTGCACATATTGATGGCAAAGACTTCTGAAAATTCTCTGTGGCAATGCGGCCAAACAGCGATGCGTGCAACAGGCGTTGATTTCCGATAACGCGTTTGGCGAGCAGACTCCTGAACCTGGAAATACCGGCAGCTAAAACTGGAACATGCTAGCTCTGATAACAGACCAGTGCTCAACAGGGGCATGCGATGTCTCGTTCAGAAGTGGAAGTTGAGGTAACAGCTGTTATAACCAGGCATCGCCAACTACCACCATGCACGTGTGTGCCGGGTATGCGCTTTGAAAGTCGGTTCAGCATATAGACAGCACTAAGCGCATTTCAAGCACCACACTGTAGCGGGACCTCTGCAAGCAAGCAGGCACCTTCACACCCTGCAAACCCCACCACACCAAGTCCACAGGAGCCACCCTAAATAAATCAACTGGTAACCGCTCCATCCGGGTCTGTTTTTGCAAATACGGACATGCACGGCTCTCCGACGGTGAAGCTGCCCATGCTGCTGTCACCTGCTGTTCGCTGCCCATTCCGTGCGCATTAGCCCACCTTCAAGATACCAGGAAATAATATGAAACATGAAGAGCGCGGTTCCAGCATACCATGCTGTCATTGTACTGCAGCGGGTAGCGGTGAGGGCAAACTGGGTGGACTCGGCTCGTTTCATTTCGATACTTCATGGTCAAGATGTGCAATACACATGAATGAAGTTATCCTCGGAGAAGGAGAATCCTTCGGAGAGCCTGTGGCCCGAACAAAAGTGTGATAAAATGTGTGATATTCTGTGTGACTTTTTGTGTGATATTCTGTGTGACTTTTTGAGTAATATTCTGTGTGACTTTTTGAGTAATAAAATGTGTAATGCCGTTTATTATGAAAAAGAGTGGCGACAGCTGTGGTCTTGGAGCACTTGACTGGTTGTATGATTGTATGTCAAGCTCGTTTGCAATTTCGGGCTGCAGCACGGTCGGACAGGGTCAAGGGTAGTATGTTGTATGTATGTGTGCAACGAGGAGGTTGCATGTATGTATGCAATGAGTATGTGCCACCAAGTTGCATGAGTACGTTCAAGCTGGCCCCCCCCAAGATGGACGATGGCGTTCAACAACCGAGCCTTGACTTCGCTTGTTTGAAACGTCAGTTGAAACCTCAGCACCCTCAAATCTGCACGTAAACAGCCGAACGGGTCTGTTCAAGCTTGCATCGGCTTTGATTGAGTTTCAGGCCGGTCTCTTCGTTGCTTCCGCCCGTTGTATCGACAGTGTTCTTCAGATCAGATCAGTACAGCCCCCAGCAATGGCTGCACCGCCACCTGATGCTGGATCAGGTACAAATGTCACATATACTTTCCTTCACTCACTTAAGCCTTCTGCCTTCGCTGACACAAGTGCCCTGGCTCCCATGCAGATGACCATTTGCACTGGGCGGTTGGATACGATCCCAGCACCCCAAAGAACCTGCGCTTCATGCGAGGGGATGAGGTCGTGCTGGAGCTGCAGTCCAAATGGGGTTTAACCACCCAGCAAGCTGAGGAGGCTCTACTGTTTGTCAGCTGGTGGGCAACTCCGACCCAGATCGGGCAACTGCTGGTTGCGGCGTCCAGCGACAAACTCCACCCTCATGTGCAGCAGTTACTATGGGATAGACAGAAAGCGCTGATTCGCCTCTTAAATACCCTGAAGCATCAGCAGCAGCAGCAGCAGCAGCAGCAGGGGGCAGCAGCTGCTGGTGCAGCAGGGGCAGCAGGGGCAGCAGGTGGCGTGGAGGGTGCCGCAGCAGCTGCAGGTGGGGTGCCTGGCGCAGCAGCAGCAGCAGCAGCTGCAGGTGGGGTGCCAGGTGCTGCAGCAGCAGCTGCAGGTGGGGTGCCAGGTGCTGCAGCAGCGGCCCCTGCTGGGACAGGCTACGCAGCAATGGGCCCCTCAGCCGGCATGTATTCCGCCATGTGGGAAGCAGCAGGTAGCAATGCTGGCATGGCCTACGGTGGAGGCTCTGCTGAAGTCCCTGCTGGGGGCAGGGGTCGGGGAGGACGTGCAGGCAGCAGCAGGGGCGGAGGCAGGGGCGGCGGCAGGGGCGGCGGCAGGGGCAGAGCAGCGTGGGGTGGTAGGGGCCCAGCAGGTGATGAGAACGCAGCAGCAGCAGCAGCAGCAGATGATGATGTGCCTGAGGAGGAGCCAGTACGGTCAGTGGATGTACTCCCACCAAGGGTGACCAAGAAGGCAAAGAATGCCGCAACAGTGGCGGCAGCAGCAGCAGCAGCAGTAGCAGCGGGGGAAGTGCAGGAGGGGGAGGCAGAGCGCGCGCTGAAAGCTCTACAGCAGAACGGCGCGCGCCCCTTCTGCAAGGCACCGCCAGGTCGCACGGGCGCTGGCCAGAACAAGACGCCATGCCCCGCAGGCTGCGGCAAAGAGCTGGCTCCCAACCAGGTGGGTGGAATGTCACCCTGGCCTTTAGGGCCAGCGTTCCAAGCCCGATGCATCTCTGGCCTGCACACCGGCTTTTGTGTGTTTACTTGTACTGTACATGTCTGGCAGCGCGCGCGCATGTGGGTGGGTGCGTGCATGTGCGTGGGGGCAGGGGAGCAGGGGGCAGGAAGGCTGCATGTCGCGCTGTTGGTGCACTTGTGGGTGCTGCTGGTGCATCACCCAGCTGCTGCATGCTCGCATATGACCAGCTGCAGCACAGTGGTTGAGGAAGAGTCATTGAAATGCTGGTCATGCTGCTGCTTGCTTGTGCAGGGGAGGTGCGACGGGTGTGACGTTGATGTGAAGAAGTTCCGGGCGATGCTGGCGGCTTCCAATGACAGGGGCGTCTGGAAGCAGCCCAACAGGTCCTTGGGTGTGCTGAGGGAGAAGGCACAACAGGTGTACAACGCCACAAACGGCCAAACCCACATCGGCCTCGTGGTGTACAGGCAGGGCCTCTCCAAGAACAAGCTGGTCGTCCTGGGTGAGGCATGCAGGCAACCACCTCTGTTTGTGTGCAGTCTCTGCTGCAATAGCTCCAAGCTCTGGGAGATATGTAGTGCTAGTTACGGCGGTATGCATCAAAGTACCAGGCAGCTGTCACACTGCGGCCAAACACAGGCGAGACCCTATCACCAGCGCTCGGTTGTGTTGTGCTGCACCGCCTACAACACCAAGTCTTGGAGCCCCTGCAAAGTCTCCCGCAGTCGGTTACTGCTGACACTGCTGCTATCACACGGTTCTGGGCGGGCCTGAACACTAGGTATTCAATCAACCAACTGATGTGTGTGTGTGTGTGTTGGTTCAAACTTGCAGGCTATGGCAAGCTGGGCGACAGGATCAGGGATCACAAGCTGATCAATGGGCTTGTCAAGCAGTTCATGGTTGCAATGGAACGTGACGCCAAGGCAGCGCAGCAGGGGGCAGCAGGCAGCGGGGATGCGCTAAAGGAGCTGCTGCTGAGTGTGGAAGGCCTTGAGGAGTCAGACCGTGCCAGGTACCAGCAGAGCTTGGCAGCAGCGCGTGTCACTGTAGAGCAGCTGGGCAGCATGCCACCTGCGCAGCTGATGTTGGTGCAGAACGACACCAAGATCCCAAGTGGTATCTTGCTGCGCATAAGCGAGGCAGCAGCAGCACTAGCAGCAGCAGCCGCAGCCGCAGAGACAGAGACAGAAACAGCAGCAGGCGCAGAAACAGCCGGTTGAGTGGCGTGGCAGGGTCTTTGCTGTAGTTGGTGAGGGGGCCTCACGTTGAGGGCTGACGACACCAAGTGCAGGGATGCCTCGATCTCAAGTGTTGGTTGATCCACTGCTTGGCAGTGTCAGGACTGATTCCGGCAGCTGCCCAATGGATGGACTGTTGGAGTTGTTGTTAGTGCTGAGAGTAGCTTGAGCAGCAGTGGGTGAGTGTGCCACATGAGAATGGCCACTTGTCCAGTGGTCAAAAGGGCATGACAGTTGTGTCATGTGCCTGTTGAGTCTCTGACCGTGCGAGGGTCATGCGCCGGGGTGCGTGCCTGGTAGGGCATGCCTAAATTCCCTTCTTGTAGGGAGAGTGTATGCTGTTGGAGTCAAGCAGCTCAGGAGGGGGCAGAAATCCCTTGGGGGCAGAAATCATAGAGTGTAAACCTTTGAGAACCTAGTACAAGAGAAGCAGTTATATCCATAGCAGGAGCAGACATCAGCAGCTCACGGCCCCATGCGATGAGGTGTTCACGCAGGTATCCAGCATCAGCAGCAGCCGGCTTCACATGCAGCACTGACGGCAGATTGCATGCACAGCAGCTTGCAACCATACTGTCTGTGACGTACAATCAGCACCTTTCTGTCATGGTGTCAATGCAAGACACTGAACATACCATAGATTACAGCATCACACACAAAAGCTGTGTGTTTGCAAGGAGGCGGCCAGCAGTAGAACAGCTTGCACTCCGCGGCGAGGCGTATCTGAAGCATTGCAAGCTGCGGCCTGCAACCGCCACAAACAGCCAGCACCGCCCCTGAGGGCTCTGAGAACCCCACAACCCTACTCCATGGCCCCTATGACACAAGCATTGTAGGGGGGGCATCCTCAGAAACCCGCTGGCGTGGCCGCAATGCTGCTAGCAATGCTTGCAAGCAAAGGGTGGTGTGTGTGGGGTGTTTGGGGGGGGGGGGGGGTAAATGGCCTGTCCCTTGATGTCTGGCTCCTCAAATGTGACATGTGGCCTTCAGTTTGAGCCTGTAGGTACTTGTTGGCAGTGGCGCGCTGTGCTGAGCATTGCGTCATGGCCTCGCAAGGGGGGTTTTGATGCCCCGAAACAAGGGATTTTGAGTTTTTGGGGCGATGTGAGTTATGGTTGAAAACAGGCTGCTTATGCTGTGGGAATCACTGCCAGAGCCTCCTATGGTACCAAATCCATTGCTTAAGGCATGTTTGGTCCCCTGTACAGGCAGCGCTGCCTGTCGCTTGTCGCCAAGTGGTGTGACTTGAGGCGTATCTGAAGCATTGCAAGCTGCGGCCTGCAACCGCCACAAACAGCCAGCACCAACCCTGAGGGCTCTGAAAACCCCACAACCCTACTCCATGGCCCCTATGACACAAACATTGTAGGGGGTGCATCCTCAGAAACCCGCTGGCGTGGCCGGCAATGCTGCAAGCAATGCATGCAAGCAAAGGGTGGTGTGTGTGTGGGGGGGGGGGGGGGGGGGGGGGTGGGGGGGGGGGGGGTAAATGGCCTGTCCCTTGATGTCTGGCTCCTCAAATGTGACATGTGGCCTTCAGTTTGAGCCTGTAGGTACTTGTTGGCAGTGGCGCGCTGTGCTGAGCATTGCGTCATGGCCTCGCAAGGGGGGTTTTGATGCCCCGAAACAAGGGATTTTGAGTTTTTGGGGCGATGTGAGTTATGGTTGAAAACAGGCTGCTTATGCTGTGGGAATCACTGCCAGAGCCTCCTATGGTACCAAATCCATTGCTTAAGGCATGTTTGGTCCCCTGTACAGGCAGCGCTGCCTGTCGCTTGTCGCCAAGTGGTGTGACTTGAGGCGTATCTGAAGCATTGCAAGCTGCGGCCTGCAACCGCCACAAACAGCCAGCACCAACCCTGAGGGCTCTGAAAACCCCACAACCCTACTCCATGGCCCCTATGACACAAACATTGTAGGGGGGTGCATCCTCAGAAACCCGCTGGCGTGGCCGGCAATGCTGCAAGCAATGCATGCAAGCAAAGGGTGGTGTGTGTGGGGTGTTTGGGGGGGGGGGGGGGAGGTGGAGGGGGGGGGGGGGTAAATGGCCTGTCCCTTGATGTCTGGCTCCTCAAATGTGACATGTGGCCTTCAGTTTGAGCCTGTAGGTACTTGTTGGCAGTGGCGCGCTGTGCTGAGCATTGCGTCATGGCCTCGCAAGGGGGGTTTTGATGCCCCGAAACAAGGGATTTTGAGTTTTTGGGGCGATGTGAGTTATGGTTGAAAACAGGCTGCTTATGCTGTGGGAATCACTGCCAGAGCCTCCTATGGTACCAAATCCATTGCTTAAGGCATGTTTGGTCCCCTGTACAGGCAGCGCTGCCTGTCGCTTGTCGCCAAGTGGTGTGACTTGAGGCGTATCTGAAGCATTGCAAGCTGCGGCCTGCAACCGCCACAAACAGCCAGCACCAACCCTGAGGGCTCTGAAAACCCCACAACCCTACTCCATGGCCCCTATGACACAAACATTGTAGGGGGGTGCATCCTCAGAAACCCGCTGGCGTGGCCGCAATGCTGCTAGCAATGCTTGCAAGCAAAGGGTGGTGTGTGTGTGTGGGGTGTTGGGGGGGGGGGTGGGGGGGGGGGGGGGGGTAAATGGCCTGTCCCTTGATGTCTGGCTCCTCAAATGTGACATGTGGCCTTCAGTCTGAGCCTGTAGGTACTTGTTGGCAGTGGCGCGCTGTGCTGAACACTTTCAAACAGTCAACATGCCACTGCTACCAACCAATCGTATGAAACTCATCAGCACCAGAGGGGCTTACTTGACAGAGACCTGCTTGGCAGCTGCAAACAATGACTAGGCGCTGAGACAGATAAACAATGCTGGATTTGGTCAAAAGCTGTTGTGTGCTGAACATCTACCTGTTGGACTGTAGGAGGCTGTAGAAAGCTGGGTTTCCTGTGCTTGCTTTGAACAAGTTGCCCAGTCAGCGTGACTTGCCCTTGGCATGTGCAAGTCACCCGCAACCCCGGCGATTGACTCAACTGACTTGCCCTCTTCACTGAGTGTGCCACAAGACTCATGAGCCCCTCCTTGCACATGCTGAGACTCCAACAACGTTGCTGCCACCCTTGCCCATGCACCAGGGTGGTACACGGTGGCACCCCCCGCGCTACACAACTTGAATTGAATCAGTGTGCTACCATAGTGCAGCACTACAATGATGATACTCTGCTAAAATGCAGCAGCAGCAGCACCAAGCTGCACTGCTCAATGACAACCCCGTAATCACCTCCCTGCACAGGTCAAACAACCAAATCTTCTGCCGCGCATGCGGCCCAACAAGCTTGCTGACTGGGGTGCAGGCAGCACCACACCTGCTGCCTACCACAAAGTGCGCGGCATAGACAGCGCGGGATGCATGCTGCCTTGCGGCAGCACTGCACACCCAACAGTACAGCAGACGATGCAGCAGCAAGCTGCGCTCAACCCTGCCGGCGCTCATCCCTGATGGCCTGCTGTGTTGCCCGTGCTGCCGTCAGCTGCCGACGCACTGCATGCAGGCCAGACCGAGTCAACGCCAACAATCCCTCATGTAGAGCCTGGTCCCCAGCCTGTGCAGGCTGCACCCAGCTTGTATACACACCGCTGCCACTGTCCCTAAGCTGCGCTTCTTGCTGCTCATAATACATCACCAGGCTGTCTGCATCACCCTTGATCTTGATCTTGTGCTCTTGTGCTCGCAGCAGGCTATTGTATGCCGCCCAGTACTTCAGCTTGTCCTTGAACAGCCGCACACCTGCAACAGTACAGCACCAAAGTACTACTCAACGGTTGACGGGCGCATGGCCAAGGCCTGCACTCAGCTTCATTGAAACCTGCATCATCCCAGCATGCGTACCTTAGCCAAGGGGTTCTGACTGATAACGGTAGTTAGTTAGGTCTTGGTTTAGTGGCTTATTTTCAGTGAGGTATATAGATTTCAGCATAGCTCTATGCCTGTGCCTGAGCGCTTTCACCACCACACTAGCCTTGAGATCTCACCAACCGTTGACACAGCCCCTCAAGCATCATGTTGTGTCACAACCTGCTCACCTGTTGCATCCTCAGGAATGCCCCTGAAGGCCCAAGGGAAGTCTCCAGCCACCACTTGCTCGGCCGTGATGTCATCTGGCCTGTTGTTGCTGCCCTGTGCCCTGATGCAGTTGTACTTGTCAACCAGCTGCTTGATGCGCGCTTTGTGGTCGCCCATACGGTCCTGCACCGCCTTGCGCTCTTTGGGGGTCAGCAGTGCTGACCCCTTGTCAGGTTGACCTGCAGCACAACAATGGCTACCGAGTGATGCCGGCTTACAGAGCAGAGCTGCAACAACCCAGAGACTGCACAGAGGAAAGGAACTGACTAGTTCAGTTCTGCTCTGTCATGTTGAATATAGCTAGCATGCAAAACTGACATATGTTGGCACGGGTTACATGATGTTGTCCCCCCCCCCTGCCCCCCAGTCGCATAGTCTCACCTTTGAGCTTGTACCTCTGCTTCTCCACCATCAGGTACGTAGCCTCCATAGCATCCTCGTAGTCACAGCACTGGTACTCTGCCAGCTCCTGCAACCACTGCTGCACCCCCACACCACCGCTGCCTGTGGCCGCCCAGAGGTGTAGCTTGTTGTGCATTGCAGCAACCTGCTGCGCAAATGTCAACACCCTGGATGCTGTTTCACCTGCTGAGCCAACCCGCTGCAAACCGCCCACCTGCCGCTGCAGTGACTGGATGTCCAGCAAAAGATCAGCTGCCAGTTGAGCCATGGAAGGCAAGGGCTGCTGCTGCTGCTGCTGCTGCTGCTGACCTTGTTGCCCCTGCCCAGCTGGCTGTGTGGAGGGGCCTGGTTGTGCGCTGCTGCCATGCACTGCACCCCAGCTGGCGCAGGGCTCCAAGCGCTGCCTGAGATTCTGCAGACTGCAAACAGCACACGCGCGCGGCGCAAGCACGCACAACAAATGACAGCGATATGGTCGACTCTGTTCATGGGCAAGCAAATCACTCACCAGGCAGTCCTCAACCTCAGGCACAGCATGCCTGGCCGAACAGACCCGCCCTGATACATACTGTCACAGTTGACCCAGCAAGCCAGGACACTACTGCGGCACAGCTTGGGCTTTGCAGTGTCGTCTACGAGTGATTGCATCTTGATGACCTGCTGATTGTCATAGCAACACTCCCATGTCATACACCCAGCAAAGACTGTCAGGCTGAGGCTGGCGGTTGTAACCAACATGCACATGTCCGGTGCATCCAGGTTGACCCACCTGCGTTCGAGCTTTGGCAGCTTTTGCTTCAGCTTGCTGACCAGCTGCTGCACCTGAAACATCATGTCATCATCGGACAACACCAGGTCAGCGCCGTTGAAGCACGCCAGCACATCAGCCAGAGTCCTGGTTTCCTGCACAGCCTTGATCAGCTGGACATACTGCGCCGCAGGAGACAACTTCTGGTTGGCACGCCGTGAATGCTCTGCAGGCAGGGCAAAGCACATGACATCAATACACAACCGCTTAGTGCCACCGTTTGCACTCACCAACACACCAGACATGAGTGTCGCTGCGGCGGCACCGGTGACCTTTGGCTTGCTGTTGTAGTAAGATTACAGCGGCTGAAGCTGCCGTGTCTGTCAACAAAAACAAGTGGATAGGGCACCGGTGACCTTTGGCTTGCTGGTGCAGTGTTGATGATCACCAAGCGCACGCATGGCAGCCCGGCGTGTCATGCAGGTGGCTATTATTCAAACTTGCAGCGCAGCACGGTGGATGTATTTGGCATTTGTAAGACCATGCACACCTTGAGCTGCTGCCACAACGGCTGCACCGATGGCCTCAATGACTTCTCTCTGCTGGATATCCACGCCGTAGACGCTGGCCGCTTCCTCGTATGCGCTTTGCCAAGCCTTGCCTGCAGCTTGCAGCTTGGCCAGTGCTCCAGTAGTGCCATCAAAGAACCTGCGCAACACATAACAACCTTTGTGTGCAGCTACCTTGGCAATGCAGGGAGGTGGGCAGCATGCATCATCAGCAGCTGCTGGAATGTTCATGACACGAACCCCTGGTGACCACTCAGCTGGCTCCTGGAGGTCTGTCATCTCACACCGTACCACCTGCAGCGTGCCATCAGGTGACACGCAACTTGCTCTGGAATCTCAATTATGCGCACAGTATGGCTTATGACAGTGATGGCTTAGGCTTACCGTTTGTGCAGTGTGCCGCACAGGTTGCGTTGTTTGTCCAGGTTCCAGTCCCAAAGCACTTCAGTCAGGTGATCGGTGCTGCCTGTGTGCAAGGTACGGCACAAACAATGTTTGACTGGCAACCCAGGAATTGCTTAGTACTAGCTGTTGTGTGGCAGATCTTGGCATGCAGCATGTTGACCTGAGACATGAGACCACAAAGCTGGCCCAGAAGAAGGCAGCTGCTGCCTGCTTGCAAGCAAACGAGCTAGCTCCGCTGGCCACCAAAACTTGCCACTTACCGCCTGGAGACATCCGCCTGACAATGAACCCCCAGGGGCTGACAAAGGCGTTAATCCGCTCAGTGAACTCTCCATCTTCAAGACCTAGCCCGGTGCGGTACAAGGGGCCAAAGAGGACCTGGTTTGAGCACAAACATATCAGGCAGGTGTCCACATGAGCAGGCTGCAAACTGTGTGTTGAGTCAAAACAGGCTGCCAGTCAGGTAACGTACATAGTCACAACACGGACTAGAAGTAACCGTGCAGCGTGTGCATGGCGCCCCCCATGCACACTGCACGGCACAAACAGGCGCAACGGGTTGAAAGCCACAACACTATCCTGAACACATACGCAAACCTGAAAGCCATGTGTCACTGCCATGCCAGCGCACGCGCGCCCCCCCCCCCCCCCCCCAAACCTGCGCGTGCACCCACCCGCAACCATGCCCACACGTGGCGCGCACACACATGAACCTACATGCAAGAAGGCATGCATGCATCTCCCAACATAACCCTAGACGAAAAACATTGCGTGCTTGTGCCCTTACACACGTGCATGCTCCTGCACACATTCCAGCTGCCGCAACCCAGATGTGCTAGCAAGCTCCCTAGTCAGCGGCCTTGCGTGTGGTGCACCTGATCGCACACCCAATCCATTGCCCGCCCTGCTGATCACCTTACTTGCTGATCACCTACTTGCGCGCACTGCTGACCAGCTGCCTGCAGCCTGCTTGCCCCTTTGTTTTGCGCACTCATGCCTCCCCCTCCCCCCCCCCACCACACACACCCAAGCTGCAAGTGGCCCACTCTGTCACTCATGCCTCCCCCCCCCCCACACACACACACCCAAGCACACCTCACCTGGCACCACCAGACATGGGTACTGGAGTGCATGGCTGACGTGGCAGGCGTGATGTCCTGGACCTGCTGCTGTGTCACCACCAACTGGGTGGGCAGCTCCGCAACCAGGCGGGCCACTTTTACATCACCAGCAGCGCGCTTGAGGCCGATGTTCTCCACCACCTTGGCAATCCAGGCATACCACTTGCACACCAGGTCTCCAAAGAAGAAGCGCCCTCTGAGCTGGGACAGCACTGCGTGCAGCGCATGACAGCAGTGCATGCAGACAAACGCTGTGCATACCACAACACGATGTGAGCCCAACACACCCAAGGGCCATGTCGTGACTGTACACCCAAAGAGAGTTTGTTCTACTGCTGCTATCTGCGCGATAGCCTAGTGATTTCAAGTGATGGGGAAAAAATCGGTAATGCTGCATGGGATGCACAAATAAAACCCAGACAACAGAATGAGCCTAGCAAAAACAACACGACGCGCAACTGTGCTCACCAGCCAGCATCAGGTAGGCATAGCCATACCGCTCGTGGCCGTAGGCAGCGGGCATTGTGGCCATGCTGAGCAGGACCAGGTGCGGGCACCCCAGCAGGAACCGCCCTGTGACCCGCTTATTGTCGGCGCGCCCCTTGCGGTCACCGGCTGCATGGTAGCTGCTGTTGCCACACAGCTTGTCTTGCTTGACGCGGTCGCTGCAGGCGTCCACAAGGTCCATCACACCTCGGACGTGCCTGATGCAAGTACAGGTCAGCACACAGGCTCAGGGCCACACAGGCTTGTGCGGACCAAGTGGCCTTCCGTCGCATGCAGCTATGCAAGAAGCAGTACTGCAGCCATTGCCGGATCTGACAGCACAAAGACGCACGTGTCAACACTCTCGCACATTGCGGTATGATGCGGCAACCATCTCAACAATAATGCACTGCTGGCTGCACAGCAGTGCCCCACATGGGCGGTCTTGGGCACCCTAGGCCTAGAGACGGCGCATCCCACCTGTCAGGCACCGCCAGGCTGCCTGGAACGCCCTCATATCTGCTCCTGTAGTTGTTCTGCTGCAGGTCCAACACGTCCAGTTTGAGGTTGCCATCGGCATGGGCGCAGTGCAGGTGTGTGCCCCCACAGCACACAGGGCACTCCTCCTGCTTGACACCACGGCACCGCTCCAGGTGATGCTGCAGCTCCCGGAACACTGTGTAGCCACTGCTCAAAGCCTCATGGTCAATGCTCCGCACCTGTATGGCAAGGGGGGGGGGTGCAGCGAGTGCGCCTGTGAGATATCTGTGGTAGTCTCAGGTGCGTCAACCGACAACAAAGCTGTTATAAAACGCTGACCTGTGTTGGACACTTGTGCGCGCGTTTGCCGACAGCATCAAGCCATTGAAGGTTCAAGAAAGGTGGTGAAGGGCAGGGCGGGCGACAATGCAAAGCTCAATTCAGCCATGCAGTTGGTCAACAGACATGGGATGTTCTGGCAGCCCACCTGGTTGTAAACACGGGCACCAACTGCATCCAGAGCCTTGGCACGACTCTCCCACCCTGTCGGGCGCTGAAGCAGCAGCTCCTGCCGAATGCGGGTGAGCTCGCGCAGCTCCAAGAACGTCTGGTTGTTGGAGTGCAGGCTGTGAGGGTACAGCCTCAACTGCAGCAAGTCCGCCCATGACTGCCACTTCTCCTTCCCACAGCCGCTGCATATGTAGAGGGCCTTGACAAAATCAAGGCGGCCTGCAGCACATGCATGCAGCAAAGGAGGGCAGCAACATCATGGAACACAGTCAAACGCAAGGCAGCTGGCTGTGCACACGCGCAGCCACAGGGGTGGGATGGTGAGGTTACCTGCAGCTCAGCTGCCAAGGATTGCTACAAATCCTGCATCCATTGGCACCGGCTGCCATACGGTTCTCTTTCACCAGCCCAAAGCCTGTCTTCCATACGCACCATAGCCTGTGATGACGATAAGCTTCTTCTGCTTGTCCTTGTCATATGTAGCGGGAGCCAACGTCCAGCCCCCGCTGCCACAACTGCATGGACCTGGTGGCGTGTTATAGCACCTCGGGAGGTCCACCCAGTCCTCCTGCTGTGGGTCATACTGCAGCTGAGTGGGCCTCAGCGGCTGCCTGAACCCATTCAGCAGGCCCTCGCGTTCATGGGTGTGCGCCCAGCTGTGCTGCTGCTGGTCGTGTGCTTCACACAGCAGCAGCCCACCCTGCTGGCAGCTGCAGCACCTGACTGTTGCCACTGCTGAACAGCCTGTATGCTGGCACTGCAGACCTGCTGGCACTGACTGTGCTTTCACCAAGCCTTCCAGCAACTCAGCCACTTGTGCCTGCTTGAGGCCCTCTGGGTCCTGCTCACGAAGGCGCTCCTCTGCAGGCAGTAAAGATGAAGCAATGGCAACGAAGCACTTAGTGATCGCCTTGGTGTTGAGTGCTGAGAGCGAAGCCAGCACTGCTCAGGTGATGCGGCAGCATTGACCACAACACCTACCTCTGTACCCGCTGTCAAGCTCTGCCACCATGCCAACCTCATCTGCAGACAGCTGGTGCAGGTTTTGCTCAAAGGTGCTGTCAGGGTGTGCACCGTGCTGCTGCTGCTGCTGTTGCTGCGATGGCCCGGGCCTTTGCCCAGCTGCCTGCTGTGGGAGTGTCGGACCCCTGTGCTCCTGGTGCTGCCGTTCCTGCTGCTGCAACTTCTGTTCTCTGAGTCGAGCCTTGTTGCTGGCCAGCTCCTGCCGCAGCTCTGACTCGAGGTGCTGGGCATTGGCCTCTGCTGTTGCTTCTGCCTCTGCTGCTGTCCGCTTCTTTCTGACCCGCTTGGGTTTGTCTCCATTAGCTGCTGCACTCTGCGCTATCTCATCAGCTAGCAAAGTTTCTAGCTCCTCTGTTGTGTAGTCACGCTTTGGCATTGGCCTGATCTGGACTAGTCGTTGATCTCAACAAGGCTTGCTTGCTGTGGAGTGGGGACGTTCAGCGTTGAGAGATACCAAGATACTTGAAATCGTTTCTGAGCGATAAATGATGATGCCTGCGGCAGTCTGGGGCTTTCTGGACGATAAAATCCCTAAAGGAGGTATGTTGGTTGCGTGTGTGCAACAAGGGATGTAACAACTACGTTGAACGCTGACGTGCAACCTGGACCTGGGACGGGTTTGCACGCATATGTGCAACAAGGACCCCCGCGCCGTAGGGTCGGAGCAGGCCGGATGGCAGAGGCCGTAGCGTCGTGGACATCAAACTGCTACATGTACGCAAAGAAGGCACTGCAAATAGACAACGAAGACCAACACAAGACGTATCAGGGATGTAATTCGTTTTCTAGCGCAGACTGTAGCATGGTCGCGGGCAGGCCGCGTGGTGATGGCGATCTACTGGTTGTGTCGACAAATTGAAGGTCGTTTTCACGTGTCCTTGCAAGAACCTACACTTTACTGCCTTATGTTGCATCAAAACATGAAGCTGCAAGGCAAGGGGGCTGTCTGCCCCCCTGGACCCCCGCCACCAGTACTGTTGTGCTGCAAGAGAGACAGCAGCACCACACACTTACACTTGCTGGACCTGTAAGGCAGGGGGGCTGTCTGCCCCCCTGGACCCCCGCCAACAGTACTGTTGTGCTGCAAGAGAGACAGCAGCACCACACACACACACACACACACACACACACTTGCTGGACCTGTAAGGCAGGGGGGCTGTCTGCCCCCCTGGACCCCCGCCACCAGTACTGTTGTGCTGCAAGAGAGACAGCAGCACCACACACATACACTTGCTGGACCTGTAAGGCAGGGGGGCTGTCTGCCCCCTGGACCCCCGCCAACAGTACTGTTGTGCTGCAAGAGAGACAGCAACACCACCCACATACACTTGCTGGACCTGTAAGGCAGGGGGGCTGTCTGCCCCCCTGGACCCCCGCCGGCATTGACTATAGTGCAGCAACACTTCGAAGTGATCGCGGGGGGCAAGGGGGGCGGCTAGCCCCCCTGCCTTGCAGGACCAGCAAGTGCCTGAATGAATGTTGTGCAGCAAGACAGGCAGTAATCGCGGGGGGCAAGGGGGGCGGCTAGCCCCCCTGCCTTACAGGTCCAGCAAGTGTATGTGTGTGGTGCTGCTCTCTCTTGCCAAGAGTGCAGCAGTGCAGCACAACAGTACCGGTGGCGGGGGTCCAGGGGGGCAGACAGCCCCCCTGCCTTACAAGTCCAGCAAGTGTATGTGTGGACATAGGGAGTGCCAGCTGTGTTATGCACCAAGCACATGACAAGAGCAGATGATGCATGCTCAGCGGAAGATAGCGACCTGCTCCCTGAGCAGCACTTTGCCTCTGGTGGAGGGTCCCAATGCTGGCAGTTGACATAAAGTTACGTAGGGCCACGGAAACTGGGCTGCCTGCCCCTTACTTCGACGGGTACGCGGACGGAAGGGAGCCCTGCTTTCGGAAGTGGCCCCGCTCCTAGCAGCAATCCAGTCTTGTCATTCCCACCAAACCGCAGGGTATAGAGTGACAATGGTCTTGCTTGCCAGCAGGAGTACTTGCCAGCGGCGTGTCATGACACGAAGAACCTGACATGAACCATGTCACATGAGAGCAAGTGAGGCACCTCACGCACTTCATGCACCATCCTCAGCAGCAGCAGATCTGTTATCCTCTGACCGCCATCCTCAACTCGCTGTCTGCTGTGATTCTGGCTCTGAGATGGGTTTTCACGCCTTATATCAGGAGGCTGCAGCCTCCCTGCTGCAGCTGCCAGACTCCTGTCTAGTGGCAGTGCTTCGCTGCTGTGCTGATGACCACCGCAGCGTGTACAGCGCAGCCAGAGCCCACAGCAGGCTGCACCAGGCAGCAGTAATTGCGCTCACCAGCATCACCACCTCTGTCAACCAGCAGCAGGTGTACAGCCTGACAGAGGTGTACCTACCCTCTTGTGGCCAGCACATTGACAGCATCAGCCTAAAGGGTGAAGGGTGGAGTGATGAGGCACCCGCAGTCACCATACAGCAGCTGCCACCGAACCTCACCAGGCTCAGCAGCCTGAAACTTAGGAATATGGTCGTGCTGCTGCGACCTGGGAGTGGCTCTCAGGGTGTGCTGGGCGCTGCTGCGGTCCCTCCCCTCAAGCAGCTGCGGCTCGAAAAGTGCACGCTGCTTGATGGGGAGCAGGGGCTGGCAGCAGCGCTGGCCCTGCTGCCTTGTCTGGAGCATCTCAGCATGATGGAGATGTGGGACACCAGAGACCACAGGGTTGATTTCCCACTGCATGTTGTCATACCGGGGCTGCAGCAGTTGACATACCTTGAGCTTGAAGTAGGGGACCTGTCAGAGTACAACAATGACGTGCTTGATGATGATGTTGATGCCGTTGATGCTGCTGGCGCTGTTGATGCTGTCCTGCAGCACCTGACAGCATTGACCCGGTTAGTCGACGTGCGTCTGACGCCATACGGCTGCAGCATGACTGCTAGCATGCTGTCCGGCGCACAGAACCTCACCCGATTGGACCTCAGGCGCCATGGGCGGTACTCATTTGAGCCAGCTGCCCTGGCAGGCAGGACCCTGCTGCAGCACCTGAACATATGCCTACGTCCAGGGGGTACAGCAGGCACAGCACAGCTGCTGCACCAGCTGCAGCAGCTGCAGCAGCTGACGTGCTTGATACTATTTGATGACTCCCGTCTCGCAGAGGTGTCAACCCCAGCAGCAGCCTACTCGGCCCTCACAGCCAGCAGCAAGCTGCAGCTTTTGGATGTCAGCTATTGGGGATTGCCAGCAGATGTGTGGCAGCATGTGTTCCTTGCTGGCAGGCAGCTGCCGTACCTGCAGACACTGCGGATCGCAAATTGGAGTTCCCCTGCAGCAGCCCCTGAAGGCACGCGCCTCGTCAGTTGCTGTCCTGGGCTGCAGACCCTTGAAATGCTGCGCTTGCAGTACAGCCCATCACTGCTGGCCCCACTGCAAGGGCTGGGCAGCTTGACCGCACTGAGCCTGAAAGAGTCGTCAGATGGGTTGGAGGGGGTGGGTCAGCTGGTGGGGCTGCGGCGGCTGGAGGTGACTGCACCTCCTGATGTCTTTGACGTCCTGGCGCAGCTGCGGCAGTTGACGTATCTTAGCTATTGGGTGAGCATACCCGGTGGCACAGCGCGCCAAACATATCAGAGCAAGGTGGGTGGTTTGATGTCAGTGACACGTTCATGCAACATGCAGCCAACACATTGGATGGTTTGTGAAGGGTGTGTTTCTGCATTGTGTTTGATCAGGCGTGCATTCCAGCCGCTTGCTTGTGGGGTTGTGCTGGCATTGGCAGCACTGACGTTATACTGGCCATTACATCAGTTTTGCCACCCACATGATTGCTGCACCACTGCTCTCAGCTGAGTGTGTGTCAGAGTTTATGCTAACCGCTGATGTCGCCCCACCGCTGCTGCTGTTGCTGCTGCTGCTGCTGCTGCTGCTGCTGCTGTGTGTGGTGATGTGTGCAATTATGCAGGCACCTGGTGATGAGCCCGTGTGGCGCCAACTGCTGCTGCGTTACCTCAACGACAGTGACCCTCAGGTGGCACAGCGGGCAGCAGAAGCCCTGGCAGAGTGACAGGCAGAGGCGTAGCCTCTGTGATAGAGGTAAGCTGCAGCATCTGCATGTTAGTGGAGATGTTGGCAGGTGATTGTAGCTGCATTCCAGGGTGGTGGTGTGTCTCCATGTGGCATCACCCTGACGCTTTGTGTTGAGGCTCTACATAGACCCTGTTCAACCCAGCAGGCTTGGTGGGGGCGTAAGGGCTGTTGCTCGAAGCAGCTGGGCATGTGTTGGCTTGCTGTTGCCCTGCTGTGATGGTGTTTTATCTCCATGCATTATCTTTATTGACGTCCCTTTCTGTGCCTGGCTCCTTGCGTTCTCACTGTGCTGCCCTCCTGTACTTGTATGGTGTACAGGCCCCTGGTGACCAGCGCGTGTGGCTCCCAGTGATGAGGCGAATCCGCAGTACTACTGTTGTGATCACAGCGTCCTTGAGATGCCACAGCATGTGGCTGTGGCGCTGGCGGGGAGCGACAGTCACAGCAGCTAGGTATGCAGCACTTAGGGACTGCAGTGACTGCAGCAGCACACGGCCCTTCCCTACAGCAGCAGCAGCAGCAGCAGCCTGCAGGGCCAGTGGTGCAGAATGAGCAAGCAAGCAGATTGAGTTGTGCAGGGCATGGAGTGCACAGCAGGCACACTGCCAGGTTGGAGGTCAAGGTCTGTGTTGCACCTGTAACATTTGTGATGTGGGGTTGGCAGGGTAGCCCAGGGATGGGATGGGATTGGCTGGGAGAGGAAGGTGTCGAATTGCAGCCTGCTGGGAGGCACTGGGTCGCACGGGGAGTGGTGGTTTGGTACAGTGCAGTACAGTTGAGGCAAGCGCGGGGTCGAACGGGGCAAATGACGGGTCCCTAAGCCTAAGACCGGCATCACTACCTCCTCCAATACACCCACAGCCTCTCAGGCTTGATCTCTTGGTCTCACATCAGCCTGATGTACAAGCTGGCACTGCCAGCCTGGCAGTCATAGCTGGATCGACACCTTGTCCACAAAGCAGGTTGATCATGTGGATTCAACCAAACGTGATTAGTGATCCAGTCGTACAATGCCTACCTTACCCCTCTCCCAGTTCAACTGGGCCAGTTGCCAACCAGGTCAGGCATCCTGGTGGGCTGTTCCTGACGCTCGCTGCGCGGTGGTGGTGCTGCTTGCAGGTAATCCTACTAGGCTTGATGGGATGGTCTGGACGCCTTCTATTGTACTGTGAGGTTGCTTTGTTAGGCTTTCGTTGCCTGGGGTGGCGGTGGGGGACCCAGTGCTAGTTACATTGTGTTCTGTGTTCCCATCTTTGTGTGTTCCCAGTGTCTCCACAGGAAATCTTGCTACCTCCCCGGTTCCGGGCACTGTCTCACAGGTCAGCATTTGAATTAGATGATCTCATGACTGACTTGAGCACAAACCCTGTGCCTCGCCCTTCGATCTCCTGGGACCGTTTTACTATTCCATCTTGATAACGAAAGATTTGTCTCGAGTTTGTTGCTGTTTGGAACCCGTAGCGCCTCTGCTGAGATCAAAGATTTTGGTTGCTGTTCTGTCTTGGTCGTCGTTCCACACACACATCTCTTGATCGCTTTCAGTTTGGTGTGTTATCCCGTTTTCATGGCGAACAGAAGCACAGCACTACCCCTGCTGCAGCTGCCAGGCCCCTGTCTGGTAGCAGTGCTGCGCTGCTGTGCTGATGACCACCGCAGCGTGTGCAGCGCTGCCAGGGCCCACAGCAGGCTGCACCAAGCAGCAGCAATGGCACTGAGCAGCATACATTTGCAGCTGGAAGATTCAGACAATCCAGGCGACCAGCAGCGGTTGGACAACCTGGTAGATCTGTACCTCCCCTCGCATGGCCAGCACGTTGACAGCATCAGCTTAGAGGGTTATCCGTTCTCCGTTAGTCAGCTGCCACCGAACCTCACTATGCTCAGCAGTCTGGTAGTCAAGCTTCTGCATGTGCAGCTGCAGCCTAGTGACAGGTCCCGGGGTGTGCTGGGCGCTCTTGCTGCCCCTCCTGTCATGAAGCTGCGGCTGCACAGCTGCACGCTTGACGTTGGGGAGGAGGGGCTGGAAGCAGTGCTGGGCCTACTGCCTGGGTTGGAGCACCTCGCTATCACACACTGCCATGAGGCCGGCCACACAGGCAATTTGCACATTCCGCTGGGTGCTGTTGTGCCACGGCTGTCAAAGCTGACATACCTCCAGCTTGCACCAGCACGGGACCAGGCAGACAAGCGCGCTGCTGTCCTGCAGCACCTGACAGCACTGACGCGCCTAGTCGACCTGCAGCTGTTGTTTGTGGGGAGCTGCAGCATCACCGCCAGTATGTTGTCGGGTGCACAGCACCTCACACGCTTGGAGCTGATGGGGGACAGGGACACGGTTGTATCTGTAGAGCCAGCCGCCCTGGCAGGCAAAACCATACTGCAGCACCTGGAGCTGTGCCAGCCACCTGGTGGTGCAGCAGGCACAGCACAGCTGCTGTGCGAGCTGCAGCAGCTACAGCAGCTGACGTTTTTGGCAGCGGACAGCTTGCAGCATACAGAGGCAGGGCCCCAAGCAGCAGCCTACTCGGCCCTCACAGCCAGCAGCAACTTGCAGTGTCTGGATCTCAGCAAGTGCACTTTGCCGGCGGGAGCGTGGCAGCACATGTTCCCTGCTGGCAAGCAGCTGCCACACTTGCAAGTCCTGTTTATCGACGGGGTCCGCCACCCTTCAGGCCCTGCAGCAGCCCCAGAAGGCACCTGCCTTGTCAGCTGCTGCCCCGGCCTGCAGGTCCTGGACATGCGGGGCTTGCAGCACAGCAGGGGGCTGATGGCTGCACTGCAGGGGCTTAGCAAATTGTCCTTACTGCGGCTGAAGCCTGATGCTGGGTCATCAGAGGGGTTGGAGGGGGTGGCTCAGTTGACAGGGCTGCTGCAGCTGGAGGTGCGGGAGCCCCCTGGTACCCCAGAGGGGCTGCTGCTGCAGCTGACACAGCTGCGGAAGCTCACTTCTCTCAATTACTCAACCTGGCCCGCTGGCCAGGGCTTGCCACGCAGCCATTACTTTGCGGAGGTGAGCAGTGGTGTTCAAGTTGGTGTGCCCTGCTTGTGCTGGGCGTGTGTGTGCATGGTTGCCTGACTGGTTGGCCATCAGGCCCGCAGGATAGGCTGGCTGCTTGCCACCTGACCTACCTTCATTCTGCTGTGCAGCAGAGCTGCGTATGTTTTGATCAGCCGTTGCATAGCTGCTTGTTTTAGGCCGACAAACATCATCTACATCTGTGCAGGCATACAGTTGTGGTGCGGTGAGGTCCCATGAGCGCCTCCTGCATCAGCTTGTGCTGAGGGGCCAGCACTTGTGCTGAGTGCTGCACACTCACTGGTTGGGTTGAGCTTGTAACCATGTGTACCCCCTTCACTGCTCACCCCCCAACGGCCGAGGAATAACAAGTGTGTGCATGTCACCTAGCTACTGTCTTCTGCCAATGGGCCGGTGTGCACATTGTGGTTGTCACCTTGCTGTACTGCTGATGTGCATAGAACTGATGTCACCTGGCTGTATTGCTGTTGCCACTGTGCTGTTGTGCAGAGCACTGAGGCTGGCGAGCCTGTGTGGAAGCAGGTGCTGTGGCACCACCTCGGCCACAATAACCCTGATTTGGCAGAGCAGGCAGCTGCTGCACTGCAGGCAGAACTACTGGACTTCTGACAGCCTTCCAAGGGGTGGCGCAGCAGGCGGCTGCCCCCAGTGCTGGGGGTACTGACAGCTAGGAGGGTGGTGCAGCAGCTTGTTGCTGCATCAGCATGGTGGTGTGGATGGTAATGGTGATGTTTTCCCAGCTGCAAGCTGCGTTTTAGTGATTGGCGTCACATCTGCCATGCTGTATGCTGTGACATGTGTGTCCCGCTCCTGTGTGGTGTGATGGGAAGCCATAGGGGATGCAGTAAGAAAGTCACACCTCATTCAGTGACTTACTCAACTAAAATCACAGCTAAATGAACCAATGCCAGCAGCAACCTACACATCACAGCAGCCTGTGCAGGGTGTGAGCTGGACCCTTTGATAGCAAGCACCATGGAGAAGTTAGGTATGGTGTGCTAGATGTTGGTGCAATGCTGTGCACCACTATCTTGCACACTCAAGAGGGGCAGCTGCAGCCACAGCCAGGCAGTTTCTGCTAGTGACACATACACCACAGACAGTAGTGCAGGAGCAGCAGCACTACTGAGCACAGCATCAAGGGATCAGACAATGTATGTGGTGGTGGCATGTAGTGTGACTCACAAGCAAGCCAGAAAAGAAGGTCCCACCCCCCACAACAAGTTGTTCAAAAACACACCATGCAACCTGCCATATCTAAGCTTAGTACCACACAGAAGGCAATGTCTGCTATGCAGCCCTGCCACTTGCTGAGGCTCAAGCCCCCAGCATGGCCAGTTACCAAGGGGCTGGCTGCACCACCCACCCCATACACGGATTTCACCCAACTGACCACCACGGACTCAAAACTGCACCAATGCTCATGAAATTTGGGGAGCAGCAATGGGACATGTTTGTACAAACACCCATTGTGCCTGCTCTCTGATGCTGTAAGCTCAGGCAAAGCAGTAGAGCCAAACGTGTGATAGGGGACTTTTCCTGCAATGGGTACTTTCTTTCTGCACCCTCTATCCGCCACGGGGGTGCGAAAAATCAGCTACCCCGCAACGAGATCAGAACAGCCTGGGTTTGCACCCGTGGGTAGCACCGCTCAGTGCAAGACATATGCACCGCACCTCGACATGCAACGCAGCTTCGATGATTCACAGTCCCGCGTTTCCCTCTCGGCGTCCCTGCTTCTGACACGTCGGCGGGTCAGGTGCAGCTGTCGGCAGTTTGGCTGGCCGAACTCTGCGGCAACGTCACCGCCCGCCTTGCCGTTGATAATACGGCAACTACTGTCAAAGATTGTTGTAATGAACGAAACAGACTGATATACACCTCGCGCGCTGCAGCCCCGACTCGGTTGTTGCGTTGGTGCAACCGATCTGTCGAATGTTGAGACCGATGGCCTGCGTGCCGTTGCTGCTCTGCGTTTTCAAAAGTCATCACGCATAAGCTATGGTTATCAGCAATGCTGCAAGACCCATGTCGCAATAAACAGCGTGATGTGTTGGCCTTGGGGTCGGCAGGTCATCACACCTTCTCACACCCCCTGTGGACACTGCCTACAGGCCCCCAGCAAGGTCGAACCTCTCGAGCAGGATCTGCCCAGTGCAGCAGCTGTCCAGAATGGCATTGGTGTTTCTGCATGTAATCATGGCCCACCATTCAATTCAGCCTGAACTCAGCAGCACCTGGTCACAGCCTGCTACAGCTGCCCAATGACCTATTATGGTGGGGGTCCCTTCGGGGGGGTGGGAGGGACTTCGGCTCACGTGCAGGCAGGGAGGCACGGAATCAACATCCAGCTTAGCAGCAAATTGTGGCATCCCTGGGCTGATGCTGAAGACGACCACATCAAACCCAAAGGGAGACCCAGTTGGAATACAACGAAATTGGTTGGCGGGCCGATATTGGGGGATACTGGCGGATAGGGGATGCAGTAAGAAAGTCACACCTCATTCAGTGACTTACTCAACTAAAATCACAGCTAAATGAACCAATGCCAGCAGCAACCTACACATCACAGCAGCCTGTGCAGGGTGTGAGCTGGACCCTTTGATAGCAAGCACCATGGAGAAGTTAGGTATGGTGTGCTAGATGTTGGTGCAATGCTGTGCACCACTATCTTGCACACTCAAGAGGGGCAGCTGCAGCCACAGCCAGGCAGTTTCTGCTAGTGACACATACACCACAGACAGTAGTGCAGGAGCAGCAGCACTACTGAGCACAGCATCAAGGGATCAGACAATGTATGTGGTGGTGGCATGTAGTGTGACTCACAAGCAAGCCAGAAAAGAAGGTCCCACCCCCCACAACAAGTTGTTCAAAAACACACCATGCAACCTGCCATATCTAAGCTTAGTACCACACAGTAGGCAATGTCTGCTATGCAGCCCTGCCACTTGCTGAGGCTCAAGCCCCCAGCATGGCCAGTTACCAAGGGGCTGGCTGCACCACCCACCCCATACACGGATTTCACCCAACTGACCACCACGGACTCAAAACTGCACCAATGCTCATGAAATTTGGGGAGCAGCAATGGGACATGTTTGTACAAACACCCATTGTGCCTGCTCTCTGATGCTGTAAGCTCAGGCAAAGCAGTAGAGCCAAACGTGTGATAGGGGACTTTTCCTGCAATGGGTACTTTCTTTCTGCACCCTCTATCCGCCACGGGGGTGCGAAAAATCAGCTACCCCGCAACGAGATCAGAACAGCCTGGGTTTGCACCCGTGGGTAGCACCGCTCAGTGCAAGACATATGCACCGCACCTCGACATGCAACGCAGCTTCGATGATTCACAGTCCCGCGTTTCCCTCTCGGCGTCCCTGCTTCTGACACGTCGGCGGGTCAGGTGCAGCTGTCGGCAGTTTGGCTGGCCGAACTCTGCGGCAACGTCACCGCCCGCCTTGCCGTTGATAATACGGCAACTACTGTCAAAGATTGTTGTAATGAACGAAACAGACTGATATACACCTCGCGCGCTGCAGCCCCGACTCGGTTGTTGCGTTGGTGCAACCGATCTGTCGAATGTTGAGACCGATGGCCTGCGTGCCGTTGCTGCTCTGCGTTTTCAAAAGTCATCACGCATAAGCTATGGTTATCAGCAATGCTGCAAGACCCATGTCGCAATAAACAGCGTGATGTGTTGGCCTTGGGGTCGGCAGGTCATCACACCTTCTCACACCCCCTGTGGACACTGCCTACAGGCCCCCAGCAAGGTCGAACCTCTCGAGCAGGATCTGCCCAGTGCAGCAGCTGTCCAGAATGGCATTGGTGTTTCTGCATGTAATCATGGCCCACCATTCAATTCAGCCTGAACTCAGCAGCACCTGGTCACAGCCTGCTACAGCTGCCCAATGACCTATTATGGTGGGGGTCCCTTCGGGGGGGTGGGAGGGACTTCGGCTCACGTGCAGGCAGGGAGGCACGGAATCAACATCCAGCTTAGCAGCAAATTGTGGCATCCCTGGGCTGATGCTGAAGACGACCACATCAAACCCAAAGGGAGACCCAGTTGGAATACAACGAAATTGGTTGGCGGGCCGATATTGGGGGATACTGGCGGATAGGGGATGCAGTAAGAAAGTCACACCTCATTCAGTGACTTACTCAACTAAAATCACAGCTAAATGAACCAATGCCAGCAGCAACCTACACATCACAGCAGCCTGTGCAGGGTGTGAGCTGGACCCTTTGATAGCAAGCACCATGGAGAAGTTAGGTATGGTGTGCTAGATGTTGGTGCAATGCTGTGCACCACTATCTTGCACACTCAAGAGGGGCAGCTGCAGCCACAGCCAGGCAGTTTCTGCTAGTGACACATACACCACAGACAGTAGTGCAGGAGCAGCAGCACTACTGAGCACAGCATCAAGGGATCAGACAATGTATGTGGTGGTGGCATGTAGTGTGACTCACAAGCAAGCCAGAAAAGAAGGTCCCACCCCCCACAACAAGTTGTTCAAAAACACACCATGCAACCTGCCATATCTAAGCTTAGTACCACACAGAAGGCAATGTCTGCTATGCAGCCCTGCCACTTGCTGAGGCTCAAGCCCCCAGCATGGCCAGTTACCAAGGGGCTGGCTGCACCACCCACCCCATACACGGATTTCACCCAACTGACCACCACGGACTCAAAACTGCACCAATGCTCATGAAATTTGGGGAGCAGCAATGGGACATGTTTGTACAAACACCCATTGTGCCTGCTCTCTGATGCTGTAAGCTCAGGCAAAGCAGTAGAGCCAAACGTGTGATAGGGGACTTTTCCTGCAATGGGTACTTTCTTTCTGCACCCTCTACCACTTTCCATGGAATATGGCAGCATCCTTGGGCTGCGTAGCATCGTCATGGCTTGTGCAGCTGCATTCTTTTTGTCAGAGAGGGGGTTCTGAACTCTACATCAGTGGCATCTGTGTGTGCACGTGGTCCCCATCTGTCGCGTGTTCATGTCCTGTTGTGTGCTTGTTGATAGTGATTTGTCCTGCGGGTTGTGGCAGATAAGGAGGGGGGGGGATGTTGGTGTATGTGTGTGGCAGGATCGGCTGGTGGGTGCTTGAAGTGGGGTAGGTTTGGGTGCGTTTTGTGACCTAGCTTAGTGGTTGCAGTATAGGCATGCTGTCGCTCCGCGGCCTCCAATCATAAGATGCAGCTCTGCATGTGTTGTCCAAGCTGAGGTGGGCAGTAGTCACATGGGGACTGATGGGGACGTGTGCTGAGTGATAGTGTAGATTTTGCAACAGCAGTCGCTTTCCGTACCAGAGTATGGTAGCCGCCAGCAGCAACTACTAGTTGTAGGCTTCTGCTGAGCATGCAACATGACTGGGACATGTGATCTGAAATTGTATATGTTGTGATGTGGGACTTTGAGGCAGACTTTGAGGCTGATGGAGGGACTTTGAGGCAGAGTGAGGGCCATCTGCGGTATCAACAAACTGCTACAACTAGTTCGAACTAGTGAATTCACAGAGTTTTTGGTCTGTCACAGACCCGGGGAACGGTCGTTGTGGTTTGTGCATTGTGCGTGGGTGGGTGTCAGTGCATGGGTTGGTGCAACAAGTCAGGCAAGCCCTGCAGGTCTGCAACCAATTTATGCACAAGCACTACATTGGTGGTATAGGGGTGTTAGGCGATCTCATTGGTGAGGCTTTGCCTCGGGCCCCCGGCAGTTGGGTTTGCCTGATTGCACTGTGTGTGGCCAGCCAGTGGAATTACGCCCCCCTGGTAAAACCAAAAATAATGGTAGTTGGCAGCACATGGTGCTTGTCGCACCCCTGTTTGCAAGCGTGACTGTGAAATGCGCACATGCTGGGTGATGTCATGCATATTTTTTTGTGCAGGTGTTCCTGTCACTTCAAGCTCAGCGTTTTCGGACGCTTCTTGAAACACCGTTCAAGCAGGTGTGACACCCTGCACTACAGTGCAGCAGGCTGACTGCCATGCAAAGCGCCAACCCTTGCGCACACAAGGGCAGAGCTCACTCTTAGCACACGCTTGAATGTACCAGTGTTTTCTCAAACCGGGCTGTGCAGCACAAAATGGAAAGTGCCAAGCGACAGTGCCAGGCTAGTCAGCGCTGGAGGTGTGCGTGCCTTGCCTGTGGGGTTTGCAGCTGATGTGCTGCAGGGCGGAATGACATGACTGGCAGGAGAATTCCAGTGTGGTGAGCGCAACCTGACAGAGAAGGCGAACATTCATCTTTAGATACTTCTGTAGACACAGTGTGCGGTCAACTGTAGCTCGAATAGATCACACAATCTGTCTCTGACAAGGCTTCACCGCCTTCGTAGACCTTCAAATGCATAAATGCTGCCAGCCTCACGGCTCCCCAGTGGGTTACTGTACCGTTGGGGTGATCAGGTTTGACCCAGTCAAACCTTGCAATATCTTGAAGCTCCTGATGTCTGGCCCATGCCCTCTGCCTGCACAATCTTTCGGATCGTAAGCGCCGTGACAGGTTCAGCATCTCTCCGTCTTCGTCAGCCACACACCATCGCAACCCTCCTACACGTTTGCATCAGAACCAGAGCATCTTGACGATCTTTCGATGATGATCCAAACCAGTGGTGAGTGATTGCGACCTGCCTGAGGTAGTGACTCGTGCTGCAGCTAGCGATAGCGATGTACGTGCTTTGGTGTCGCTGCTCCGCGACACCAGCCAGAGAGGGTAGCTGGGGTGTACAGGAACGCAATCAATACACATCTCCAAGAATGTAGAGGCAGAGATCACGCTGCCTATCGATCTATAACTCTGGTTGCATTGGTGCAGGTGCTGTCTGTTCTGGTGTGGCCAGAGGGCATGCGGTGAGTGGACGGCGCTGCCAAGCTGCTATTCCAGCAGCATCTTACACTGAAACGTTCATAACTCAGCTCACGCCATGAGATCTTAGCCGGGAGCGGTCCAGCCTGGCAGCGGTGGTTGACACACCTACTGGCTGATCAGCACCCACAATGTCCTGCCAATGCGTGATGCAGCGCAGACTGGCCAGCTGAGACCTCACGAATCATACAAAGGTCTGTGAATTGAAACCGCATCCCCTCACTTATGCATGCGCAGGTGCGTGTGGCTGCCTACCACCATGGCCACAACCACCACAACAACAACCACCATGGCCACCACAACAACAACAACAATGGCCACAACGGTGCCAAGTTCAAGGACTCCAGGGCCCTGCGCGACTTGAAGGTCAAGCAGAACAAGCACATCCTGTCCACCTACAACAAGGCATATGCCTTCTTCCCCAAGGTGCTGGGGCCATGGCCGGGGGGGTGGGGTGGGGTGGGGGGGGGGTAAAGTGGGGTTACTGGTGTTCCGGGAAATGTCCCAAAAGGGCATCCTTTTTGAAGGGCAGTGCAAGTGGACTTCCACGTGAACATGTTAGGGCTAAGATGTTCACGTGGAAGTCCACTTGCACTGCCCCTGGAAAAAAATATGCTTTTCCGGGACATTTCCTGTTGCACTTGGAAGGGAGTTCATGCAGCCGCGCCAGTTTTGAGAGCTCTGAAGTCAAGCTCACCGCATCTCCTTCCTGCTGCACCATGGCAACAATAGCCAGATCAGTCGCTCATTCTCACCTGCATGTCACCCCTGAATGGCTCAACAGCCAGCCCTCTTCACAAGCAATCTCCAAAGTTGTCACATGTCCCTGTATTTGCTGCTGTGCTTGTGCTGCTTATTTCAAGGTGAAGTTCATTCTGAAGCACCACTTCTTGTCACAAACAAGTGCCCCTGTATTCACTGCGGTGCTGTTGCTGCTATCTTCAGGTGAAGTTCATCCTGAAGCACCACAGCCGCCTGGGTGAGGTTTGGAAGCTGTCAGGCAGTACAGCAGAGCTGGGCAACTGGGTGCCCGAGATGTCACCCACCCTGTCATGGCGTGAGGGTGGGGTGTGGAGCGCAGAGGTGGCCCTTCCCCCAGGGCACTACAGTTTCAAGTGCATGCTGCGCACGGCAGACGGCTCCTATGTCTGGGAGGGCGGGGACAACAGGACACTGACGGTGAGCACAGCGGGGGGAAGGTCACTCTGAGGTGTGGGGTGCAGGCATCGATGCCGGCACCCCACTGCTAATGCTCTCAGTCAGTCCAGCAGCTGATGCGCCAATCCAGTGCAGCAGCTGCCTTGGGCGGGTACGCATGCACAAACAAGCCTACCTGCAGGGTCAGCAGTATGGTTATGGCAGCAGGAAGCATCTGGACTGGATGGAAGCTTTACATTTGAGCTAGCAGCGCCATGTGCCAAACAAGCGCCCCAGCAACTTACGCCGCTGTCTGCTGCCACTGCTGCTGCTACTTTCTTCTGCCCCCCACCGCCACTGCTTCTCCCTTGGCGTTGCCGCTGCTGCCTTCCCTTCCTGCTGTGATCACTTGTTCAACAGGTCCCTGTGAAGGACCGCCCAGGCCAATTTGTGATGGAATACAACATGGACGTCCGCACAGAGCCAGTGGAGAGCCTGATGGGAGACAGCCTTGGCAAGGTGAAGGGCCAGGCTGGTGTGTACAGCCCCATGGGGCAGTGGAACTCAGACAGCCAGCAGCAGGAGATGCTGGAGAGGGCCATGAGCAACGGCCGTGTTCCAGCCAATGCCTGGTGATGAGTTGGGTGTGACAAGACACTGTGCTGACAGCACAGCTAGGGGCGGGAGTTCTGTTTGATGCCCTGAGTGCTGATGTCACTTTTTGCTTGAGCGAGGGAGTTGTTGTTTGACGCGCAGTGGCTGCTGTTGCTGTGGTGGTGAGTGAGGGACGAGTGGTGCAGATGCTGTGCTGCCTGTGTCCGATTTTAAGCAGGCAGTGTTGGAGGCAATTCCTCAACAAGCTGCAAGCACGTCAGCAGTTGCAGTTGTTCGAATGGAGGTTTGAGGTGGCAGTTGTTTGTGGGGTGCTGCAGCAGCTGGCCACACACAAGAGTTGGGAGAGGTCTAAGTGGTTGCTCTGAGGTGGTCTCACTGCCTGGTGCACTGTTTCCTGGTGCATGGTGAGCGTGTTCTTTTGTGTGCATGTTGGTCAGCACAGCGAGCGATTTTCTGGGTTGAGTTGGGGCTGGAGGGCTGCAGGGCTGCTACCCCAGCACGTCTCCTGCAATAGCCAGCCGCATGGCAGGTTTGTATGTGCCAGCAGACCCACATGTGTGCACTGTCTGCTCTGAGCACGCATGTGCACAAACATGTGCGCACGAGGGTCGTGTTCAAGCTTTCCTGTTCCTGCATCAGTGCAGCAGTTGTTGTCATGTGTTGGAGTGTGAGGAGGAGGGGTGGAATGGTGTTAGCGCCATGTTTGGCTGCTGTTGTCGAGAGGATGAGAAGTGAGGTGCAGGCAGTCTTCCCTGAGTGTGAAGCGTTGTTGGAGTTGCTGTGGTTGGTTTGTGGATGAGTGAAGGAGCGCCCCGTGCTGTTGCGGCACACCACAGCTGCACTTGCATGTGCATGCATGCTGTGGTGCTGTTTGAGCGTGCGGCAGTTGTTGTGACTGGGTCCCAGGATCGTGCAGGGTTTGCTTGTGTCACTTTCCCTCCTGCATGACATGCATGAAGCATGTCGCTGGGTGCATGCGCTGAAGCTGCACCATCCCAGTCTTGCATGCTCTGTCCTGAGTATGTGCCTGCTGCATCAGCTCAGTTGCAAGTTGCGAGCACGGCAGTGCCCCTCTTTGGTCCTTGTTCCCCGTCCTGCTGGCAGGGAAGGTCTGCTATGCACCTCATGCTGTACCACAGAGTGCCTTGCCTGCATGCTGTTCTTTCCATGTCGTGTCGTGTATGGTTGCGTATCCACTTGATGCTGGCAGTTTGCTGCTGTGCTGACACTGGCAGTGTGTTGACTTGTTGTGCTGACCCTGCATGAGCGACGCTTGTCTGTCAGTGTGCGTGTGTCGCCATGAAGCCGGCTGTGTTGCGTGGGGTTTGTTGTTTGCCACATCTTGTCCACCAGCCACCAGGATTGCAGCTTCCCCTGCAGCCATCTGTGGGCTGTAGGGTATGCACACACCCCTACCCTATAACAGCAGTGGCGCATGACAAATGCTTGCACAGCACTTGCCAGGGACCCTGAGGTTTGTTTGTTTGTGTGTTTGTTTGCGTACACCAGCCACCAAGTGTGGTCTGAATGTGTTTGTTTGCCTTGGTAGTTGGGGGCCTGTGCTTTTTTTTGCCTTGTTGTACAGCCGATTGGGAAGCATTGCATGTACAATCAAAGGACGCCATTGATCTGTAGACGTGAGGTGTGCCATGTGTATACTGGTGGGTGCTGTTGAAGGCACACTGGGTGGGGCATTCTGCCTGCTTGACTAATCACACCATGGCCCCATGCGGCTCAAACGGCTGCTTCTGCCGGCCTCTCCAGGCTACAAGTTGTGCTGGTGCAGTGCCTCTGCGGCTGTACAGGCTGTGGCCAGGCCCTTTGGACACGCGTCTTGTCTTGTTTTGACCCCCTTTGACCAGTCATCTGTACACTCAACACACACTAGCGTGTGTTGGCTTTATGCCTTTCTGAAGCAGCCACGGCTGCGGATGTTGGATGTTGGATATATTTGGTGTGTGGACGCGCCCACCTCAACGTGTGGTCTGGCGGGCTCCTTTGTTGTGGGCCACACAGACTGTCATTCACATCATGTGTGTGGCTATGATTGTGGGCGCAGCATGTGGATATGGCTGGGGCTGCAGGGTGTATGCTTGAGTCCTGTGGCAACTTGTTGAATGCACTGCTGGATGCATGGCTGGTTGCTGCTGCTGAGTGGAACCTGTAGCCTGCGTCCAGCCAACCGGGCATGTGCTGCAGGCGGTCATGATGGATGGGTCTGCAGCAGCAGAGCAGCAGGGGGAGCGCGTCGTTGCTCTCACGTGCGCATCTTTTTGGCGGGTCGCAGGCTGGGGACTGGCGCCTGGATTTGTGGTTGCCAGGGTGTTTTGTTGACAGACACTTTGACCCGGGCTCATCACGTCCCTGTGGCCGGTTTTGCAGGTGTGGGAAGGCCCGCTTTTGCTGCGACTGGGGTTGACTGGCGGCTGTCATCTTCTGTTTTGTGTGCCATCGTTGTCTTGACAAAGCAGCATTGCCAGCCCAGCAACTCAGTCTGGGAGGTGTTGTGGCCTGCTGCGGCGCCTGCTGCTGCAGTTGAGCATTTTGCTTGTTGACTGTGGGTGACGGGTGGCTGACGCAGACACTACTATGGTGTTGGATGTCTGTGTACATGCATATGTTTTATGCTGTCCACGCAACACCGGCAGATGCCAGTATGAAATAGTGTGGCTTCTTTTTGTGGCAGTGATCCACACATATGTACAGCAGCAAACAGGCGACAGAAGCCGGTGCTGGCCAGGCAGCCCAGACGGCTTGATTTGTGGCGGCTGTTCAATTTTGAATGCAGCAACCAAAGGGGGACGGTCTGCCTGGTTGTCCAAGGATGCATGTGCCTTTGAGCAGTGATTGTGCTGTCATTTCTGCTTTGACCAGTGAGGGGCTGGGTCCCCGTTGCACTGGGGTGTATGCACAGGGGCCCGAGCCCGTGATGTCAAGTTTGGGCTGCCGAGAAATGGCGGAACTGTAACCAGCCTATGTGATGTGATTGCACCGTCCAGTGCGTACTATTGCATGAGCTTGAAAACACCAGTACAATGCAAAGCTCTGTTGTTTCCCATGCTGCTTGTTGACATGTCAAGTACAGTCACTCTGAATTGCCGCTGAGAACCTTGCCTGCAGCCAGACCAGTCAAGAAGTACCGAGCTGCAACCGTGCCAATGATACCAAGGAGGGTTAAGTAAGGCATCACAAATTTGCCATGCATCATCAAAAGAGCCCACACGATGTACCCCAGCTTCATGCAGCTGCAACATGCCGAGGAAAGCCTCCCCAGCAGAAACAAATGAAATACAGTCAGCACCCAGTATGCATCGCAGGTGCAGGTGGCACCAACACCCCATGTGCACAGTACCCGCACCAAAGCACCATGAGCAGCATGCGATACAGGGCAGCTGGTGTATGCATGCGGCAGCGCAACCAAGACCACCACAGATGTAGCAATGCAGACCAGGACAGCTGAAAAGCACCTAGACGCACGGCTTGTACATCAGAGCAACACAGACGGCACTTTTAGAAGACTCCGCTGGACGCTACAAGCACACTGTGTGACAGTATACTTGCACTTCACCTCCTGCCTGCCTACCATCTACCCACACGTCGGTGCAGATTACTGAGCTGCTAACAGCAGCAACACCACAACTGCGCAGATGTCCACAGTGTCAAAAGTGCATGCTGCGCCAAAACATGCAAGCGTGCACCCCCCGAATTCAGATAAGCCAAGTGCAGGGTCAGGGATCCAAGCAGGAAATTGATCCCATATGTGTGTTGCCCCTTACGCAAGGGCATGTGAGCAAACTAAAACCGCCTGCCACTACTAGTGAACATGTGGCGAAAAAGTACACTGGTGCAAGAATGCAGCCTGCACCAACAAACAAGCAGGTGCAGCAGTTGACCTGCCTGCAACAACACAGCAGCGGCAAGACGGCAGCTGTCATAGGTGCGGTCCCAGCACAGCACGGCCGGGCCGGCAGACACCAACAACCTGTCCTGCAAATGTCACGGTCTGTCATGCCGTCAGTCACTGCAGCTGGCCGCCGTGCTCCAGGTAGCAGCGCCTGCATGTGGCCAGGTAGGCCTCATCACCACCAACCACCTCCTGGGGCCCAGTGCCCACCTTGCGCAGGGAAAACAGGCCACTGCGCACACACAAGCAGCATGAAATTGAGAAAGAATTGAGAAAGATTAGACAAGGCGGCATGCGGTGAGGTGCGGTGGAAGCTGCTGACGCTGGTTGGTGAACTGGTAAATGGTGAAAACGCTGAGCATGTATACGTGAAAAACAGCAACAACTGCTGCTGAAAGCTTCTGGGCTTCTAGCAGCTGGGCAGGGCAGAGGTCCTGCTGCACCCCCGCCCCAAACAAACAGGACCAGCAGTGGCAGCAGCCACAGAGAAACATCCGAAAGCTGTGACTATGGCGGGCAGCTACTCACGCTCCGTGCTTGCCGCCGCACACAGCGCAGATGCTCTTAAGCTGCTGCACAGAGTCCGCCAGGGGCAGCAGGTCCAGCACCTGACCAAAGCGCCGCCGCCTGAAGTCACCTGCAGGACCACCAGCAAGACAGCAGGGCGGGAAAATCGCACGAGAAAAACAGCAACTCAGGCACTCACGACCAGAGACGTACAACCCCTCCTGACTAGGTGCAGAGCGCTTCCAGCGCTGTTGGTGCTGTTCTACTCTCAAGTGGGGCACACCCCAAACCACCACGCATTATCGCAGATTTCCGACGACCGACACGAAATAAAGACCTTGCTCCACAGGACAACAAAGCCAGCCACACCGACACCCACCTGACAGCCCTGCCACGATGACGTGCTTGCCGTCGTGGTCCACCGCCTCCTGGCAGAACTCCACCAGGTCAGGGAAGAACTGCGCCTCATCAATGGCAATCACCTGCACAGGGGCATGAGGGTGATGCAGTCAACATGGGCACAGGCCATGGGGTGAGCAGCACAACCCAGCACGGATGCTCCTGACAAAGGTGCACGGGGGCGAAGCGATCAACACAGGCGCAGGCCACCGCAGGGTGAGAAGCGACTCTTGATATCTGTGCTCCTGACAACAGAAATGAACGCCCTTGGGGCATCAACACAACCCGCGCTCCTGGAGCACACACGACAGCTGCTAACTGACCAAGAGTGAGACAAACACATCAGATTGCAACAGCTGCAGCAGCAAGCCGCCCAACCACTGCAGCAGATGGATGCTCCCTCCTGCCATTCACCCCCTCAGCGTCCTGTCTAAGCCCCCCTCACCAAGGTCCCCCAGCACTCCAAGCCCCTTCTCACCTGTATCTTGTGCCAGCGCAGGCCCATGTGGGCCTTGAACTCAGCCAGGCTGTGGAAGGGCACGCAGCGCACACAGCCGCCGCCGTGTGTGACGATCCAGTGGTCGCTGTAGCGCTTGTCCTTGGAGGACTTGACACACAGAAAGGGGCGCCCAGCCACAACCTTGCGCAGCTGCAGCACAGGCAGCGGCAACACACAGCGCACGACGCACACAGCACGGCAGTCAGCACATCACACAGCGCGCTTGACACACTGGCCTGGTGTCTGATCTTCAGGAGGCATCATGAGGCATCTGAGGCCAGATGATTTTAAGGTTCACACCAGCACTTCATACCTGCTGACTCAATGTACAAAACAAACCCCAAGGCTTACACCAGCACTCCTCTAGTGAGACAACCCTGCAGCGCCACCCCAAGGCCCCCTCACCTGCTGCAGCAGTGCCGTGGTCTTGCCAGCAAACATGGGCCCCACAATCACGTCCAGCTGGCCGCTGCCCAGAGCCGGCTGGTGGTCCGGCAGGCCATCCAGGTAGCCGAGGTTGACTGGTATGTCGTACCGCTTGTCCAGCTTCTTGCCGCTCATGATGTGGTGCGCAATGTGCTGGGGCCCCTGCCGCACCAGCGCAGACAGCTGCTCTGCGTCCTGCAGCGCGCAGCTGCTGCTGCTGGTGGGGTCCTGCACAGCCGAGCCTGCTGCTGCAGCAGTGGATGCTGCCATAAGGGCGGGGGGTACGTCCAGGATGGCGCAGGGCGAGGGCAGCTGATCGGCAGGCAGGCGGCCGTCGTCCCTGTCCAGCAGGATGCTCATGCCTGCTGCTGCTGCGGCGGCTTGTACAGCTGCTGCTGCAGGCGCAGACTGCGCTCCTGCATGTGCCGAACCTGCGGTTGCTGGGGATGCTGCTGCAGGCGTGCTGCGGTGTGCTGAGAGGTGGATGCCTGCTGCCAAGGGCTCAGGCTGTGTGATGAGTGGGGTGACGGGCTGGCGGGGCTTGGAGGCGCTGCTAGGAAAGCCCTGGATAACCTCCAGCCGCTTGGCTGCAGGACAGGAGGCCGGCTGCTCGTTCTCCCCTCCTGCTGCTGCTGCTGCATGATGGTGATGCTGCTGACTAAGCGAGGAGAGAGCGTTGAAGGCGCTGCTGCTGCTGTTGGGGCAGCACTGCAGTGCTGCGAGGGGCCGCTTGGCTTTGGAGGCGGATGGAGGGGACATCACCATGGCCGTCCGTGCTGGGCTGTTGCCAACGCTGCTGCTGCACAGGGCGCGCTTGGATGGTGACAGCAAGAGTGACGCTGTGTGTGCCATCTGTGTTGGGGTGGCGTTCTTGCAGGGGCTGGTGGGTGAGAAGAGCAGGGAGCAGGAGCCAGCCAGCTGCTGGTCAACAACCCCCAGCACGGCAGGGATCAGGGACTTGCCAGCCGGGCTGCTGCTGCTACCACACTTGTTGAGGATACGTTCGCAAAGCTGCATGCAACAGCACGGATGTGCAGGGCTGGCGGCAGTCTACACACGACGGCCTGCAGTGCAGCAGCAACAGCACTGGTTGGCAGGGTGTTTGAATCTGCTTGAAATTGCAGTAACGTCCAGGGCTGAAAAGGCTGCGATTGGTTGCTTGTTTATGTAATATGCATAAGAGAAACACGCCCAGCAATCACTGCTGACGTCACAAACAGCACGGTCCACCAGCAGCAGAGCAGCACACCCACCTGTTGTTGAGCAGCAGTCTCTGCGTCTGTGGTATCAGCTGCCCGCACGACTAGCCTGCTGGGGTTGCTCAACGTTTAGAACAGAGCTGTTCCTGGGGTGCCGGAAGGTTACAAGGCAGGCACACAGTATTCTTGGACCTGTTTGCTGCCGTGGCTGCAGGAGCCTGGGCAGTGTCGACACAGGACGGAACAAAGCGTGCTGTATATCAGGCAACAAGTGGACGGTATAATCGCAACAAACGCTGCATCTTGTTGCCTGCATTCAAGCGTGCTGTGGAGGTTCAGGTCTGGACAGGTTTGCAGCTTGGTTGCCCAATCAAACGAGCGCTTACTTGCTAGTGTGCTAGTAGAATGCGAGGAGAGTGCCCGCCGTGCTTGTCTGTGTTTCCCCTGATTGACCACGATCTGGCCAGCAACATTCAAGTCCCACTCCCCATTTGTTCCTTTTATCAATCACCAGGTCATTAACATCCAGGCTGTAGCCCTGGATCACCCTTGTTGTGTCTGCTCAACAAAACAGCAGTAGCAGCAGCAGTGCGACTGAGGGGGCTGTGGCCCCTCTAGCAGATCAGCCACCATAATGTACGGGCCAGCGTTTTACACCAACATCTGCAAGCTGTTCAGCACGCTGAATGGCGGGATCAAGCACCAGCGGCCCACAGTCAAGATGCCCCTCAGCAAGGTGAGTCTTGCATCCCAGTCGAGTCCTGTCTCACCAGCAGCGCACTTGCATTCCTCAGTGTCAGGCCTTTTGACTTTTGAAGGAACCGTCCTGCTCCATCTGCTCCTGTCTTCACTTCCGCATCGCTCTCATCCCACCCCCTGCCCTGGCCTGCCCCCCCCCCCCTCTTCAACACACCTGCATACACAAACACTGTACCATTTGTCCTTTGCTTTCAAGGCTGCACCCAAAACACTCCATCTGTGATGCTCAGCACTGCATGCACTAATCCCCAAGCTGCTGTCACTGCGTTACTGTGTCACGCAGGTCGGCCTAGAGCTCAGCCGCATCCTGACCAACCTAGGCATCATCGATGATTTCACCATCGGCCAGCGTGTGTCACGCATCACCTCACACAGCCGCCTCTGGGAGCCCACCCGCACCCACATCGGCTCCACCAAGGAGGCCGTCGGCTACAATGCCATGTACCTTACCCTACACCTCAACTACGACAAGCACAAGCCCCTCTGGTGCCGCACTCCGCTAGCTGCAGCACCCCACACACCCTCTCAGCACTTCCTGACACCCAGCACCAACCCCAGCAGCAGCAGCAGCAGCAGTGCGTTTGGAGGTATCAGCAGCAGTATCAGCAGCAGTATCAGCAGCAGCAGTATGGTGCCGGACCCCAGTATCTTCACCCCGCCCCAGGGGCTGAACAGCCCCACACCCGAGCGAGTGAAGCTCATCAGTAAGCCCAGTGTGCAGCGCCACATGAGCGTCAAGCAGCTGCTGTCAGTACGCAGGAACCTGCCGCCAGGCATCTTCCTGCTGTCTACTACACAGGTGGGTTGTTCGGGCGGTTTGATTAGGTGGTCTGACTAGTTGACTGGGCTCTGCAGAGGTTGGTGGTGGTGGATGGTGCAGTACATAGTACAGTGTTCTGCTGGTCGGTTGTGCTGCTGTGTGAGCAGAGCATCAGCAGGGGATGAACAGTTGTCGCAGGTAGGGGTTGAGGCCGCTGCTTGATGTGGTCTTCAAGGGTGACATGGCAGCAACACCACAGGCCCCTGGCTGACACCAGCCTGGCTATCACCTTCAGCAGCAGCACAACACTCCTAGCATCGCTCCTGCTGCCTGGTGTGGCCAGCAGGGGCAGCATAGCTTCCTTGCACAAAGCAGCACATTAGACAAGCAGCTGTTGCAGCAGCAGCAGCAGCAGCAGCAGTTGCAGTGGCAGCCGCAACGAAAAGTTGAGCGTGCAGGGCGCGTGCAGCCATCAGTCTCAGCACTGCTTCCCCTCACCCTCGCCCCATCATCACACCACTCACACATCCCTTTCCTGTCGCCCACATACAGACACCCATGCACGCATACACCCCCACTGTTGCACCCTCCCCCTGCTCCCACCCTACACACCCTTCCACATTTCCCCTGCCCCCGCCTCCCTGTGCTGACCAACCCCCCCTCCACCCCCACCCCCACCCCCGCCCCCTTTACCTCCCCCCCCCCCCCCACCCTGTGCAGGGCCTGCTGACAGACATTGACTGTGAGCTACGGGGCCTCGGGGGTGTGGTGCTCGCCCACCTGGGCCCACCCATGGGCCAGTGGTGCAGCTCCGGGGCCTACTCACCCGCAAGTACCTCCCACTTGCACCCTTTGCTATCGCAGTCATGCATACCTCCCCTGCCCCCGCCTCCTGTTACACCCACCCACCCACCCACCTACCCACACTCCTGTTATTTCCCCCTGTGCCACCCACTCCCCCCCCCCCCGCAAATGTGCAGGGCCTGCTGACAGACATTGACTGTGAGCTGCGTGGCCTCGGGGTGTGGTGCTCGCCCACCTAGGCCTCCCCATGGGCCACGTGGTGCAGCTCCGGGGCCTCCTCACCCGCAAGTACCACTCAGAGCTACAGTCCGTCCTGCCGCCCGGCCTGTCAGCCACCCAGCTCGACAGGGCCACCATCGCGCAGTACAACGCAGCACGCAAGGTCCCCTGCGCCCCTCTTGCCGAGTGGGATGCACGGGTAGCATCCCTACAGGGTCTGGCAGAGCGGGTGCAGCGGCCGTTTGTTGATGCGGAGAACAACCCAGCTAAGCTTGTGAAGGACGTGCATGACAGTAAAGTTGAGAGAAGGGCGGAAGCTGAAGAGGCAGCAGCATATGGGGCGGAGTTCAACCTTCTAGACGAGCAGCAGCTGCTGCTGGCGGCTGAGCAGCTGATTGCCAAGCTAGAGCTGCGGCAGGCGGCGTGGGAGCAGCAGCAGGGACGCAGCAGCAGCAGCAGCAGCAGCAGCAGCAGCAGCAGCAGCAGCAGCAGCAGCAGCGGCGGTGCTGATGGCGGGGGTGGGGATGGCAGCAGTGCTGGTGAAGGTAGTGAAGCTGGGTATGGTGGCTCGGAGCGTCGGCGGTTTGATGGGGCGTACAGCAGCAGCAGCGGCGGTGGCGGTGGTAGTGGGGGTGTGGATCGGTGGTCGTCTGGCAGCAGGGGAGGGGCGGGCAGGGGAGGGCGGGGATTGTTCAGCAGGCAGCGGCAGTAGGTGGGTGGGGGATGGGCAGAGCAGCTGAAACGCTGACGTGTCTGGTGCTTGCCAGGACTGGACGCCGTCACGGCAGTGTGTGTGCGCGTACCGATGTAGCGATGTTCCAACCAAGAAAGTCTGCTTGGCATTGTTTTTGTGGGCTGAATGTGTTGTGAGTGTGCCTGGCAGCTGATATGAAAGCAGGCTTGTGCTCTGGCTGGGAAGTGCGGTGTGTTGCTGTGTAGCCACACCTGCAGCGGGGCCGATGCCAATGTGAATGTACATGCCTTATGCGTAGAGCCTGATATCGTGGTAGCTGCAGATGTGGTGACACCTACGCAATGCAAGTGTACACATCAAGCCTTCTGGTACAGACACTGTGGTGGCGGTCTAGACGACATGTCTTGGCCCACAGAGCTTGGCATGTGCAATTACTGAAGCCACTTCTGCAGGGGTGTCTCAAGCAGCATTCGTGCAGGATCCCACACAATGCAGACAGTGCTGTTGGAAACCTGCACTGCTTGACCATCTTGAGCACTTCAAGCCTGTGTGTCAGCTGGAAGAGCCAGCTACACCTGTTGCACTGCGCACAAGCACCACATACACACAAAATCCTGTGTCAACACACCTACACAAACGTTGTCATCAAGCTCAGTGTCTGCTTACACAACAGCAACATACACACCATATCCCTGCAGGATTTGACGTCGACCCTTCCCTTGCATTCTTAACAACTTGTTAAGCATGTATCAAGTATGCCGGCGCACGATATACATAATGTACAAGAGTGTGTGTGTTGACCGAGCAGGCAACCCACTGCTGCCAGACACTGCAACCAAAAAAGGCGATGTTCACCACACCGTAACACGGCATCACACTCGTACTGTACATGGCCGAGCTGCTACCATTACACACCTGTGCACATCACACAACATAACCAAAGATATTTTTATAAATAGTATCTTGTCCCCATCAGTCCTCTACTGCCTGGATTCTGATCAGCATCAACACATGCGTGGCCACACATTTGAACCCACAGCGGGTTTGGCGGAAGGAAAGCACGTGCCTCAACACACCACCCCACCTCACAACTGGTGAGGTGGCTGCAGCGGCACTGCAGCTGGAATGCACACCCGGGGTGTGACACCCCACCTGCAAAACTGCTCAACCCAAGTTGCTTTGACCTGCGGCACATTTGCTGACCAATGAAAGCCCCTGCCAACCCCAACAGGAACCTTTTCGTCACTATAAACCTCGATCCGATTGATTGCAGCCACACATCACACAGATGACACCCAACTACCACACCAACCCGTCGTGACTCATCACAACCAGAGCCAGCCCTACAGGCACATGGCACACTTGCCAAGGAAGATGTAGACAATGATCAATCGGGCCCAGCAAAAACCAGCTGGACTAGAAGCCACGCAAACCATGAGCATCAGCACAGCAAGAGAATCAACATAACAACCCCGTGGAAGAAAAAAAGGAGACTACAGCCTGTAATTACCTGAAAAAAGGAGACTACAGCCTGTAATAATTATAAGGCAGCCACAGCAGTCAGTTCTCTGTGAAGTTCACACACATTGAGCCAGTGCCACTAGTGGTGACTATGACTTGGCCACAACCCTGCCAGCAATCACTAGCAGCAAGCAAACAACAGAATAAACTAGTGCACAATGTGGACAATGCAGGCACGTCCAACCTGCAAACACTGCAAACACTTCTGTGCTGGGCTTCACAGGTGAAGGCGCAAGACACAGAAACACAAGCCAGAACAGCTCACATCCACCCACAATTGACACACTCTGCATGTGTGCCACCCCTACTAAATGACAGGGCAGCCAGCAGCACACATCATGCACTGTGTACAGCATGACGCATGTACTCCATCACCCACAATGCAGCCTGAAGCTTCCAACCATCATCAGCACCACCATCATGCTGCACTATCTGGCTGCTGCACTGCTCTGGCAGGCTGTCAGCATCCCAGCAGTGTTGCCACCTCCTGCTGTACCACCCCTGTGACCACCTTAGGGCCACAAGACCACAAATGTCACTGCGGGCCTTCAGCTCTTAGCGCCACAAAGGCCACTGCGCCATCCCTTCTGCCTGCAGTGCTGCGGCTGCCTGCAGAACGAGCTCAGGGTCGCTGTGCTTGAGGTAGTGCTGCAGGACCTTCTGCCACACAGGAATACCAGCAGCAGTGTTCTGCACAGTAGAACAGCAGCACATGACAGGGATAAGGTGACAGCAGTGCTCAGCACAATGGCGCAGCGGCATAGGAGAGTCACCTCTGAAAAGCGCACCAAAAGAACAGATCACTTCTTTTCACCCCTTCAGGGACGGTTACCAGTGAGAGGCACATCCGGCTGCAAGCTACCCCCGTCCTGCAGTGATGGAACAGCACTCAGCACAAGCTGATGCAGGAGGCCGCTCCCATGGTTTAACTACACCACAGCCTAAACCTTGAATGTGACGCAATGAAGTGCGACAGCTGCAAATCAAGCAGCTCGGTTGGAGCTGTCTTTTGATTGTGCAGACAAGCAGCACCTGCCGGCACAACAAGGCAAACTGACAAGGCAAGGTGGCAAGCAGCCTGCACAACACTGACGGCCTGACAGCGCAACAGGCACATAACCACACACACAAGCTTAGTGCCAGCACGGGCATGTTCCTCACCTTGTGGAAAGGCAAGTAGGCTGGCCAGCCTTCACCAGCTGGCAAGATAAAGTAGCCCAGGTAAGTGAGCTTCCGCAGCTGTGTTAGCTGCAGCAGCAGCCCCTCTGGAACACCAGGAAGCTCGCGTATACCCAGTATCTGCAGCCCTGTCAACTGAGACACGCCCTCCAACCCCTCTGTTGAGCCAGCAGCAGGCCTCAGCCGCAGCGCAGTCAAGCTGCTCAGCCCCTGCAGCGAGCCCAGCAGCCCCCTGCTGTACTGCAAGCCCCGCAGGTCGAGTCCCAGCAGCCCAGGGCAGCAGCTGACAAGGCGGGTGCCTTCTGGGGCTGCTGCAGGGCCTGAAGGGTGGCGGACACTGTCCATGTAAAGAACCTGCAACAGAGGCAGCTGCCTGCCAGCAGGAAAGAGGTGTTGCCACACACCTGCTGGCAGTGTGCAGTTACTGAGCTCCAAGAATTGCAGCCTGCTGCTAGCCGTCAAGGCTGAGAAGGCTGCTGCTGGGGGGCAGGTGTCTGTGCAGTGCAAGCTGTGCAGGCGCAAGACTCTCAGCTGCTGCGACTGCTGCAGCTGCTGCAGCTGCAACAGCAGCTGTGCTGTGCCTGCTGCACCACCATGTGGCTGGCACAGCTCCAGGTGCTGCAGTATGGTCCTGCCTGCTAGAGCAGCTGGCTCTACAGATACAACCGTGTCGCCCTTCCCCATCAGCTCCAAGCGTGTGAGGTGCTGTGCACCCGACAACATGCTTGCAGTGATGCTGCAGCTGCCCACAAACAACAGCTGCAGGTCAACCAGCCGTGTGAGTGCTGTCAGGTGCTGCAGGACAGCAGCGGGCCCACTAGCATGGTCATGCCATGCTGGAGCAAGCTCGAGGTATGTCAGCTTTGAGAGCCCTGGCACAACAGCACCTAGCGGAATGTGAAAATTGCCCTCAACGACGTGTGTGATTGCGAGGTGCTCCAACCCGGGCAGCAAGGCTAGTACTGCTGCTAGCCCCTCCTCCCCAACATCAAGCTTGCAGCTGTGCAGCCGCAGCTTCAAAAGAGGCGGGGCCGCAAGAGTGCCCAGCACACCCCGGTAGCTGTCGCTAGGCTGCAGCTGAACTTGCAGAAGCTTAACCACCAGGCTGCTGAGCTTTGTGAGGTTCGGTGGCAGCTGACTAAGGGTTTTTGGAAAACCCTCCAAGCTGATGCTGTTGACGTGCTGGCCATGCGAGGCGAGGTACAGATCCAATAGGTTGTCTAACCGTTGCTGCTCGCCTGGAACGTCTGAAACCCCCAGCTGCAGACTGATGCTGCTGAGTGCCATTGCTGCTGCCTGGTGGAGCTTGCTGTGGGCCCTGGCAGCGCTGCACACGCTGCGGTGGTCATCAGCACAGCAGCGCAGCACTGATACTAGACAGGGGCCAGGCAGCTGCAGCAGGGGCAGAACTATGTCGTTGGTTGCCATTACAAGGGTCTGACACCAAACCGAAAGCGATTTGGGGATGTTGATGTGTTTGGAATGACCAAGACAGCGATCTTTGAGCAGATGCGTTGTGAGTAGGGGCTTCAAAAAAGCAATGATCCCGAGACAAACCTTTTTTGAAAGGCTGGAATATCACAGGATCGTTGAAATCAACGGGCGAGGCACATGACCAAACCCTAGTCATGACTACCGGCGTGATGAGATCACAATCGGCGTGATGAGATCACAAAGCGGTAGTCAGTTTTGCTGATTGATCGCTGTACCTGGCCTGTATGTCTGTGCTGCTGCACATCTTGTGCACACTTCTGATCTTGACCAAGAAGTTGTGAAGTGACCAATGAGCAGACTAGCGCGCCTGATATGCGCCAATACACGGCTTATGAGGTGGGTTGATCACAAACTGGCACCAGCACACCCCACAATGCTCCTGCTGCCCTCTTGGTGACCCAGGCTGTCACTTTGGATGCAGCACACCTGTCAGCCTCAGAGGCAGCAGGCAGTTGGCAGTTTGACAGCCAGCTATTCTTGCGGCGGCAACAGCACCTCCTCTAACAGCCATTTCAAGGCTTTGCAGCACACTATGCCAAGGGCAAAGGTATGTGCCTGGCAAAGTGGTGGCACCTGCCACAGGCACAGAAGGCAAACTTCCTTTGGTGCATTCACGTGTACTGACTAACCACCCAGGCAGAGTGCGGCGCCATTGCTGTGTGCAGCATAGCTATCTGCATTGCTCCTGCGTGCTGCTCACGCTCAACAGCCTGGCTTTGACCCTGAGCCAATTGAGGTGTGAGCCCTGCAACTGCCAGATTATCTTTCCCACCGGGCTTGCCTGCCTGGCTGCAGTGTCACTGCTATCAACAGTTGCTGCCCTGGGTGACAACTGGGAGAGGTATAAGGTAGCTACTTGAAGACTAGCTCACTAGTAAGGGTTTTGCCACATCCACATGACCAATCCTTCCTTTGTTTGTCAGCCTGTCGATCCAGCTATGACTGCCAGCCTGTATTTTTTTGCTTGTACATCAGCAGACCAAAAAACCAAGCCTGAATGGCTGTGGGTGTATTGGTAGAGGCAGTGATGCCAGCCTAAGCCCTAAGAACCCTTCATTTGCCCCCCTTGGACACCGTGCTTGCCTCATGTACTGTACTGCACTGTACTGTGCATTACAGAAGCCACCACTGCCAGTGTGATTTAATCTTCTGAGTGCCTCCCGCATGCTGCACTCACACACACCCCTTCCCAGCCTATCCCATCCCTGGAAACGCCCTGTTAACTCCACACCACAGGTGTTACAGGTGCGACACAGAACGCGACCTCTCCAACCTGGCAGTGTGCGTGCTGTGCACCCATGCAACAACTCAGTCCAACTGCTTGCTTGATCCTTGCTCGACCTGCATCACTGGCCCTGCAGGCTGCTGCTGCAGGTAACAGGGGGTCTGCCCTGTGCTGCTGCAGTGCTGCATATCTAGCTGCTGTCACTGTCGCTCCCTGCCAGCACCAAAGCCACATGCTGTGTCATCTCAGGGATGCTGTGACAAACAGTAGTACTGCAGATTCGCCCCAGCACTGAGTGCCACACGGGCTGGTCACCAAGGGCCTACACATTGTACAATTACAGTAGGGCAGCACAGTGAACGGTAGGAGCCAAGCACAGAAAGCAAGTCAAGCCAGAGCATGCATGGAGATCCTATGCCATCACAGCAGGGCACAGCAAGTTGTCACATGACCAGCTGCTTTGAACAACAGCCCTTACGCCCACACCAAGCATGCTAAGGCTGAACAGGCTGTCTGTAGGGCCACAACATAAGGTGTTTTGGTGTTGTCAGGTGACAATGATGCACCAACACCCTGGATTTCAGCTGCAACCACCTCCACCCAGCTCCACCATCATGCAGATGCTGCACATTACCTCTGTATGCCTTGGCCTGTCAGTCTTCCAGGGTTGCAGCAGCCCGCTGTGACACGTCAGGGTCGCTGTGGCCCTGGTGGTGCTGTAGAAGTTGGCGCCACACGGGCTCATCACCACGTGCCTGCGCAGTTGCACACATCACCACACACAGATAGCAGCAGCAGTAGCGCCAGCAGTGGTGGGACGACATCAGCGGCTAGCACCAACTCTCAGACATAGGTGCCCTTCATTGAATGGGCGACCGCCAGTGCGAGGGGTACACACAGCTGCAGCCCAGCCCCAACCCCGCAGTGAGGGGGCAGCACTGAGCACAAGCTAAGCTGAAGTGGGCTTATGCAACCTGGCGGAACCACAACCCAAGACCCAAAGAGACAGATAGGAAGCTTGACAGAGCTTGTTGAACGAGCAGATGCGCCGCGACCTTACTCAAATGGTTGAGTATGACCAGCAGTCAGCCATGCTGGTAGGCCTGACCACACAACAGCCACGGCCAGCACCGCCAATGAATAATACAAAAACAGAAAAGTCCACATGAAAATATTACAAGCGTGTGTATGCAGATTATGTGTCCATTACTAATTTCACTCACACAACCAGATGGAACATTACTGCTCACCTGGGAGAAATTTATGAATGAGCCTGGCCAGGCCTGACCATGGTGACCATGCAACGCCGAATAGCGGAGGTGAGTGAGCTTCCGCAGCTGTGTCAGCTGCAGCAGCAGCCCCTTTGGGGTACCAGCCTGCTCCTGCACCTGCAACTCCTGCAGCCCTGTCAGCTGACACAACCCCTCCACCCACCCCTCTGTTGAGGTAGCGGCGGGTTGCAGGAGCAGCCTGGTCAAGCTGCTCAGCCCCTGCAGCCCAGCCATCATCCCCATGCTGTACTGCAAGCCCTTCAGGTTCAGGTGCTGAAGCCCGGGGCAGCAGCTGACAAGGCGGGTGCCTTCGGGGGCTGCTGCAGGGCCTGTGGGGTGGAGCACACTGGCTGTGACCAGGAGTCGCAAGTGCGGCAGCTGCTTCCCAGTAGGAAACACGTGCTGCCACACACCTGCTGGCATTGTGCAGTTGGTGATGTATAGGGTCTGCAGGTTGCTGCTGGCTGTGAGGGCTGAGAAAGCTGATGCTGGGGGGCAGGTGTCTGTGGACTGAAAGCTGTGGAGGTGCAGGCACGTCAGCTGCTGCAACTGCTGCAGCTGGCACAGCAGCTGTGCTGTGCCTGCTGCACCACCAAGTGGTTGGCATAGCACCAAGTGCTGCAGTTTCGTCTTGCTGGCCAGGACAGCTGGCTCTACCACTACTTCGCTGGAGATGGACTTCCCTGTCAGCTCCAAGCATGTGAGCTGCTGTGCACCTGACAGCATGCTGGCAGTGATGCTGCAGCTATGCACAAACATCAGCTGCAGGTCGACCAGCCGTGTCAGTGCTGTCAGGTGTTGCAGGCCAGCTTCGGGCTCGTCATCCAGGTCCCATGCTGGCACAAGCTTGAGCAATGTCAGGTTTGATAAAGCTGGCACAGCAGCACCCAGTGGGGTGGGTAAGTCGCGAGGTCTGCCACCTTCACCGCAGCTTGTGACAAGTGCTCAAGCCCAGGCAGCAAGGCCAGCACTGCTGCCAGCCCCTCCTCGTCAACATCAAATGTGCAGCCGTGCAGCTGCAGCTGCTTGAGAGGAGGGACAGCAGCAGCGCCCAGCACTTCTGCGACAGAAGCAGCGCCCAGGACGTCCTGATCGCTGTCGCTAGGCTGCAGCTGCACTGTCAAGTAGTTAACCACTAGGCTGCTGAGCTGTGTAAGGCTGGATGGCAACTGGAAGATGCCAAACGGACCCAACCCCAAACATCTTTTACGGCTAATTCCCTCCAGGCTGATGCTGTCAACGTGCTGGCTGTACAAGGGGAGGTACACATCTAGCAGGTTGTCCAAACGATGCTGGCTGACTGCAACTCCTGACTGTCCCAGCTGCAACTTTATTGTGCTGAGCGCCAGCACTGCTGCCTGCTGCAGCCTGCTGTGGGCCCTGGCTGCGCTGCAGACGCTGCGGGGGTCATCAGCACAGCAGCGCAGCACTGCCACCAGACAGGGGCCAGGCAGCTGCAGCAGGGGCGAGGCTGCATCTGCGGTGGTCATAGAAATGATCCGCAACCAATCGAACGCGATAAGATATGTGGGTGATGTGTTTTGAAAGAGGGCACCGACAGATCACCTACAGATCAACGGCGCTAGGAGCAGGGGCTGTGAAAGCAACGGTCCTGATGCGCTCATGGTCAAATCGGACCACTTAGTCAAATCGCGAAACTTTCAAGGGCAGGGCATAGAGGTTGTGCACAAGTCAGTCAACAGATGCTGACAGGTTGGTCAGTGACAGCTGGATAGGTGGGTAAGGTGCCTCGTGTACGACTGCCTCAGTGACCGATCTGAATTGCTATGGGTGTTGTGAATGCAGGATAAATGTGAACCTTGGCTCCAGGGCCCTTCACGTGCCCCTTGAACCCTGCACTTGCCTTGCAGTCGCTGTGCGTGTACAGAACCGCCACTCAGTGACTGTGCAGTACGACCCAATCCACACCGCATGCTGCACACGGTCACACACATACACCCTCGACAACCCACCAGGAACATTCAAACCCAACGCTGCAACTTCAGTCGCACGGGTTCAAGGTGTTACATGCGCTTCATCGCCCCCGACGGATGCTGTGCAACCCACACCCTGCACAGCAGAAGTCAGCCCACTTGCTCCTTCTGCAAGGACAACCCTGCATCCTGCAGGCTGCTGCAGCAGTAGGGGACAGGGTCTGCCCTGTGCTGCCAGTGCTGCTGTCACTGCAACTCTGTGCCGGCACCACAACCTGCTGTGTCATCTTAGGGACGCTATGACGAGCAAAAGAACTGCGGTGTAGTCTTAGAACTGGGTGCTTGTTGGGCTGGTAACTGGACGCCTGTACAGAAGGGCAGCATCGGCAACAGTGGAGCCAGGCACAGAAAGGCGCGTCAAAAAAGGGCATGGCTGAAGCTCCAACCCTCTCAACATGAAGCACACCCGACACTAGCTCTTGAAGGTGAACATACACTGAAATGCTGTGAAAACAGTCTGAAGGGCCAGCCTGATGCCAACAGGTCATCCCCAGGAAGGTACAAAACGGGGTTGGGGTCATGACAGGTAAAACACTAACACCCTGAAGGGCAGCTTGCAGCAACCAGCTGCACCCAGCTCCGCAGTCATGCAGCTGTTGCACATTACCTTTGAATGCTTCGACCGGTCACTCTGCCAGGGCCGCAGCAGCCCGCTGGGCGACCTCAGGGTCACTATCATTGAGGTATTGCAGCAGCAGTTGGCGCCACACAGGCTCGCCACCAGGTGCCTGGACATTTGCGCACATCAACACATACACAGCGGCAGCAGCAGCAGCGGTGGGGTGACATCGGCGGTTAGCATAAACTCTGACATACACTCAGCTGAGAGCAGTGGTGCAGCAATCATGTGGGTGGCAAAACTGACGTAATGGCCAGTATAACGTCAGTGCTGCCAATGCCAGCACAACCCCACAAGCAAGCGACTGGAATGCACGCCTGATCAAACACAATGCAGGAACACACCCTCCACAAACCATCGAAGGTGTTGGCTGCATGTTGCATGAACGTGTCACTGACATCAAACCACCCACCTCGCTCTGATATGTTTGGCGCGCTGTGCCACCGGGTATGCTCACCCAATAGCTAAGATACGTCAACCGCCGCAGCTGCGCCACGACGTCAAAGACATCAGGGGGTGCAGTCACCTCCAGCCGCCGCAGCCCCAACAGCTGACCCACCCCCTCCAACCCATCTGACGACTCTTTCAGGCTCAGTGCAGTCAAGCTGCCCAACCCTTGCAGTGGGGCCAGCAATGCTGTGCTGTACTGCAAGCGGTGCATTTCAAGGGTCTGCAGCCCAGGACAGCAGCTGATCAGGCGAGTGCCTTCAGGGGCTGCTGCAGGGGAATAACTCCAATTTGCGATCCGCAGTGTCTGCAGGTGCGGCAGCTGCCTGCCAGCAGGGAACACATGCTGCCACACATCTGCTGGCAACCCCCAGTAGCTGACATCCAAAAGCTGCAGCTTGCTGCTGGCTGTGAGGGCTGAGTAGGCTGCTGCTGGGGTTGACACCTCTCTGAGGTGGGCGTCATCAAATAGTGTCAAGCACGTCAGCTGCTGCAGCTGCTGCAGCTGGTGCAGCAGCTGTGCTGTGCCTGCTGTACCTCCTGGACGTAGACATATGTTCAGGTGCTGCAGCAGGGTCCTGCCTGCCAGGGCAGCTGGCTCAAATGAGTACCGCCCATGGCGCCTGAGGTCCAACCGGGTGAGGTTCTGTGCGCCGGACAGCATGCTAGCAGTCATGCTGCAGCCGTATGGCGTCAGACGCAGGTCGACTAACCGGGTCAAGGCTGTCAGGTGCTGCAGGACAGCATCAACAGCACCAACAGCATCAACAGCATCAACATCATCATCATCAAGCACGTCATTGTTGTACTCTGACAGGTCCCCTACTTCAAGCTCAAGGTATGTCAACTGCTGCAGCCCCGGTATGACAACATGCAGTGGGAAATCAACCCTGTGGTCTCTGGTGTCCCACATCTCCATGATGCTGAGATGCTCCAGACAAGGCAGCAGGGCCAGCGCTGCTGCCAGCCCCTGCTCCCCATCAAGCAGCGTGCACTTTTCAAGCCGCAGCTGCTTGAGAGGAGGGACCGCAGCAGCGCCCAGCACACCCTGAGAGCCACTCCCAGGTCGCAGCAGCACGACCATGTTCTTAAGTGTCAGGCTGCCGAGCCTGGTGAGGGTCGATGGCAGCTGCTGTATGGTGACAGCTGGTGCCTCATCACTCCACCCTTCACCCTTTAGGCTGATGATGTCAATGTGCTGGCCACAAGAGGGAAGATACACCTCTGTCAGGCTGTACACCTGCTGCTGGTTGACATAGGTGGTGATGCTGGTGAGCGCAATCACTGCTGCCTGGTGTGGGCCCTCGCTGCGCTGTACACGCTGCGGTGGTCAGCAGCACAGCAGCGCAGCACTGCTTCTAGACAGGGGTCTGGCAGCTGCAGCAGGGACGCCGTCTGATCTAAAACGTAACCAAACATTTCAGAAACAGAATCAAAGCAGACAACGAATAGAGGATAGTGGCAGCGATTTTGAGTCAGCAGATCGATCTGGACATCTTGAACACAAAGTCACGGCGCTAACGGATGCTGCACTGTTGATCATGTTCACTTGATCGTTGCGGTTCCTGTTTTGAGTGTGCAACATTCACGTCACAAGTCCAACCAATTGTGGGTGACAGTGACAGCTCAGCTGGGTCGGCATTGACCAGGCGATTTTCCTGGGTTCTGGCATCTGAGGCGAGATGAGCATCTCTCAAATGGTGATAATATGTGTTGCAGGAGAGTTACAAATCCCTCAACCACTTCAGCTAGCATTGCTGCTGCCGTCCTGCACCCCCAGCCCGGGGGCCCCAAGTGGTCTGCAGTGACAGAGCCCTAGTCGCTGCTGTGTACCACCCACACTGCACTGCTGCGGTCTGCTGACTGGAGCATTGCTGGCTGTCGCTGTCACTCCGCGCCAGGGCTGCAGCCGCCTGCTGCACCACCTCAGCAGGGCCGCTCAACTCCTCAACCAAATTTGCTTGTACTCTGGGGGCCTGCACGCAGTAGAAACAATAGCAGAGGAGCATGCACAGATCAGCAGAGGGCCTTCAGGCCAGGGGGACTGCTAGCCCAACAAAGCAGCTCACAGTTGTGTGCAGAGCTGATGCCACAACAAAGGTGTGATAATCTGCGGCCGTGCCTAAAGCCAAGAAATGCAAGATGCAACAGCCAACGAGCCAACAGCCTTGTACGTGGCACCTGTCCAGCACATGTGACTTCAACAGCAAGCCAGATGAAATGCCAAGGGGACACCCACATTGTGTGCGCCAACATAATGCAGATCCTGCATTACCTTTCCATTGGGTCGACCTGTCACTCTGCCAGTGCTGCAGCTGCCTGCCGTGCCACCTCAGGGTTGCTGTGCTTGAGGTGCAGCCGCAACACTTGGCGCCACACAGGCTCACCACCATCAGTAAACTGCGAGCAACAGGAGACAGCAGGTGGATGACTAAGACGCATCAACAAAAGCTCTTCCATCACCAAAGCGCAGCAGGGGCCCATCACCCATGCTAAGTGTCTGCGAGAGGGAGTTCCCAAGCCTCACAACAGCCTACAGCAGCAGGTGTTAGTCAAGCTGAGCAATCTCAAGCTAAGCAATGTAGCGAAGAGAAAAGATGGACAAGGCAGCTCGCTGGCCTTCACTGAGCGAAAGGAGCTGTGCAACCTAGGTCAGCATGTACATCTTGAACCGTTCGGTGTTGCTCACCTGACCAGTGAAATGGTTGCAATCCGTCACAGGCACGTCCAACCGGCTGCCATAATACAGGGATGTCAGCTGCCGCAGCTGTGTCAGCTGCAGCAGCAACCCCTCCTGCTCAACCTCACTCAGCCAAAGGTTCTTCAGCACTGTCAGCTGATGAGCACCCTCCGCCCACCCTCATGAGGAGCCGGGGCCAGGCCTGAGGCGTAGCGTGTGCAGGCTGCTCAGCCCCTGCAGCCCAGCCATCAGCCCCTTGCTGTACTGCAAGCCCTGCATGTCGAGATCCTGCAGGCCAGGGCAGCAGCTGACAAGGCGGGTGCCCTCAGGGGCTGCTGCGGGGCCTGTGGGGCTTTCAGCATCTGCCATAAGCAGCAACTGCAGGTGTGGCAGCTGCCTGCCAGCAGGGAAGACGTGCTGCCAGACACCTGCCGGAAAGCTGCAATAGCTGACGTCTAACCACTGCAGCTTGCTGCTAGCTGTTAGGGCCGAGTAAGCTGCTGCTGGGGGGAAGGCCTCTGTGCGCGGCAGGCTGTCGCTCAAGGACAACCACTTCAGCTGCTGCAGCTGCTGCAGCTCGCACAGCAGCTGTGCAGTGGCGCCTTCACCACGACATGCCTCGGGCCCCTCCAAGTCCAGGTGCTGCAGTAGGGTTTTGCCTGCCAAGGCGGCTGGCTCAAATGAGACGCGCCCAGCCAGAGCCAATCGTGTGAGGTGCTGTGCTCCCGACAGCATGCTGGCAGTGATGCTGCAGGGCTCTGCTCGGACCACAAATCCAAGTGTCAGCTGCAGATCTGCCAGCCGTGTCAAGGCAGTCAGTTGCTGCAGGACAACTTCAAGCTCACCATCATCATCCCTCACTTCATGCAGCTCGAGGTACGTCAGCTGCTGCAGCGCTGGTACCACAGCACACAGGCGGACATCGACAGAATTCTCCACGATGCAGAGGTGCTCCAGCCCAGGCAGCAGGGCCAGTGCGGCTGCCAGCTGCTCAGCATCTAGCAACCAGCAGTGATCGAGCCGCAGCTGCTTGAGAGGAGGGACCGCAGCAGCGCCCAGCACACCCTGATAGCCACCCCCAGGTTGCAGCTGCACTTGTACGTTCTCCAGAGTCAAGCTGCTGAGCTTGGTCAACGTCAGTGGCAGCTGCTTCAAGGTGACTGCTGCTGACGTCCTCCGATCTGTACCCGTAACGCTGATGCTGTCAATGTGCTGACCATGCGAGGGGAGGTAAACCTCTATGAGGCTGTACACCTGATGCTTCTGCAATTTTGTTGTGACGCTGTTCAGCACAAGCACTGCTGCCTGGTGCAGCCTGCTGTGGGCCCTGGCTGCGCTGCACACACTGCGGTGGTCCTCAGCACAGCAGCGCAGAACTGCTACCAGACAGGTGTCTGGCAGCTGCAGCAGGGACACTGCAGGATTGCGAGCTGAAGCTTCGGTGTCCATAGACGCTGTATGCACCAATTGGATCACGAACAGATGAGTGTGGGACAAGTCCAAGGAAGACGATCTTGAGCGATTACTGCCAGTGAGCAGAAGTAAGAAGCAAAGTCGAGGTATATTGAGAGCTTTTTAGAGCTTTTTATTGGGCAATTACGTGAATCACCCTCCTTGACTTTTGATCCATGGAATTCATGGCGATGCTGTTCAGCTGACAGTACTAGTGACAGGTCAGCCCATGGGCCCTAGGGCTGCTGCAGAGGCAAGTGGCTTGCAGACTGAAAGCATCAATACCAAACATTGCTGTCAACACAGATAGTCATCGCCAGCAACAGGTATTCATCACTCATGTTCCGTGCTGGCCAGTGACACGAATTCGGGCGGTTACAAGTGAACTTCGCAGGCCTAGGCGATAACTGGATCCATCCAAGAGCAACTGCTTTGCCACCTAACTACCCCTGGGCACCATGGGCGTCACAGGGTGGATCACATACGTATCACATGTGCACATGTGAAATCACCTGAAGAGGTACACCGCAGGTACCATCTGGCCCAACTGTGTCGCCCGTCACTCGACAGGACGCGTGCACGGTGTCAGGTGTCAAAAACTGTACAAAACAGCATGATACATAAACAACAACAACCGCTGTAATGAGAATCCACAAAATCCAACATGTACACGTCCTACACCAGTATCACTGCATGTGCACATGCACTGTCACCTGGCCAAGCTGCCCTGTCATGCTGTCTCTCCCTCTACCCAAGCCCCAGAGAGAGGCACCCCAAAAATGCATTCAAAAGCTCATGTCCAGCACCACCACTGTCTTGACGACCTGCCCTACATCATGCAACAGCGACTGCGCTTTGCATTCCGGCCCTCATCGTCTGCCTCATCGCTGCTGTCATCCCCCAGCATAGCTGCCCCCTCCTCCTCCTCGTCCTCTCCTATTGCTGCAATCACAAACCCTGAAATAACAGGCTTGTGATCACTGATGACAATCTCAGGTACTGAGGTATAGTACAGCTGGGACACACTCGGCGGCACAAACATGCTGCTGTTGCCAATGCTTCCGTCACCACTGACCCAAGACATCTGGGGTTCGTCCTGCTGGGCTGCCAATGACTGCTGCTGCTGTGGCAGCAATGGCTGCTGCTGTTGCGGCAGCGATGGCTGCTGCTGTTGCGGCAGCGACGGCTGCTGCTGCTGTGGCAGCAATGGCGGCTGCTGTGGCAGCGATGGCGACTGCTGCTGTGGCAGCAATGGCGGCTGCTGGCGGCTGCGGACCTTCCACAGGATGCGGTCTGTCCAGGAGGGCACCCGCTTCTCGCTGTAAGCGCTGCTGCCTGGCAGGAACTTGAAGGTGGGAGGGAAGCGGATCTGGCCCTCTTGGAAGCCCTGCAAGTCACATCAGAACAGCACCAGCCACAGACGGGTTACGTGCTGAGGGAGTGATCTCTTGCTGGTGCAGGCTGTACCTGGCTGGCTTGAATGTGAATCGTGATTGTGCATGTGTGACTCATGTCGGACATGCGCAGATAACACCGCCACCAAAGCAGTCAACCCTAGAGCCAGGCCTATTCTACTCAAACCTGCATTCACTGGGCCAGCTCACTGCAGCACAGACCCCCAGCACTCCCACAGCTGCAAATCTAGTTGAAAACTGCTCACCTGGAACACAGTCCCCATCTTCTGCTGCAGGCGCAGCTGGTCGTTGGCGTGCAGCACCTCGTGCAGCCTGCTGCGCATCAGGTGCCGCACCGCCTTGCTGTTGCCGTTGATGCGGTAGTTCAGGTCGCCCAGCCAGAACACCACATCGTGAGACTCCAGCGCATCCCCGGCCCTGAAAGCAGCACGCAAGAGGAGCAAATGATAGTGAGCCGGCTGGGCACCTACCGAGACGAAATGCGATCATCGCCGTTGATTTGCCAAATCGGACAACGGTTGTCCGACCAACTTCACTACACACTGACTAGAAGACTGACAGAGTGGGGCACGGAAGTCCAGGGTTCACTCAAGCCAGGCACTTTGTTCAACATCAGCACAATATGTCAAGCTTACCTGCCGCTGCTCTTGCCCGGCTGCTTGCCCACAAGCGTCCTCAGGAAGCTTGAGCTAGTGCGGCCCGTCCTGTCAACAGGCGTCAAGCCACCACCACCCCATGCAGGAGACTCCGCTCCTGACGCTGCACAGCTGCTGCTGCAGCTGCTGTCACTCACGCCGCCGACTAAAGATCCTGACTGCTGCTGCTCCATGAAAGGGCAGCTTGCGACCCTCAGCTTGTTGCTGTCTGCTGCCAGGGGGCTGCCGCGGGTGTGCTGGCAGAGGAGGCTTTCAGATGTGGCTGAGGGGTTGACTGCCAGCAGGGGGGAGCTGCAGGTGGGAGTGCTGTCTCCTGATTCCTGCTCAGCCCACCAGGCTGCATGTTGGCAAACACAGCAGGTACGGACAGCAGGACGAAATGAAGATAACATGGTCGTGCAGTGTGTGACACGTTGTCGAGGGACGGACAGAGCAGTAAAGTCGAAAGGTGACAAGCAAAAATCACTGCGAAGGTTGTGTCGAAAACAAAAGGACCGTCACAAAAAGCTCACTCACAGACTTGCTTGCGTCCAGCGTTTGCCGGGCTCCTGTTTGCCTCCTCAAAGGCAGACGAGTCCATCACGCGGTTGCTGCGCAAGAAGCCGCCCCAAGGGATGCTGCCAGTACGGCTGGACATGCCAGCGAAGCTGTCAGTTGACGCCTTCGCCCCACCGTCGCTGTTGGCTGCACGGGCTGCAGGTGCCGACATTGGCAGTGGACGCGGGACGTCTAGACTGCCGCGCCGGCCGCCTCGAGGGCTTTTTGTCGGGGTATCAAGCGTGCCCGTGGTGCGTGGAGTAGGCGTGGTGGTGGTAGTGGTGCTTGCGAACAGCCCTGCCCTAATGCGCTGGTAGTCGTCATTGCGTCGCTGCACTTGGTCGCCGTGTGCTGCCAGGTGGCTGCTGATGAACAGCAGCTTCAAGTCAAGCAGCTCGACTGAAAGCGCCACAGCCCCCTTGCACACGACCCAAACATCGATAACAGGTCAGGATTGTTCTCGGTTTCTTTGACGTCCTGTCTGACAAGGGAAATCTAGCCTACGCGAAGCAGCAGCTTCAGACTGCATCATGCAGCGCTTGATCCCAGAAACGCGATGCTTGCAAGCATCAGCTGCTAATGTCATTCAAGTATGGGCCCCGCCTTGGGGCGCAGTGGCTGATACCGATCCTGAACCCCAGCTGCTGCTGCTCACCTTGTTCCCCACCACATTGCCGATGCCTGTTGCGACGCTGCTGCCGCGTATGCTCAGCACCTGCCGCCTGAACCGCTTGCCCGCAAACAGCACCAGGTGTATTTGGCGCAGGCTGTGCCAGGCGAGCCGCTCATAGCCCTCGGGGGCCAATGATGCACTCAGCAGTTTCTCCCACTCACTGATGTAGGCATTCTCCTGTTGATGAACAGTACAGCAGCGGCAAGGGGCAATGAAACGTTTCTAATCTCCCAAAGTGCACGTTTCGTGCTACCCTGAGGGGCATGCAGCGTAGCCTGCACTTTAACATCTGCTCGATCATATGACAAGATTGCCGATGCCACGGTGACGAACCTTGAACATAGCTGCTGCAGAGGCCTTGTGCACAAGGCAGCACGTGCCACGGCTGACTGCTGGCACCTGCTTGAGCACCAATGCACCAGCTGCTGGTTTGCAGACCTTAGTACTGCTACAAGTCACTGCTGCTGTCGCCAGAACATGCAACAGTTTCACATCCAGACACTAGTGCCTGACTGCAGCTTTGACGATAGTCGCCAGGTCTCACAGCATCACACCATTCTCAAGTGAGCTAGCTATCTACTGTGTGCAGCGTAAGGCCCTTTGGATTCTCGCTCCCCACTCACCTGAGTCGCAAACACCAGCAGGTCTGGGCTACCGTCCGCATCCGCCCCCGCCAGCGCCCCGCACTCGCCCAGCATCTCCCGCGGCAAGCTGGCCGGCAGCTTGCTATTCATATTGAAGGTGAGGCAGTGCACCCGCAGCTTGCGACCCAACGCATCGCTGCCCAGGCTCAGCCCGCTGTTGCAGCGGCTGAAGGTCCAACTGGTGACGCGAGGAGCGCTGCCGCTGCCCGGGCCGCTGTTGGATCGCAGCGGCTGCGGTTGCGGGCTGCCGCCAAGCCGCTGCTGCTGCTGCTGGATGCGGTCCCAGGTGCTGCCAAAGGTGTTGGGTTGCTCGGCAGGTAAGGGCCCAGGTGGGATGAATTGGAAGGACTGCTGCTGCTGGCGGTGCTGCAGTAGCTGGTGCTGGAGTGACTCCTGCATGCCCTCCTGTTGCTGCTGCTGTTGTTGCCGTGGCGACACCCCGTCTGAGCTCTGCTGTTGCTGCTGCTGCCTAGGGGTGGTGTCACCCGTTGAGCGTCCAAGGCGTGACTTTGGTGCAGTGCCAGATGCTGACATGCTCACTAGTGCTGGTGAGGCTGGGCTACTGAGCTGTCCTGATTGGCTGAGGCTCAGCAAGCTGTCATAGCTTGGGCTTGACTGCATGACGGGCTGCAGCTGCTCCCGCCCTTGCTGCTGCTGCAGCAGGTGGTACTGCTGCTGCAGCTGCGGCTGGTGCTCCTGCTGGAGCTCCTGAGTGCCATCAGCAAGCAGCACTAGGTTTGGTGTCGAGACGCTGGAGCGCATGCGCTGCTGCTGCATTGCACTGACCCCGTCGCTGCTGCCTGCTCTGCCAACAAGGCCGCTGCCATAGGTTTGAGCAAACCCTGCATGATGCTGCTGCTGCTGCTGCGGCTCTTCATAGTCGTTCCATAGCAGCGCTTCCCCATCAAGCACAAGGCAGCCCGGGGGCAGAGCTGCCCCCTGCTGCTGCTGCTCTGGTGGCCTGTTGAAGACGCGGCTCCTCCAGCTGGGTGTGCTGGAATGGGGCCTGCTGCTGCTTTCCTGCAGGTCTGCAGGTGTGCTGGACTGCCCCCTGCTGCTGCTGTCCTGCAAGTCTGCAGGAGGTGCTGTAGGGCAGGGCAAATCCAGCTCAGCAAAGGGCACTGCAGGAGAGCCGATGTCTGACTGCCACTCGCATGGAAGCTGCAGGAAAGATTCATCACCCCCTTCTGGCTGCTGTGCTGAGGGGGATTCTGTGAATGCAGCTTTGGGAGCTGCTGCAGTAGAGCCATCCAGTGAAATGAAGGCAACAGCGTCATCTGGGGGAAGTGCCTGCTGCTCTGTGCTGGTGTCAGGTAGCATGCTATGAGGGTGTGTTCAAATCGTGCAGGTGCTCAGTAGTCTCTGCAACACCCTGCATAACGTGCTGCCGAATACAGACACTGCACTGCTGCACTGCACTGTCGTTGTGAGCAGCAGACTGCAGTGGGTGAGTAGAGGACGACGAACGACACAAACGCATATGTACAAGTATAACTCAAACAACACAAGGAACACTTGACTAGAACATGTTGTGTGGCAAACTCATCGTTATTTTACCGGCTGTAGCAGTGCAATGCAGCCAATACTGATGCCTGTTTCTGATTCTTACACGAGTAGAATGGCTTGTTTTAGGCAGTCGGTAAGAAGTCGTAAGATGCCTAGCAGTGACAGAACACAAAGTCCTCACCGGCCCGTCAGTGTTCCGCCCCAGCTCGATGAAAGCAGACTGCAAGAACTTCACAAGTTGTCTCTGAATTACAATGAAGTGCAGCCGGGGCCGGGATACTACAGGGTAAGGCCAATTGCACACCTGCTGCTTCCCTCTGCTGTCCGTACACAACCACCCGCACTATCCTCTTGACAACTCAGCGAGGATTACCTGTGCTTGACGTATAAACCATTTCAATACAGCACCATCAACCACGTTTCACTCTGTTCCCCTCCCGCAGACAGTCCCAGCCTCAGCTTTTGCCCCCAGGGGTGCCCGGAGACCCCACACCCGCGAGCTAGATGGACCGTTCCTCCTGCAGCCGGGCCAGGTCAGCACCAGGGCCCAAGAGCTGGATCAGATCCTGCTGCTAAAGGACTCTGGCCTTGGCCCTGCTGCCTATGAAGATGCCAGTGCATCCCTGCTGCTGGGCCGCAGGGCAGCAGCAACGAAAGTGAGCACTTCCCAGCACAACACCTGCATATCCTTGATGGACCCAGATGACTGCTGCTGCGCAGGACACAGCGTGATAATTGTGTCAGTAGCAGTTGTGCCGGCAAGCCCAACCCCGCTTGTTTGCTGGGCACCACCACAGCCCCTGTGTCATCAGGAGTCAGCAGAGCCTCATGCCTTGCATCGTTTTCCATAGTCAATCCAGCTGCACTTGATCCAAGGCTTACTCATGCAGTCCTCACTCAAGCATACACACATACCGGCTGTCTCTCTGCTGGTGGCGCAGATCGGCACAGCCAGGCGTGTCCAGTCAGCAGTGGGGCCTGGTCAGGTATGCCTCAGCCTCAGCAGGTCCCTGGCAGCAGGACTAGATTGGAGGCAGCCGCTGACACTGGAAGAGCTGCAGCAAGGGCTGGCAGCAGCAGCAGCGGCAGCCGGCTGGAAGCAGCGGCCGCTGCCAGAGACGGCAGCCACGGGGCATGCTATGCGGCACGAGCCTGCCGGAAATGGTATCTCTGCCGGGGTTGATAGGCAGGGTGGGTGTTCATTGACGAATGCAGCTGGTGACAGCACAGGGGAAGTTGCTGCTGGGCAGCAACAGCAGCAGACGCAGTCACCGCCGCCGCTGCAGCAGCAGCAGCATCGGCAGCTCTCGTCGCATGAGGACCCCACACCAGCCAACAACAGCAGGGACGTCCTTGGCAGCAGCATGGAGCCTGGGGCTCAGCTCAACAGCAGCAGCAGCAGCAGCGGCAGATCAATTTTAGATACGCAGCAGCAGGAACAGCTCCCACCCGGTGTGCATGAAGCTGATACACACAAACAGCAGCCCCAGCACCAGCCGCCCCCCTCAGCACAACAACCATACAGCAGCTGCCCCAATGCAGCTGCTGCTTCCAATGCCCAAGACCCCTCCAGCCGGTTGCACCCTACCACATCTGCTAGCCGCGTTCGTAGCAGCAGAGGCGAGGCAGCAGCAGCACTGCCGTGGCAGCTAGCAGCCTCCATCGCCCACCACCAGCATGCAGTGCAGGCCTTGCGCGCTTCCCTGCAGCAGCAGCAGCAGCAGCAGCAGCAGCAGCAGCAGCAGCAGCAGCAGCAGGGTGTGGACAGAACCCCAGGGCATAAGTGCTGTCCCAGGCTAGGCAATTGCAGCAGCAGCACTGGCCAGCAGGACACCCAATCGAGCAGCACGGCACAGCGGCCAGTGGTAGTGGTTCTGCAGCAGCAGGAGGTCGTGCAGCATCAGTCAGCAGCACGGGCGGCAAGTGCTGCGCAGCAGCTGGCGGCTCGCCGGCAGCAGTGGCAGCAGCTCAGCTGCATGCGGCCACCACCCTACCCTGTATTCCTACCAGACGCACCTGACAGACCGTCAGCTGGCTTATAGCAGTGATTTATACCCTGGGTTGGTGCCGGACGCACCTGACAGGCCATTGACTGGCTTATAGGGTGCTCCTGTGTTTCTGCCGGACGCACCTGACAGGCCGTCGGCTGGATTGTAGGGGTGATTTTGTCACCTGGATTTCTGCCGGACGCACCTGCCAGGCCATCGACTGGATTGTAGGGATGCTATCCTGTGTTTCTGCCGGACGCACTTGACAGGCCGTCGGCTGGATAGTAGGGGTGCTATGCTTTGTAATAAGATCGCAGAAGCTGAAGCTGCCGTGTCTGTCAACGGAAACAAGTGCTTGCTTTGTTTCTGCCGGACGCACCTGACAGACCATGGGGTGGCTTATAGGGGTGCTATCCTGTGTTTCTGCCGAACGCACCTGACAGACCGCCAGCTAGAATGTATGGTTGGCTTCTGACTCTGAAACCTACGAGCTTGTTTGGCTGGGGTTGTTGTGTGGCTGTTCTGTGTTGACAGGACTGCAAGTGTGTCTTGTGCTGGCGAAGGTCTTTGCTCCTGGGAGAAAAGGAGCATTTCTGTTTTTTGAGTCCACCCTGAGCTGTTTGAGTGACATAAGTGAAACCCAATTTCTGTACGTGTATGTAGCAGCAACTGTATGGCAATGCAAGTGAACGCTTATGGTCAAACATCAACTTGAGTGCCATGGGAGCCATAGCAATGCATTGCAGGATTAACTTGATGCACCAATGGCGGCCAGATGCCTGTTTACTCCTGCAATGGTCTGATAATCGTACTGAATACTGGTTAGGGATATTCATAATTATTACCAAAAGATGGTGACCATCTGTGTGGCAGGTGGACCCAGCCAACAGACACTCTCACTCTCAACACCTCACCATATGCCAAGTGCATGCACACCAGCACAGCACAAACCATAGTCCTCACTGACAGCAAATGTGCACGCGCACACATGTTATATCCCAATGCTTCGTTTCAGTTGCGCCACAGTGGCAGCTGCCGCCTGTGTGCTAGCCATCATATCTGGCGTCACTGCCACCCCATACTGCTCACACAGCTGCCCCAGCACCTCTACAACATGCTCCTTACTGCCTGCTGGGTGGCTACTGCTAACCTTCACACCAAGGGCGGCCTGCAACGCTGCTAGATCCGGCTCAAGTGCTGCATATGATGCTGCTGCACCACCGCTGCTAGCATTGCCAGGTGCTGCTGTTGCGGCGGCTCCGCCAGACGAGTGCTGCTGCTGCTGCTGCCGAGCGGTGTGTGCTGCGTGCTGGTGTGAAATGCTGTTGGGCCTGCTGCTGTTGGAGGTGGTGGCTGTTTTGGAGGCGGCTCGGAGTGTGGCCAGCTCATGACTAGGGTCACCTGTAACAAAAGCACAATGTGGTGCAGGGCTGTCAGTGCGAGTGAGCAATCAGGCACTAAACCCTAAAACCCTAAACAGGCAGTTTGATGTTGGAGGTGGTGGCCCACTGTGGCCAGACCGTGGCTGTGTCTCCTGCAGGCAGATGATGCAACAGGGTTGGAAACGCTTGGGTACAGCAAGGGGTGGCAGCATAGCTAGCTCGTGACTGAGGGGTCGCCTACAGGCAGAGAATGAAACATGGTTGGTGCAGGGTTCATTTGTGCAATGAGGGATATGTGGTGTGCAGGAGGTGGTGGCCGTCTTGTTGGGGGCCCGCAGTGTGGCCAGCTCATGACTGGGGTCACCTACAGGCAGATGATGCAACAGGGTTGGCACAGGGTTTGTTGGTGCGATGAGGGACATGTGGTGTGCAGGGTGTGGCAATGCACGAGAAAGCATAAAGTGCTTAATTGGTGCTGACAACTGCATTCAAACCAGCTCATGACTGGGGTGCCTGGAGGCAGATAGATGACAGAGCGCTGTCGCTGGACTGAGGGACAATGCAGTAAGCAGGAAGTGGTACTGCACGTGAGCGCTGTTGTTTCAAACTTTCTGAGGTGGTGTGCAGGAGTGAGGCCTGCCATTGAGCAATTTGATGTACGCGGATAAGCCCGGCAATTTCAAAAATGCTGACAGGTGGGCCGCAGCGCATGCCACACCTCAAAAGTTGAGTCACAGGATAAAATGCAGTATGTTTGCGCAGGGCCATTGGTTCCTCGGGATCAATCATTCTCGCAATACACAAGCTCGATTGCACAGTGGGCGGTCTGTGACAAGCCGCTTGTCACCGCAGCACCAGACCCACCTGCTTCCAGCTGCTGCTGCAACGTGGCTGCTGTGACACACGTTGCCTGTGCTGCCGCCTGCTGCTTGATTGCCGCCCTGGATATTTGGTCACACGCCAACAGTAGCAGCAGGCCGCCGACTGCCGCTGCCGCAGCTGCTTTCGGGCCCTGCTGTGCCTGAACTTGACGTATGACACCTAGCAGTACTGGTACTAGCAGGCACGCTGACAGGGCCTGCACAAGCAGCAGGTGCAGGCAGGGGCAGCAGCGCTTGTGCTGAGTACTGTCCTTTGACTAGAAAACACGTGGCACAACAGCTGTGTCAGCTTCTTTGATGATTGGCAGAGTCAGCCATGCACTCAGTGGTATGAGCTTGCTGCTGGATGCCTGGTGCAAGCACGGCGCTGCGCCAGTACATGCCGCCAGGCCCCGTAACCTTAAACAATCTGCTTTGTGCCCTAAGCTTGATGACTTGACCACTGTGCAAGACATCCCCCCCCCCCCCCCAAGCTGATAGAGTGGCGAGTGCCATTCAAGTTGGGTGCTGCACTCACCACGGCATGTGCCACAAGCTTGAGTGTTTGACCATCGTGCACAATCCCCAACCCCCAGCTGATGCAGTGACTGCGATGCCAATTGGGTGCTGTACTCACCACGGCACGTGCCACAAGCTGCGCCGCCTTCACTGCTGCCTTCAGGGCTTGGTCTAGCTCCAGGAAGGCTGGGGTTGTCGGGCACGCAAGCAGGAACGTGCGCTGCAGCAGCCCAGCCTCTCCACCTGCAGGAAAACACCACAGGTGCATGCAGTGTGTGCATGTCAGTTGCCACTGCTTGGTATACCAGCACATGCTCTAGCAGAACTGCCTTGGCATATTTCCGTGCCTTTGCAAAGGCATGCTGGACTACTAAAGGGTGACTGCATTACATCCGCTGCAAATGTGTATTCAGGGGTTGAAGTGCCAGTGCGCTGTATGGTCTCCTTTGTAACTGAACACATGCAGTACGCAATTGACAGGATCTCACGAGCCCCCTGGCTCGCTGGCTGCTGCCAAGATCGCATGCTGCACCCTACATCTGTACTGTACTGCACTGGACTGTATCTGTATCTGCATCTGTCCTGTGTCAGCTGCCTGTGGCCCCACCTTCAGCGGAGTACATGCTTCTGTGCCGCTGCTGAGACGTCACCAGCTGCAGGAAACAGCAGTAACAGGTACGGATGTGGGCAGCAGAGCAGCAGCATCTTGGGGCATCTTGCACGCAGGCGGGTGCATCTGATGAGTGCACATGCCATACAGCAAGCTTGAACAGCTGCAATCACCAGGTTTTAACGATACAAAGGGTTCTGCTGAATTTTGAAAGCCAGCAGAACAAAACTTACTTTGTAGTACTCCCTGAGGCACAGGTCCACACTTTGCTGGCTGATCTCTGCCGGCGTGTATCGATGACGCGGAGGAGAGGAGTCTGTAAGAATAAAATCGCCAGATGTCATGCTTTCACCTCCAGTCAGCAAGCCCTCGCATACATAGGTGCAGACAATGAGACCGGCCTACCTCTGGACTGCTGAGACTCTGCAGGTGCTGCTGGTTGTTCTGGGGTTACGAAGTGGCTAGGGGCGTCACACCAGGCTCTCAATACGTCGGAGTTGATTGATGAGTGAGTAGACATGCATTGACAGGTGTGAAGGACAGGGACACGAAGTTGATCTTGGGACAGTTCTAGTGACCAGCAACAACAACAGAGACCGTCAGAAGCGTCTCAAACATATCTGATAGTGTCCTGTGATTTGCGTCTCACAACACAACCAACCGTGCAAACTGCACTACTATAACTTTTGTAACAGAATTCGAACAGGTTCAAACGGTCAGCCTAACATTCCATTGAAGTCTCTGCTCGAACCCCAAATCAAGACAGTCGTTTGCACACCCAATGCTGTGATGGATCCTGGTCGGGATTGTTTATCAAGTGCACCTTGCAGTCCAGCTTGCAAGTTTGCAAACCAAATGGTGTGATCCTGTGCATGTGTTGGGCCTGGCCACAGCAGTTGGACTGCTTGCTACGAGTGATTCGTATTCTCCACATACATCTATCAGAAACATCTGGGCACAGCAGCAGTGCACGTTCATGGCGAAAGCCAGACGGTAAGTTCGGGTGTGTCACATGTCAATGCACCTGTGCTTTTAGAGCCCTTCCCCACTTTCTGCCAGAAACAGCACGGTGGCACCAAGTGAATCTTACAATGAAAGCAATGCAGGCCATTTGCAGTGGACTGAAATGCCAGTTGGCTGAGTGTCACTTGTCACTTGTGGTGGCGCAGTGCCAACACACATTATGGTGCAATTGCTCCCGCAAACACCTCACATCAAACAAAGTGCGATCCAACACTGACCTTTCTGCTGCGTTGCTGCCTTCAATGCGCTGCTATCGCAGATGATCCACCCAGCCTGTCTTCCTGCAGCATCCTGGCCCCAGAACCGCTCCAGGCAGATCTAATCTAGATCAACAACACTCCATCCCTGCAGCAGTAGGAGCAGCAGCAGCCTCATCTCCTGACACAGCTTGTAAATCAGCACAGAAAGGGTACAGTCGCAGTCACAAAGGCTGCACCAGGCAGTAGCAGTCACAATCAGACAGCCCCACAGGCCAGCTGGCAAGCGCTGCAGCCATGCAGCAGCCCTCCAGCAGCAGCAGCTCAGGTGCAGCACCAGGGAGGTTCAGGGCAGCAATGGCAGCAATCATGGCTGCAGGAGCAGCACCAGACGGCCTTGAGGGAGAGCAGCGGGGTGGTGATATACACGCCGCTGCTGCTGCTGCTGCAGCAGCAGCTGCTGGTGCTGGTGCTGGGGGTGGGGTTGGTGGTGATGGTGCAATCATGATGGCATTGGCAGCACCTGACGACCTTGAGAGGGAGCAGCAGGGTGGTCAAATGCACGCCGCTGCCGCTGCCGCTGCAGCAGCTGCTGGCGCTGGTGCTGGGGGTGGGGTTGGTGGTGCTGCTGCTGTTCCTGGCAGCAGCACCATCTCAGCAGATGCATCTGTCTGCAGCAGCAACCCTGGACTGTCCGGTTTCTTTGTGCCACTCAATCCGCACCACTTGCAGCAGCAGGACAGTCCCTCTGTTCAGCACTCCGCCACCAAGAGGCGCCGCCACACCACCCTCAATGCCTTGCAGCAGCAGCAGCAGCAGCAGCAAAAGGGCCCTCCTGCGCAGCGCAAACAGCAGCAGCTGCAGAAGGTGCAGGAGCCCGCCAGCAAGCGCCCCAAGCTGGTGCACAACCATGTGCAGGGCGGGCTGGTGCGGCAATTGCTGCTTGGGAAGATCTCCCTAAAGCCTGACCAGCCGGACAGGCAACAGCGGCAGCAGCAGCGGCTGCAGCTGCAGAACCGCAGGGGTGGTGATCACACCTCTGAGGTGACTTCCAAGCTGGCCCCGCCAGCAGCAGTAACCAAAGCAGCAAGGGCAGAAGCCAAAGCATCAGCTACTCTAGCAGCCACAGCAGCAGCAAAAGCAGCAGCGAGAGTAGCAGCAGCGGCGGCGGCGGCAGGGGGTGGGGACCGTGAGCGGGTTGCAGCGACCTTCGAATTGGCAGACCTCCTTGGTGGCAGCATGAAGGGTGCGGGTTTTTCGACGGCGCGGAGACAGCGGCGCCTGCTGGACCAGCCCCGTGCAGCAGCAGACAACCTCTCACAGCAGCAGCAGCAGCAGCAGCAGCGGTCACGTGAGACAGCATATCAGGCAGGGCCAGATGCATGCAGGGCGCCGCTGCTGCTGGCGGCCCCTCGGGCATCAGCAGCATCGGCAACAGCAGCAGCAGCAGCAGCAGCAGCGGCGTCAGCGGCAGCTGCTGCAGGGGACATGCCAGCAAGGAGCATGCATGTGCTGGCAAGCAAGGCAGAGCCAGCAGCACCTGCTGCTGCTTCTGCTGCTGCAGCGGCATCAACTGTGGCGGTCATCTCAGGACCAGCTGCTGGAGGGGGCATTCCAGCAGGAGGCATGCGCGCACTCACAGTCAAGGCAGAGCCAGCAGCACCTGCTGCTGCTGCTGCTGCTGCAGCATCAACTGTGGCAATTATGTCAGGACCAGCTGATGCAGGGGGAATGCTAGCAAGGAGCATGCGGGTGCCCGCAGTCAAGGCAGAGCCAGCAGCACCTGCTGCTGCTGCTGCTGCTGCTGCTGCTGCTGCGGCAGCATCCACAGTGGCGGTCATCTCAGGACCAGCTGCTGCAGAAGGCATTCCAGCAGGGGACATGCGCCAGCCCGTAGTCAAGGCAGAGCCTGGTGCACCTGCTGCTGCAACAGCAACAGCAGCAGCAGCAGCAGCAGCAGCAGCAGCGGGGGGAGATGTGCCGGCAGCAGCGGTGCGTGTACTTGTCAAGGCAGAGCCTGCTGGAGCTTCAGTGGCTGACAACTTCTTCAACCCACTCGCAGCAGCTGCAGCACAAACAGCAGCAGCAGCCGCAGGCAGCATGGCAGTAGGAAGTGTGACTGTACCGGCAGGGCCCACAGAGCCTGGTACAGCTGGCGCTGCCGCTGCTGCTGCTGATGCTGGTGCATATGCACCTGCAGCAGCTGCACTGCAACCAGCAGCAGCGGCAGCAGCAAAGGCTGCTACAGGCCGCATGCCAGCAGGGGCTGTGTGCATGCATGCAGGCCAAGTACCGCCTGCTGCAGCTGCTGCTGTTCCCAGCCACGGCAGCTCTGACGTCACCAGCAGCAGCAGCAGCAGCAGCAGCAGTGGTCCGTCGAGTGATGATAGTTCAGACCCGGGTGGCAGCTGTCATGATGTCTCCTTCATAGCTGACAGTAGGGACCTCCCTGCCTCACAGCGACAGCCCAAACCAAACTACCCCGACGACCTCAGCACCACTCGCACCGACAGCAGCAGCAGCAGCAGCGACAGCGACATTAGCGGGGGGTCACCGGTGTTCCCTCCCTTTCCTCCCTTTGTTGCTGCGGCTGGCGGCCGTGGGGGTGGAATTTCAGGTGAGCCGGCTGCCGCTCGTGCTGCTGCTGCTGGAGGGTCAGGCTCTCTACCGGCACTTGCAGCAGCGGGGCCGACGCTGTCGACAGCCGCGAAAGCAGCAGCAGCAGCAGCAGCAGCAGCAGCAGCAGCAGGACGCCTGTCAGCAGGGCGTGCAGGTGTACCTGCGCTAACAGAAGAGCCGAGCGAAGAGTTTGGCTGGCCTGCTGCTGCTGGTCGTGAGCCAACACTGACAGAGCAAGGGATGCTGCCCGTTGTGCGTGGTGCAGCCCGTGTAGGGATGCCAGCAGCAGCAGCAGCAGCAGCAGCAGCAGCAGCAGCAGCTACCAGTCCTTGGACACCGCCGGCAGCAGCAGCAGCAGCACCAGCAGCAGTTCAGGGCAGCAATTTAAGGGCAGAGGCAGCAGCAGCAGCAGCAGCAGCAGCAGCAGCAGCAGCAGCAGCAACGACAACAGCGGTGGCAGCACCAGCAGTAAAAGTCTTGATACAAGCAGCAGCAGAAGCAGCAGCAATGGCGCAAGAAAGAAGGCGAGCAAAAAGAGCAGCTGCAGCAGCAGCAGCAGCAGCAGCAGCAGCAGCAGCTGCTGCTCCTGCCGCTGCCATGTTCCCCTCTGTCTGCGGCAACTACGCTGTGTCCTCCATCATGGTATATTACAGGATGCAAAGGGACGCCGCACTCAGGGCAGCGGGGTGGACACAGCCAGGGACACTGCCTGCAACACAGCAGCAGCAGCAGCAGCAGCAGGGAGTTGATGGGTCGCCAGCAGCAGCATTGGCAGCACCAGCAGCATCAGCGGCAGCAGCTGACGTGGCAGGGCAGGGTGACACACCCGGCCCAGACGCCCCACCTGCTGCTGCCAACAAACCAGCAGCAGATAAAGAGGCTGGTGCCGCAGCCGCCGCCGCCTCTGCTGCTGCTGCTGCCGCTGCCACTGTCGCCACTGCTGATATCATGGTATATCACAGGATGCACAGGGAGGCGGCACTGCAGGCAGCAGGATGGACAGAGCAAGGGACACAGCTGGCCCCAACCCCACTGCAGCAACACCACACCGCAGCACAGCAGCAGCAGCAGCAGCAGCAGCAGCAGCAGCAGCAGCAGCAGCAGCAGCAGGGAGTTGACGGGTCACCAGCAGCAGCATTGGCGGCACCACCAGCAGCAGCAGCAGTTGAAGTGGCAGGTCAGGGTGACACACCCGGCACAGGCGCCCCACCTGCTGCTGCCAACAATCCAGCAGCAGATGACCAGGCTGCCGCCACAGCCGCCGCCGCCGCCGCTGCTGCTGCTGCTGCTGCTGCTGCTGGGGGATCAGGCCTGTCCAGCCTGGGCCGCAGAAAGCTGAAAGCACGCATGGCACAAGCACAGCAGCAGCAGCAGCAGCAGCAGGAGAAGGAGGGGCAGGAGGTTGGCAGAGAAGTGGTGGGCTCAGGCAACAGCACACAGCCACCATGGCATAGCCACTTGCCAATGCAGCAGCAGCAGGGGGAGCAGCAGCAGCACGTGGTTGGCAAGGGGGTAGTGGGCTCACGCAGCGCGCAGCCACCAAAGCAGCAACAGCAGCAGCAGCAGAACAAGCAGCAGCAGCTGCAGCCCAAGCGGAAGAAGCAGCAGCAGGAGAAGCTCCTGCCACAGAAGCGGCGGCGGTCTCAGCAGCACCAGAAGCAGCAGCAGCAGCAGCAGCGCCAGAAGCAGCCAGGTAGAAGGGTTGTGCTGTCTCTGCAGGGGGTGTCAAGTCTGGCAAGTGGCCAGCACAGGCAGCGGCGACAGCAGCAACAGCAGCAGCAGCAGCGGCGGCGGCTGGTGTCTGTTCACAATGCAAAGCTGCGGTGCTACCAGCAGCTGCTTGGGGAGCTGTCAGAGGCTGATCTGCTGCAGCTGCTGCAAAGGGTGGGGCGGCAGTCAGGGCAGCAGCAGCAGCAGGGTGATCCATTGCTGCTGGAGGCGGCTAGTGAAGTGCTGCTTAAGCGGAGGCAGGCAGAGATACTGCTGCAGCTAGGGCAGCGGCATTGGCAGCAGCAGCAGCAGCAGTAGCTGCTGGGCGTTGCAGAGCGGCAGCCGGGGCAGCAACAGGGTGCTGTAGACCCATTGCTGCTGGAGGCGGCTAGTGAGGTGCTGCTGAAGCGGAGGCAGGCAGAGATACTGCTGCAGCTACGGCTGTACACGACAGCGGCATTGGCATTGGCAGCAGCAACAGCAGCTGCTGCAAAGGGTGGGGCGGCAGCCAGGGCAGCAGCAGGGTGCAGTGAGTCCTTTGCTGCTGCAGGCGGCTAGTGGGGTGCTGCTAAAGCGGAGGCAGGCAGAGATACTGCGGCAGCTGCGGCAGCGGTATCAGCACCAGCAGCAGCAGCAGCAGCAGCAGCAGCAGCAGCAGTAGTTGCTGGGCGTTGCAGGGCGACAGTTGGGGCAGCAGCAGGGTGCTGTAGATCCATTGCTGCTGGAGGCAGCTAGTGAGATGCTGCTGAAGTGGAGGCAGGAACAGATACTGCTGCAGCTGCGGCAGCGGCATTGGCAGCAGCAGTAGCTGCTGGAGCAATGGCAGGCAGAGGGGCTGCTCAAGCAGCAGCAATGGACAGCAGCTGCTGCTGCTGCTGTGCAGAGTGATAATGGAAACTCACAGCAGCAGCAGCAGCAGCAGCAGCAGCAGCAGCAGTAGGGCCGGCAACAACAGCAGCTGCAATAGGGGCGGCAACGACAGCAGCTGCAGTAGGGGCGGCAACAGCGGCAGCGGCAACGGCGGCTGCAGCAGCAGCGGAGGCGGCGGCTGGTGTCTGTTCATGATGCCAAGCTGCGTGCTACCAGACAAACCCCCAAGCAGCTTGGGGAGCTGTCAGAGGCTGATCTGCTGCAGCTGCTGCAAAGGGTGGGGCGGCAATCAGGGCAGCAACCAGGGCAGCAGCAGGGTGATCCATTGCTGTTGGAGGCGGCTAGTGAAGTGCTGCTGAAACGGAGGCAGGCAGAGATATTGCTGCAGCTGCGGCAGCAGCATTGGCAGCAGCAGTAGCTGCTGGAGCAATGGCAGGCAGAGGGGCTGCTCAAGCAGCAGCAATGGACAGCAGCTGCTGCTGCTGCTGTTCAGAGTGATAATGGAAACTCACAGCAGCAGCAGCAGCAGCAGCATTAGCAGTAGTAGGGCCGGCAACAACAGCAGCTGCAATAGGGGCGGCAACAACAGCAGCTGCAGTAGGGGCGGCAACAGCGGCAGCGGCAACGGCGGCTGCAGCAGCAGCGGAGGCGGCGGCTGGTGTCTGTTCATGATGCCAAGCTGCGTGCTACCAGAAGCTGCTTGGGGGGTTGTCAGAGGCTGATCTGCTGCAGCTGCTGCAAAGGGTGGGGCGGCAATCAGGGCGGCAGCCAGGGCAGCAGCAGGGTGATCCATTGCTGTTGGAGGCGGCTAGTGAAGTGCTGCTGAAGCGGAGGCAGGCAAAGATACTGCTGCAGCTGCAGTGGCGGCATTGGCAGCAGCAGCAGCAGCAGCAGCAGCAGTAGTAGCTGCGAGCTTATGGCAGGAAGTGAGGCTGCTCCAGCAGTAGCGATGGACAGCACCAGCAGCAGCTGCTGTAGTGCAGAATGGCGGTTTCTTTAGAGCAGCAACAACAACAGCAGCAGTAGTAGTAGGGGCGGCAGCAGTAGCGGCAGCAGCAGGTGGCGTACAGGCGAGGAAGCAGCAGCAGTAGTAGCAGCTGCTCCAGCAGTAGCTGCTGAGGCAGTGGCAGGCAGAGGGGCTGCTTCAGCAGCAGTGATGGACAACAACAACAGCAGCAGCAGCAGCAGCAGCAGCTGCAGTGCAGGATGACCGCAATTCTCTGGAGTAGTGGCAGCAGCAGCAGCAGCAGCAGCAGTAGCAGTAGGGGCGGCAGCAGTAGCGGCAGCAGCAGGGGGCGTACAGGCAGGGCTGGTGCTGCTGGCAGGTCTAGGGTGCCGCATCAGGCACTGTTACATGGGGGGCGCAGGGAATGTGTGCTGCAGTTGAGGCGGGGCCCCGCTGAATGTGTGGTGGGCTGAGTATGGATGTTAGTCTTGGCTGGCCACTTTGACAATTTAGCAGACAGTTAAGGTGTATGCGTCTGTGTATATGTAGCAGCACAGTATGTTACCATCGTGAACCCCAACTTTGTACAGTAACACGTCACATGTCGCAGTGACAGACCAAGCTGCAGGGACCGGGTAGCACTTTCAACCACAAGGGCGGCCCGCCTTCGACATCACACTGCACAGCTGGCTGTACCCCACATGATCAGCATGCCTGCACACGATGCTTACGCCTGATCCTGACAACACACAACACTGCAACACAGCACACCAACAACATGCATCCTGATGTCCTACCTAAGGGCACATCACCCACTCTGAGCCAGCTTAGTCCTATAGCCAAGCTGCAGCTCATCCTGTCACTCCACGAGCTACCGGACTACCACCTTACCCCCCCTCCCAAGGGACAGGTGAGCAACAGGTTGGCACCACAGTACCCTTCGCAAGCCTCCAGCCCAAGTCATACAAAAACCGCCCCAAACCCAACAGTCTCACAAGCCAGCAGTCTTTCAAACAAGGGCAGGCGCATAGGCGCAGTGGTGGTAACATAACAAGAAACCATGCAACTACCCCAATGCACAGAACCACAAGCAAACAGACAGAAACAGCCGACAAAAAACATGCCACCTTAGCCACAGAAGCAAAGAACCACCTCTCTCTCAGATTTCACTGACTGGCCACCATTTAGTAGTGTGCCAGCAGGCAAGAGGGTTCTGCCTGGCTAGACCCTGTACTGCAACACCAAGGGTTACAGCCCAAGGGTGCATCTGCATACAGTATCACTGCAACCACTACATTATGTAGCAGCACCGTATGTTACCACCACCGGCCCGCTACCCCCCAAAACCACAGTGCAATGCTGGACAAGCACCACACCCATGGCCGCTATCAGCGTAGCGCCTGAGTAGCATTGCACACCCGACCATAGGCATGATTGGGCCTGTGGAGGGTCCTGGAAACCCTGACTCCTGAAACCATAGTGCAATGCCGGACACGCACCACTCAAAGCAGCTGACAAGGCAGCACCTGAGTGCATGACACCCCCGACCGCAGGCACGAGTGGGCCTGTGGAGGGTCAGGAAAACCCTTGAAAGCCCGGAACCAAAGTGCAATGCTGGACACGCACCACTCAAAGCAGCTGACAAAGCAGCGCCCTCCGACTCCACTGCCCTCCGACTCCACCAAAATGTATCCTCGAGTTACCGAGGGGGGTGGGACATCTCAGTTGCCCAGGCCGCTCCGCGCATGGACCGACCAGCCTGACAGACAGTAGATGCAACTCTCCGACATCGACATTATGATTACAGGACTAAAGCCGACAATAGCCACTAAAAGCCACACTAAGACCACACTCTCTCCCAGATTTCTCTGACTGGCCACCATTTAGTAGTGAGCCAGCAGGCAAGAGGGTTCTGTATGGCTAGACCCTGTACTGCAACACCAAGGGTTACAGCCCAAGGGTGCATCTGCAGCCAGTATCACTGCAACCACTACATATATGTGTTTGGGTGGGTGGAGTGGAAGGGTTGCAGTAGCAATGCAGAATGTTGCCGCTGGGCATGCTGTAGCATTGGCAGTGTGTGCCGATGCTCATGGGAGCAGACCCATGGGTTCCTGATGTGCTGTCACAGCACATCACGGTGGCTTGCGCCCTGGCTTTGTTATGGTCCCACAACTAAACACACACTTAGACTGCACGCGTGGTTGGCGTCTTGATGTGTTGCATTGTTGGCGGATGTATGGCATGGGTGTGGCCAGAGCAGGCACATGTGGTTTCTCTGGGTGCTGGGCCCATAGTGTGTGAGCTTTCATGCTCTTACCTAGGGTTCAGTGCTTGGTTGTTCACCCTGAATGAACAGGTTGCAGCATTGACTGTTTTACCTGTCGTGAGAGTTGGGAGTAGCTCATCATGCGACTGTGACAGAAGAGTACTGTGACAAGTCACATATGTGTGACTCACGTCTGGTGTGCTTGTGAAGTTTGGTGTATCCAGTGCTTGCCTGAGATGCGCTGCATCATGATGGATTGTTGTTGTAGTAAGATCGCAGAGGCTGAAGCTGCCGTGTCTGTCAACGGAAACAAGTGGATAGTGATGCATATGCATGTGCAGCTGAAGCTAGACGAGCTTCGGGGCCCCCCAACCCTTGGCTCACTGTGACATGAAGGTGACTGGCCAGTTGCTGCCCTTCTGCTGGGCTGGATGTTGCATCAAAGCTCCACTGTGATCATCAATGCTGGGTCATGCTGGCTGTTCCTCCTGCTGGGCTGCATCATGATGGATTGGTTGCTGCTGCTGACACTCAAACACAGAATGGATACTGCATGGGCTTTCCTCACTTCAACTTCAACAATGTTCGAGATGCTGTGCTGTCATTGTGATCCAATGTTGGACTTGCATGCTCATGGGGCTACAGTGTCTCTCGCCATTGACCTTCCTATCACATTCAACGTTCAGGCTCTTTCACCAGTGCCCAACTTCAGGTATGACCCATCAGTGCTCCACGTGACAAGGTGTTACATCACAGTCTAACTGTTTGGGCACAACAGCCATGTTTGACCGTCTTTGATCCCTCTCATTGTCCGGACATTGGTGACAGCTTGGCTGTCAGGTGCACGTGACAAGCCAACACCTGCAAGTGCAGCCTTACTACTGGACGTGCAGCCAAGCTATTGCTGCACTATCGCACCAGCAGCCGCCACCTGCACGATGCATTCTCACTCACTGCATTCTCACTCACTGCAAACCTTCCCCTACTTTGGTAACCAGGAAAAAACCAGGGTGCCAGCCTACAAGGCCTTGCTGCATCCATCATTGAGTACAATGCTGGCAGTACAACTATGATACAATAGGCCACACCACTGTACAGATAGGTTCAGGAACTGCCTGTTGCTGTTGCAGTACAAAGCAGCACACAAGGCAACTCAGTGACCTGCGAAGCGCTGCTGCCACAAAGCAGGTTGCTGGTACCAACATAAAGACTTTACATACCGCTAGTAGCAGGCCAAGAGCAGCAGTTGCCACAATTGATGCCTCCACCTTCAAGCACCGCACAGAAACCACCAACAAAAACAGCAAACAGAGACAACCACCTGACACAAATGCTGGCTGCTAGAACTAGTGAGACCGAGGAGCCAATACAGCGATACAGTACAAGTACTGATGCAGACAAACACTGCTCCCAGTCCCGCTGCCCAGCATGTCCCCCTGGCTATGCTGGTGCTGCTGCTGCAACTGGCGCCACATCCGCTGCTGCTGCTGGTGCTGCTGGTGCTGCTGCTGCTGCTGGTGCTGCAGGTGGCGCTCCTGGTGGTGCTGGCAGGCCTAGTTCACTGCACAGCTGCAGCAGCTCCCTGTACATCTGCCTGCACTCCTCACATACCTGCTGGTGCCGGCTGATGGCTGCAGTGTCAATGCAGTGCACCTCCAGACACTGCTTCACAGCAGCAGCTGCATCAGCATCAGCCACAGCAGCCTCAGCAGCAATGCCCAGGGCAGCAGCAGCCTTGCGCAGCTCTGCCGCATGCTGGCGCCGCCGCCCATGCGCACGCAGCAGATCTGTCGCTGCAGCTGCAACCTTCGCTGCATTGCGCTGCGCGCAGTCGTATGCAATGTTGGCAAAGAGCGCTACTGTGTGGGCTGATAAGGCCTCTTGAAGTGCACCATGGCCATCCTCGTGCAGCCTCGTAACGGCAAGGACATCGCTGCTGTTCATGCTTGCTGCCTGCATGTGCTGGTGGACGCCTGCGAGCACTTGACTCAGGTCAAAAATGAAACGGGGGACTGCTGCTGTGCCACCCATGCTGGGGAGTGGTGCTTCTCTTGCAGACCGTACGAGCGCCTGTGCCTGGTCTGATGTGCCGCTTGTGACAGGTGTACAGTCAGCAAGCGCCTGGGCCGCTGCTGCACACCTGTCCCTAGCAGCGGCAGTCGCTGTGCGGGCAGGTGCTGCCGCTGCCTGCTTGGCTGCAAGTGCTGGCACAACCAGGTGCTGCAGTGCAGCGCGCCTGTAGTGCTTGCGGAAGCTCCTGTGCCCCCCGCATGGCTCTAGCTCCTCACCGGCAGCAGCAAGCAGGCTATGCAATGGCTGGTACATGTTGAGACCCTGCGAGATGCAGCAGCAAAGCGGCTATGGGGCTGGAAACGTGCATTTGCTGCTACGTAAACTTTCGAACGTGGACTCAGGCAGCTGTCATGCCGCCCCAGCAAACTGTCTGACGTCTGGTGAGGTCCAAGGTAAAGCCATGGTGAAACTGCCTCAGCGAGGTGGAAGCTTTCAAGCACCACAATCGGTCATCAGCTACTCTATTGTCATACCTGTGCTGCCGCAGCTTCCATGCTTGCGTTGCCAATCCCCAACACAAACGGACCGCAGATCGCTGCACCGCTGATCGCGCCCCTCAAATTCCAGGTCTTGGACAGGCCCGGGGAGTTGGCTTCAAAGGATCATGCTGCATTGTCAGTATGCATCAATATGCAGCAGGCCTTGCAAGCAGCTGCCCCTACTGGGGCCCGCTGCCCAAGAACACTACGGCCTAGGGGACAACAGCGTCGGGAATATATAGAAGCCCTGCACAGCCGAGAGGCTGACTTGGCAAGCTTGCGAGCAGCAGTAGATGCTGGCACAACCTCGTGGGGGGATGCTGTGACACGGCTGGTGGCAATCACTCGGGCTGCAGCCACGGAGACCCTTCAATCACATGGACGCTCGCCAGCTCCTGGCTCGCACGCGCCTTGGTTCACACGGGATTGTGCACAAGCACGCGACAACTTCCGTGCAGCATGGCAGGCCTGGTGGCGTGCATCCCAGCAGCAGTTGGATCCTTTGGTTGTGGCGGGGCTGCACACCACCATGATTGCATGCCGGCGCACATACAAGCAGGTCAATAGGCATGCCAAACGCACGTATGAGCACAAGTATCTGCAGGATCTGATAGAGACATATTTCAGTGACCACCAGAGGGATTTCTGGAAAGTCCTGAAGGGGGGCCGGGGGGGGACTTGTCCTGTTACAGACGTGCATGAATGGACTGGCCACTTTGATAGCATCATGGGAGCGCAGCCTGTGGAACAGCAGCTCACCGCCGAGGAGCTGGACACACGGGCTACTTTGTATGATGCATGTCGGCGGGATGCCGCCTTGTTTGAGGATTTGAATCACCCCGTTACTGTGAGTGAGCTTGGACAAATCTTGGGCACCCTGCCTACCGGCAAGGCACCTGACTTGCAAGGCCTTACTTGCGAACTGCTAAAAGCACCTGCCGCAGACAGCGGGGCAGCAGACACGGCTGCAGTAGAGGGTGGTGAGTTGTCCTATGGGTGCCCCCCTTTTGTGGAGTGTGTGACAAGTGTCATGCACAAGGCATTAACCTCAGCTAGTGGCGGCGGCTGTGACGAACTGATGTGCAGCAAGGTCACCCCTGTCCCTAAGCCGCAAGCGTCACAAGCGCCATCTGACAAAGACTGCTACCGCCCCATCGGGGTTGGCAGTGTGTTTGGGCGTGTGCTGGATAGGATACTGCATCGGCGCTTTGACCGCATTGTTGAACGAGAGGGTATTCGTGCTCCGACACAGTGTGGGTTCAGGGGCAAATATGGGTGCTTGGATGCATTGTTCACAATGCAACACCTGATATCACAGGTGCAATGGACAGGCCAGGGGTCTTCCCCCCAGCGTTCCCGTCTTTGGGCTGTATTTGTTGACTTTAGGAAGGCTTTTGACCTCGTTAGACGTGATCTGTTGATAGCGCGCTGCAGGGAGCTGGGGGTGCATGGACCATTCTTAGAGGCCGTCACTGCATTGTATGACAGGGTGTTGGTGCGTGTATGTGTGAATGGCCGCCTGGGCCCGGCGTTCCAGACGCACCGTGGCACCCGGCAGGGCAGTGAGCTGTCTCCACTTTTGTTTGGACTGTTTATGGATTTATTGCATGAGTTGATCCTGCGACGAGTGCCTGGCGCCGGGCCCGTCATCGGCAACCTTCGCGTCCCAGACGTGATGTACGCCGATGACGTCAACCTGTTGGCTTGGGCCTGCCACCACATCCAGCAGCTGTTGGACTGCTTGTCCCTTTTCTGCCGGTTGTTTGACATGGAAGTCAACCTGGCTAAAACACATGTTGTCGTGTTTCGGCGGCCGGGTGCTACTTGCCCTACGGATGTCTTGACCTACAGGGGGCAAGCATTGAGATACGAGGATAGTTGCACCTACCTGGGGTTGCAGCTACATGCGACGAAGGGGTTCGATACAGCCAGCGGTCAGCTTGCGTCGAAAGGCCGCAATGCATTGTTCGGTTTGCTGCATCTGTTGCGGCTTCACCACATTTCACAGGGAGATCTCCGCATGCGAATGTTTGACATCCTGGTGGACCCGGTCCTTTCATATGGGGCACATATCTGGGGGCCTTCCATGTGCCACAAATGGTTGACTGACGCTTACGCAGGCCGCGCTTGCGAAGCAGACGACGTGCACTTCTTGTTTTTGCGCGAACTGTATGGGGCACATCGCACCGCCAGTCGCGACGTTCTGTTGAGGGACACCCACCGAGCATCCCTACCGTGTCGGTGGCTGTCCCTGGCAGCTAGTTGGTGGGCCAAGCTGGCAGCCATGGAGCCCGACCGGCTGGCCCACCAGGTGTGGTTAGCGGACATAGACATGATGTTGAAAGGGTGCGTCAACTGTTGGACTTTCTGTTTGTTGGAAGGACTGGAAGATATTGGCTTTGTGGAGGGGGACCTGTGGCGCTCAGGCACACCGGGGGTGACTGTTGATTCCATCAAAGCCATCAACATCACCAAGGAAGCGGTGATGCAGGCTGCCTTGCGATATCAGGCGGCCCACTGGCAGGCTGTCGTTCTTGCTAGCGCTGACCCTAGGGCAGGTGTGTCACTCAGCACCCATCTTAGGACGCATGCCGCATGGGTGCATGCCCTTGAGGCCAATGTAGTACATGGGAGGGACAATGCCCCGAGCTTCCATCAGCTATGCTTGCCTAGGGGGATCTTGCGGTGTTTGGGACGGTACCGGCTTGGCGGACACCACTTGAGTGGACGCCTGCATGGTGGGGGACAACAGCATGGGCGAACCTGCCCCCTCTGCTCTGGTAGGGGGTTGCGTGCTGAGTGGCATGACACACTTGTAGCCAGGTGTGGGGGGGACAGGCCTGAGGACTTGCTGCATTTTGTCTTGGAGTGCCCCGCATATGATCATATCAGGGACAAGTATGCTTCAGTATTTGCCTATGGTGGTGGGGACTCAGTGCAGCGGTGCATGCAGCTAGTGTTCGGCACCACCCACCAAACTCAGCTGGCCCGTTGCATTGCAGCTATGGACGTGTATAGAAGGCACCTGCTGGGTAAGGGCAATCTGTTTGGGGTGCGCCCTATTCAGCAACCGGACGGCTATGTGGCTGTTATGCCCTACCCAGCCTGCTTGCACCGTGCGACAAGCTCACCCCTGTCTACGCAGTTGCTCAGGCTCGGGGTACGGCACTCTGACACCTTAGCATTGGCAGCAGGAGCACTGGTAGTAGCTGTGTTGTGGGTCCTGCTCTGCCTGCTAGCACAGCAAATGATTGGCTTGATGTGTTGACTTCTGCCTATGTTGAGACTTGTCTGAAAGACTGACCCATGTGTGTGCGTGCACGGTGTGTGGAGACTACCAGCTTGCAGCTGAGTCATGAATGCACGATCCTATACCTGGTGTGTGTGGCAGTTGCCCTTGGTGGTGTGTTTTTTTTTGGGGGCTGGTCTTGTTTGCCGGTCTTGCTGCATGTTTTTCTTGCAGGTGTGTCTTCCCAGTTCATCCCGTGTGGAGAGTACCGCTCAGCGGTGAAAGTATCCACTTGTAACAACCTCCCCCCCCAAAAAAAATTGTCTGCTGATGCTGCACAGCTGAGTCAAGCGCGGTATTCTCAGATGTAGTGATCTGAAGGATAATTGCTGCCGTGGTGGCCTTTTTTGGAAGGGTTCATATGATGATGCAACATGACAACTCATGACTAACCTCAGACTCCAGTAGCCGTCACGGGCTGCGATGAACCGTTCATGCACAAACAACTGAATCTTGTACATTCCTCTTTTGTGCCTGCGTTTGAGCCTACCCCCCCCCCCCCCCAAGTCCACCCCACCCAAAGTCCCCCCCCCTCCACACACACACTGTGCACAGAGATGCGGCGTCAGCTGGGACTGTAGCTGGACGAGCTGCCAGTGCAACCTATTGGGAATGCTTCAAATGAGTGACACAGAAGTGTATAGTAAACTTTTTAGCATTTCAGCTGCAGGGAACCACTCTCGCTGTGCTGCACTGGGCAGACTCTCATGCAGCAACTTCAGACCCATGAAATATTTTATCAGCTGGCCGCGGCCAGCATAGGTCACCAGGTTGTTTTCACACAGTGGGACTACATGTATCCTGTCCTTCTCCCGTCAGTGAAATCAAGGCACGTCGTCCTGTGCCCAGCTGTGCCACTCAGGTATGACTTAGCAGCTCCGAGCCACCTGACCTTGACAAAGTCTCAGGTTACAATGTCAACAACACTTCAGGCACAACAACAGCCATTCTTGACCCTCCTCATGGCGGTCACAGTGGTGATTGGTGCTCAATTCAGAGAATGGCAGCTCGTGCCGCAAGTGCAACTCGCCAGCCATAACCCAGCCATGCTGAGTAAGACCTGCGCAGACGTCTGGCATGCCAACCTGATCGGCACTTGACTGCAATGCAACAACAACTGTCCGCAGATGTGTTGCACAGACGCCCCCCCCCTAGGCAGGCCAGTGTGACCTTGGCAACAACTGCATCATTGCACAGCCGATCAACGACGCGGCATCGCTGTCAGACCTTCACCCAGTTGTGGTTGTTGCCGTCTTTGTAGTTTACCTCCACTACCTGCCAGCAGCAGCAGCAGCAGCAGCAGCGACGACAATGCAGCGAGGGTGTCAGTGCACACTCGATATGCTGTGCAAGCAGCCTCCCACTGGCATTCATTCAGTTTGTTGACAGCTATAGCTGCAACAACACAGAACTGAATGCTGGCAGGTGCCAGGGTGCTGCAAGCCGCCGTGGTTGCTGGAACCAGCACTCAGGTGATCACAGCAAGGGCTTGATCCCATCAAATGAGTGGCCCACTGAGCAGTGCAACCCTGGGCAGTTTGTGCAGGGGCAGCAAGCATGGATGTTTCCGGAACAGTTGAACTGCACAATACACTTCACGCACCATCTGGGGCAGGGTGCTGTCATGCCAATGGTCGAAAGTGCCGTATTCTGTCTTCACCTGGTTGAGGCTGTGAAGCAGAACAAACATGCTGCTGCCTGCTTTGTGGCATATCCTGATGCAGTAGGGGCTCAGCCGTTCAATCAGGCGATGGCGGTCCCCTTGCAACTCTACTGTAGTTGCTGTCACAGTCATGGACTTGTGTGAGGCCACCCAGCGACCCAGGAAGGCAGGGTGAAGGGCGGAGGGGTTGGTGAAGTGGCGGAGCTGCTGGTGTGCTGCATGCGCTGCTGGGCACTCGCAGCATGTGGGAGGCCAGGAATCCAGGCTGCAGTCGCTGTCATCAACAACGTCAGTGGCTACTTTCAAGAACATGCTGGCAGCCATGATAGAGCTTGACGAGCTTATTTGCGGCCTTGATTTTGGCACCCCGGTCGTCTCCAGAATTGGAAGGATTGAGAAACAAGCACGACTTCAGCATGCAGGCCTGCCATAACAGGTTGTATGGTGCAAGCCAGCAAAGCAACGTATTTCCACAGTGCAGGCGTTGAGCAGTTGCCTGCCGAGGTATGACACATCGACCTGAGAGTCCAGTCATCCGTTTGTCAGGCGAGAGTCCAGTCCTCTCTGAAGCGATGACAGACTGTTCGATATATACATGTAACTCTGAAAGAGGCGTTTGGGCAGCTGGCGGGCCTGTGGACAGCCTGTGCGCTTCGCACCATGCAACTGCAGCAAGGTCGCACATGCGCGCTGTCGCTGTTGGGGGCCAAACGACTGTCAATCTGTAGCTTTTAGGTCATGATGTCGTTTCTGCCGTCTGTTTTGGACTGGAAGGCTGGGTCGGCAAGCAGGTGGCCAAAAATGTTGTTGGAAGACGCATCGTCGCAGCGCATGGGAAACGGCCTTGCCATATATGGCAGGCCAACATTGTTGGCGAACCCCTCCAATGACCATGTACGACCAAGGACATGGTGGAGGTTTTTCACAGTGGCTCTGCACGGATACCGATGGCTTTGCACGGCCACTCACGCATGCTCGCGACTCACGGATGCCAGGCGTTGCGCGGCGAACCGCACCGGCCAGCGACACGATGTTTGCGCCAAAATGCCCGTTTTCACCCTGAAAAGCCGATGCACGAGATTAGATAAGAAGGACGTGACGAACAAAACCCGCGCACCACGCTGCGCAACCAACGAGGTGAAGTAGGCAGCACCACCCGTTTACCAGGATGCATCTGTACTGGCTGCAATTTGCACGCATCAGCAGCTGCTATGGCCGCGGCGCAGCAGCACAAAAGCCCTCAGCCTCTTGCCAAAAAGGCTGCAAATGAGAGAGCATGCAGGGCGCAAACACAGCAGCAATGATAGCAGCCAACCGGAGGGCTTTCTGCTGTCACCAAGCAGCAGCGCACAAGCACCACAGCAGCAGCAGAACCAGAAGCAGGACCAATGGCAACCGGTGCTGAGCAGCGGCAGCGGCCCCAGCAGCAGCACGGGGTATTCATATCCCAAGCTACGGTGCTACCAGGTGGCTTCTGGTCAATACTGTAGGACCAAGGCGTCATGCCGAAATAGCCTTTAAAACAGCTGCAATGCGACCCTTGTGGAGCGGGTTTGGTAATTCTTGTGCTGTGGGCCACTCGTCCGCTGCACGCTCCTTGGCAAGAGCCCAGCTGGGCCGTCCGTCCTCCCATCCAAGCTACAGGCTGCACTACCCTTCAAGACAAAACCACAACCCTGACTTTCGGAAACATCACTCACAAGTTGGCAAGTCTGGACCTGTGACGTTTACAACAGTGCTGTTGAAGGCCAATCTGCTACAACTGTGGCACGGTGCAGGGTGGCAGTCGTGGTAGGAGCAGGAAGCTTTAGGTCCCCTGCTGAAGGCCGCCAGTGAAGCAGTAGTGCTGCTGCAGTGCAGACGGGCCGCCACATGATGGTTCTGCTAGACCGCTAGACTGCTAGACTGCAGCAGCAGCAGCAGCAGCAGCAGCAGCAGCAGCAGCAGCAGCAGCAGCGACAGCAGCAGCAGCAGCAGCAACCGCCTGCAGCAGAGAAAGGAAGAGAAAGTGCTGAAGTGCAGCAGCTGAGGCAGGCAGACTCTGCCTGAGGCGCTGACTTGCGAAGATAGAAGGTTTTACATGCGGCGTTCACCAGCAGAAGCTACAGCAGCAATACATGTGACAGAAGGAGGTGCTGGAGTCAGTCGCAGCGCAGCTGCTTGTAGCACTCTCTTTCCTAGAAGCAGCAGCAGCAGCAGCAGCAGCAGCAGCAGCAGCAGCAGCAGCAGCAGCAGCAGCAGCAGCAGCAGGGGCGAGATGTGAAGGGAGCTCAGCACGGTGCTGCTGCCAGGCATTAGACGGCAACAGTAGGGCGCAAGAGATCGACAGCAGGCTGATTCAGGCACTCCAACACACCCAACAATGGTTGCGTGTGTAACCCGTGTAACACCTTCATTCAAAAACACACCCAACAACAGGCTGAAGAAGAAGAAGAAGGAGAAGAAGAAGAAGAAGAACAAGAAGGTAGTGTGTACTGATGTTGCCGGCTTTGCTGACGCAGCAGCATCAAGCAGCAGCGTGGCGCTGCAAACGGCTCAGCAGCCACAGCAGCAGCAGCAGCAGCAGCAACAGGAGAAAATGGTGTCTGCCCTGCAGATGTTCTCCCAGCCATCAAGCTGAGGCCGCCTTCACTGCTTTTACCCATCATGACTTACCCTTTGGACGCTAATGGCTGAGCCCTGGGTAGGTGATGTCCCAGGCCTTGCAACGGTGCTGGCAGCACAGGTTTCTCATACAAATCCTTTTGTATGGGTGTTATATGTGTGAGGATGCCCGCTTGAGCTCGACACAGTGATGCCTGGCATGTTTGTTACTTGGAGTCAGCTCCTGACCAGAGCCAGGGCCATCCCAGCCCCACAGAACGATGAACGGAAACATCTCAAAGTATTGTAGGCTGCGAATGCAGCGAAAAGACGCACTTTGAAAATTCGCGCGTTTTTAGGGTTTAGCCGCGAAACAATGGGTTCTTGGACCGATGATTTACTGCTGCCGGCACACCAAGAGGGTCTGTAGCTCAGTGGTAGAGCAGCTGACTGCAGATCAGCAGGTCCCGAGTTCGAACCTCGGCGGGCCCTCACGTATTGCCCATTTGAAAGGGGTAGTTCCTGGCAGGAACTTCCTGCACCACCTTTCCCTGATAGGCATGATGCCCTTGCGGGTTGACCAGGTTACCACTGGATTAGGAACAGGGAAAGTCCCAGGTGTCGGCTGCTTTTTTAGGCCATCACTGCGATGGTGGTGATCCTGCCATGTTGCACACATTGCTGGGATGGTGGTCCTCACTCACCGGCCAGCTACAGTACACACCATAAGGCACACACACCGCCGACATTCCACGTCACTCACATTGCAAGCACAACCCCACTGAACCATATTCAACTGCATCAACAACTCCGCACCCCCTTCTGGCACACCAAGCCAGCCTACGGCACGTGAACCCCCCTGTGGCCGCACATCACTGCGGCGCCCTGTTCTACTGCAGCTGCTGCTGCATGGCACATTAGTTTGGCACCCTGTTTCGCTGCAGCTGCTGCTGCATGGTCAGTGCTGCTTCAACCGCCACCTGGCTGCCTGTTGCTGCCTCATCTGTGTCCAGCTGCTCCCTCCACCCTGCAAGGCAAAGCAGAAGAAATGTGGTTTTGCTCAGCTTTCTTGCTCAGCTTTCTTGCTCAGCTTTCCAGCTCAGCCATTACTCTCGCCTGTGCATTTGTACTGCAGCCAGTAATAGTATGTTACTACTGGTAACTGCCAAACAGTGAGCACGCAGCTGCGCTGCCAACCCCAGAAACACAAGGGTGCAGAAGAAGAAGAAGAAGGGGTTACAGGGCGACACACGCAGCTACGCTGCAACGACACCCAGCATCGGAAGGGAACCAAAGGGCATAAGGGTGCAGCAGATGACCAAGGGCTGACAGTTGAGCAGACCCCACCTGCAGTGTCGAGGCGCCTGAGTGTGAGGAAGGCATCCACACCATACCCGGGAAGGTTCACAAGGCACAGGTCACCACCTGCAGATGGCAAACAATGAAGGCTTTTGGTGACTGTGAGAGGGAGAACATAAGCCGCATGCAGAGCGCCAAAGCCGGCCGGCCCCTGTTTATGACATGTGACAGAAACATCAGGTTACCAGAGTGAAAGCAAACAAACCGCAGCTGCACAGCCGACCCCTGCTTGCTGGTGCAGCAATGCCAAGACAGTGCTATCCAGAAACCCCCTTGGCTTCAAACAAACTTGAGAAGCGAATAGTTGATTGGGCTGGCACCTTGGTGGGGTTCCCCCTGTGGGGGTTTGTGACAGTCGACGTGTCGCTTCCTACTGCACCCCTTCCTGCTGTTCTTTTGAAACGTAGCTGCTTGATCACCCTGTGACACTTCTCGCTTTCCTACCTCCCTGAGCCCCACTACTCACCAAATCATCGTGCATACAGGCGAGTGTGGCACTGCCTGCCGGTGCAACTGCTGGGTGGTGTGTTGCTGCTGGGTTTGCTGTTGCTGTCACTGCTGGGTGACAAAACAACAGCCAACGCTGCCGGTGCAGGAATGCTGCAAACAGCCACATGTCAAGCCATGCACCACTCAACCCCTTAACTTTTGTAGCTATTATGTACAGGTCACACTTTTCCTCACTCACCAAAGTATCGTGCATACAGGCGGGACATCGGCAGGCCAAACCCTAGCCCCGCCAGGCTGTACCGCTGCTGGGGCGCCTGTGACACGCTGCTCAACAGGTTGCCGAAAGCAGCAGCGGTCTGCACCAAGTGGTCATCTGCTGCTGCTGCCTGGTCAAAGCTAGGCTCGTCACTCTCACTACTGCTGCTGCTGCTGCTGCTGCTGCTGCTGCTGCTGTCTGAGTGACTGCCGGGGGTGGCTAGGCCCACACCGCCCTCTGCATGTAGCAGCAGAATGGAGAGAGTGTGAATCGAAACATAGTTTCAAGGGCGCATATCATGCTGTGTGCTCAATCCGTACTCAAGGCAAGGGACGCCTGCGTTGCTGCCAATACATCAACAAGCACATGATAGCAGCTGCTGCTACTGCTCACGCAGGGGCTGTGACAGCTTTGCAATTGCGACCTGCACTGCGCCAGCTGCAACATGCGCACCCCCTCTCTCCCTCTTTGCTGCCTTGCTTCCTTCCCTCCCTCTGTTTCCCCTGCCCCTCCACCCCCCACCCCCCACCCCACCCCACCCCAGCACACTTACGTTCAGCATCAGCAAGCCCCGGCACCAGCATCTGCTGTCCAGCAAACTGCTGCCAGCTGCCGCTGCTGCCGTTGCCGCCGCCATTGGTGCTGCTGCTGCCTCCTGCTGCCATCTGGCTGTCCAGGTCTGGCTGGCCTGTGGGGCTGGTGGTGAAGCCGTAGGACCACACCTGAGGCAGAACGGTGTGACAGCAGCAGCAGCAGCAGCAGCAGCAGCAACAGCAGCAGCAGCAGCAGCAGCAGCAGCAGCAGCAGCAGCAGCAGCAGCAGTCAGTTGGCTGTCCAGGTCTGACTGGCCTGTGGGGTTGGTGGTGAAGCCGTAGGACCACACCTGACACAGCAGGGTGGGACAGCAGCAGCAGCAGCAGCAGCAGCAGCAGCAGCAGCGGCGGCGGTGGCGTGCATGGTTGCCAGCAAAGCCTGCAATCCTTGAGAGTGTGCTACACCAGCTGAGTGCAACAAAATACACGTAAGAAACAGGTGCGTTGGGTGAACATGCTTCTTTCAATGTGCAAGCTCAGCAACAGGCGACGATCTCCCTGCTTGTTCAGGCAGCCGATACATGGCAGGTCACCTGGCCGATAGAGCGGCTCTCTAGCGCCACTTGGTAGCCTGTTTTCCAACAGCCCCCCGCCCCCCATCCCCACAACCCTCCCCCCATCCTCACGCCCACCCCCCACCCCCACGCCCCACCCTCCCACCTCCACCACATTACAAGAAGTGTATCTAGTCCCACCTGGTTCAGGTGCTCCTGTGAGATGCCTCCCCCCTGGTCACTGATGCGTATCGTCAAGTGGCTGCCACCTGAGCACACACGCGCCTACAGGCAACACAAGACAACACCCAGATGCACAGCACTGAGATACTGTTACTGTTACTGTTACATGGTTCAGGCTGAGCCTGAACACAGTTACAAATCGTTTTGTTGTCAAAGGCAGGCCGCAGCAACCACTCAAAAGGTATGGGACGGTGTCCTCGCTGGCACAACCTATGGCCTGAATGCCATTGGCCTGAGTCCATCAGCCGTAGCAAAGAGCAAGCGATACGCGCAGTACAGCCAAGTTGTCAACACGGATTGGCAGCTTCAGTTTGGCTGTGTGCCTGAGCACTCACTGAGATGGGTGGCAGTGTGCTGCCGCGTGTGGTGTACTTGGCTTTCCGATGCCGCTCAACCACTGCAGCCAATCAGCAGCAGTTGGCAGGCAGTGCAGCGGCGACATACATCTGTCCAAAGGGGGGGGTCCTCTTCATGCAGCACAGCTGATCGCGCATGGGCTTTGCAGATGCATCTGTCACTGGCAGTTGCAAGCCCCAATTGCAAGGTTGACTCGTATGCCAGGTGCACTAAAAGATAGACAACATCATGACAGTGAGACCTTTAGCCTCCCAACATTGGCCTTGGTTCCTGCCGGCCTGCTGCACACACCTGCTCTCATCGAATTCTTCAGCAGCTCATAGACCATGTAGTCAAGGTGGGATGTCAGGTAGGGCAGGCGGGCATTCCTGTCCCCAGTTACCACCACCTCTGGAGCAATGCCATATGTTTCGCTGCACACCTGCATGCACACAAAGCAGGAGGGAGGGGTGAGTGTGCTGGGTGAGTGACAAAACGTGGTCTATAAACATGGTCTTGTCTGAGATGTCGTTTGCAGGTTTCCTCGTTTCAGGGGTGCGTCTTTGGCTTACCCAATCGATCAAGTGTAGAGAGTGCCGCTTTGCGGTGAAAGTATCTACTTGTAAACCCCCCCCCCCCCCCAAATAAACATGGCGTGGGTGGCGTCAAGTGGTGCACTGGTCACCCTGTGAGTGCATCACACCTGGCAGGGAAAGGAGGTGGCAGTGAGTGACAGACCCCCCTCCCCCCTTCCCTGAGAAGCAGTGGTGATCAGATCAGTTGATCAGCCTGCAAAAAGACATCATTTTGGCAATAAGTGAGGGCCCGCCGAGGTTCGAACTCGGGACCTGCTGATCTGCAGTCAGCTGCTCTACCACTGAGCTACAGACCCTCGTACAGATGTGGGACGGCAGGTGATACTGGCATCCTTGAAACAATCAGTTCGCAGCAAAACCCTGGCCGCGCGCGATTTTCAAAAAAGCGCGTTTTCGCTCCAAAACGGCACTAGCTTGTTCTGAGAGGTCCCTGCTATCTCATGTGACGGCTGGTGTCACCCTGGGGCCTGTCATGTGATGATCACAACAACACAAGCAACAGGCTGTCACTGAATCAACCTGAAACAGGCACACTTGACCTAGAAGAAACAACATAAAATGATGTATGTAAGCTGCTGACTGCGGCACTGCCTTCCAGAGGTCTCAAGGACCAAGTTGGTCCGACTGACATCCACTCAGACCGGCCAGGGCAACTTGCAAGGATGCGACCAGTGTTAGTGAGGGACCCTCACTAAGAGACCCTTGCTACCCCTGGATGCGACCTACAAGAGTCATGAAAGGTGTTCAGGCTCTGCCAGTCGCGGTTCTGGGTGTTCCAGCGCTGTAACCAGACCTCCACCCACCAACTGCCGTTCACCAGCACCCCCCATCACAGAGGGTGGGGTTTGTCCTGACGGCCGCCTGCCCGTCCTGGTCGCGTCCCTCTGTGGCTGGAGTCACTTGCAGTGCAGCTGCTTGGGAACTCCCTGTACCGTAACACCTTCCTTCCTTCCTTCCCTCTCTCCGTTGCTGCAGTCAGATGCAGCTTAGCTGCTTGCGAACTCCTCTCAACACTCTTCTTCGGCCCCTTTACTCCCCCCCCCCCTCGCCCACCTGCACAGCCCTCTGCCCTGCAAACTGCACTGCATCAGGTACGTCCAGTGCTGTGGCTATGCTGCCAATGTAGCCGGGCCGTGCATTGGCGATGTGGAGGTGCTGCTCAGCCATGACTCGCCGGCTGATGCGGCTGCACAACACAACAAGGGGGAGGGGGCGGGGCACGGGAGGTAGGGTTTAGAAAAGGCACCAGCCGCGGAAGTGAGCCAGCTTCAGTTGTTTCGAGTGCAGATGCTGCTCAGCATCACTTGCCAGCTGATACGACAGCGAAACACAGCCACCACCGTGCAGCACACAGCACACGGTGCGCCTGATCAGTCAACAACCAACCACACCTTCAGCATCCCTCTCTCCTCCCTTCCAGGACTGGCATCTTGCGTGGTTGCGTGTGTAACCCACATGCACGTAACACATATGTTCTGTTCCTGTTTCTATTCAAAACAGCGTGCCTTGCACCCTCAACCCTGTCTCACACCCACCTGCGTAGCATTGCGTCCAGGAAGTGGTCCAGCTGCAGTGCAGGTCCCACCAGCCGCTTGGCACGACACTCAACCAGCCCAGCCGCCAACTCATCCAGCAGTGGGGCTGAGCAGCACAAGAAAGGAGGCGGGGAGGGGGGCAGGGGGGGGGGGTGCTTAGGTCAGTGGTAGTGGTGGGGTGCAGGGTGCAGAGTGCGCTGCTGATTTGACACCAGCCCTGCCGTCAACTGATCCAGCAGCGGGCTGAAAAGAGGGGGGGGCTGGGGGAGGGGGGATACCACACTGGGCTGGTGGACTGCTGGTCCCACCAGCCGCTTGGCACTACACCCCACCAGCCCTGCTGCAAACTTATCCAATAGTGGGGCTGAAGAGGACAAGGAGCAAAAGGGGCAAGTGGCACACACGAAGTAAGTCCTGCACATAAAAGCACTTCGCCCCAGTTTACTCCCCCCCCCCCACCCCCGCCCCCAACCCCCCCCCCCCCCCCCACCCACCCACCCCACCCACCCCCACCCCCACCCCCACCCCCACCCCCACCCCCCCCCCCACCCCCACCCCCCACCCCCACCCCCACCCCCACCCCACCCCCACCCCCCCCCACCCCCACCCCCACCCCCACCCCACCCCCACCCCCACCCCCACCCCCACCCCCACCCCCACCCCCACCCCCACCCCCACCCCCACCCCCACCCCCACCCCACCCCCCACCCCACCCCCACCCCCCCACCCCCCACCCCCACCCCCCCCCCCACCCCACCCCCACCCCCCCCCCCACCCCCACCCCCACCCCCACCCCCACCCCCACCCCCACCCCCACCCCCACACCCCCACCCCCACCCACCCCCCCACCCCACCCCCACCCCCCCCCACCCCTCAACCCCCACCCACCGTGTTCGTCCACCAGCCTCCTGAGCAGAGCACAGAACTCTGTGTTGTCTGCCAGGCTCTGCACACTGCCCCTCCTGCACATGTAAACACCCTTCGCCACACTTCTGCACCCAACACCAGTCTCTCAGAGGAGGCTCCCCCCCCCCCCCACCCCCCCACCCCCCCACCCACCGTGCTCATCCACCAGCCTCCTGAGCAGTGCACAGAACTCTGTGTTGTCTGCCAGGCTCTGCACCGGGCGGTACCCCCGCAGCGTCTCAAAGGCGTGGAAGTATCCCATGTACACCCGCTGTATGTGGGGGTTGGTCACGACAAGGTGCCTGCTGAGCAGCAGCAGCAGCAGCAGCAGCAGCAGCAGCAGCGTCTCAAAGGCGTGGAAGTAGCCCATGTACACGCGCCGGATGTGGGGGCTGGTCACGACTAGGTGACTGCAGAGGCAGAGGCAGCAGCAGCAGCAGCAGCAGCAGCAGCAGCAGCGACAGCAGCGACAGCAGCAACAGTGTTACTGACGTGGAAGTATCCCATGTACACTCGCTGGGCGTGGGAGTTGGTCACGATTAGGTGACTGCAGACGCGGCAGCAGCAGCAGCAGCAGCAGCAGCAGCAGCAGTGACAGCAAGTGTTGCACGCGCTGGCAGCACCACCACAGTCAGCAAGAAGTTTGCATCTCCTAGGACACCCCAGATACCGAGGAGACCAGGCCAGGGAAGCTTCACAAAGAAAATGCCTACATGTGCCAGGCTGATCGGCCTGATGAGGTGATGCCAAACAATCAGGTTTGTTCACAATTTGAACAAAGCCAACAGTACTGATATGTGCACAGCGACATCGTTGGTCAAGAAACAAGTCACTCCAAAGATGCCACTTACGGCAGCAGCTGCAGATCCAGCAAGCGGCGGGCAAGGCGCTTGGGCAGCTGCACAGGCACAGGCAGTACAATGACAGCAGCAGCACAGCCAGCAGGCAGCAAACACACACTGAAACATGTGCAAATACCAATACAGTGCGTTGGTGTTGCCATGACTTGCTGCAGTCATGATTGAGCGGCACAGCTGCAGACACCAGATCAATCCCCACAACCACTTTGTTACAACAACCACTCCAAAGTTGTCAGCAAAGATGCATCGCAGACCCACATACAGAGGTCAGAGGTTTCAGGCGTCAATGCACCCCGACGCGCAGCTCCAATTGCAGCGCTACACCTCCTCCCACTCAGAGGGTGCCCTGCTTCTGTTGCAACACCAACGCTGTTTCTGCCAGCACAGAACCCTCTCCCTGACACTCCTGCATCAGGGTAGAATCACGGACCCATCTTCCCCTTGGTGCTCCATCTCCTACTGCTGCTGCTGCTGCTGCTGTTGCTGGTGGCAGCATTGATCTTTCCTGTGCCCGTCATCCCCTGGCTCTCACCTCCTCCTGCACGAATCGTGCACTCTGTATGATTTTGCTGGGGTCTGACAGCACGTTGCGGCCAATGGTCAGCATCTGCACACCACAGCACAGCACAGCACGGCACAGCATGGCACAGCGCGTCACAGCACGACACAGCGCAGCACACACCAGATGCAGTTGAAAGCGGGGTGGCAGCATTGGGGAGCAAGCTGTGGGTTATGCCTCTACTGCTGCTGCTGCTGCTGTTGCTGCTGCAGGTCCACGGGCGCTGCATACTGTGGCGAGGCTACAGTAGCTGTGACAGCATACGTACAGCACACCAGCCCTGCACAACTGCATGCTGTATGTGGCAGTTGCTTGCTGTGTGTCCAGGTGCCACCCTGGCACACTAAACAACTACTACTACTGCTGCGGCTCTGCTTTTTGCAGCTTCCTTGACTGTACTGTGCTGACAAATAACTGTTGCATCAGGGCCAACCCTGAGTGCATGTGATTGTGATTTCTTGACGCAGCACAGCAGCTGCAACTCTGGTCATCAGGCGCGGCTGTTTCAGTACGCTACAGCATATGCAAGTGCTGCTGCTGGAGGGCTTGCACAGTTTGTAACTGCTGTCCTGTGTCGTGCTGTACCTCAAAGCAGCAGAACTCACCTGCTCTAAGGACAGAGTTTCAATGGGTTGCTCAGCATACTGCACAACAGGTTCAGACGAAGCAGCAGTAGTCCATTGCGGATGTACATGAAACAACAGAGCCATCCCAGCCGTGTAGTAGTGTCATTTGGTGCAGCATGCATGCGCATGGGCATAGCCTACTGCAGCTAAAAAAGTGACCAGTGCATTGGTGCCTTGGCGGCAAGAGCTGCCAGCACCAGGTTCCTCTCACCCGTTCAATTGTGCTGTCATAGAAGCTGTCTGCTTTTCGCGCCTCTCTTTTGTCTATGCTGTCATTCCAGACAGATCGCCTCTGCCAGCCTGTGCTGTAGTGCCACTGCTGCTGCTGTTCCTGCTGGGCTGCTGTGCTGCTCAGCAAGGCCAGTAGCCGCAGTGCAGACCCTTGATGGATAAGCCTGGTAGCTGAATGACACGCTGGTATCATGTTCAGGGTGCCGACAGTGCTGAATTTGAAAGAAGGATGGGAGCTTCTGCTGATGTGCTGGGAATGGTTTGGGGATGTGACGGCGACAGAGCTCAGGCCGCAACCATCATACAAGTCTGACAAGTCTGATGATATTCGTGTCCTTTGATGGTTTGATCGCGCCTGATGACTCAACCCCTCCGACAGCTGTACGGGATGGCTAGCAAGGATGGCAACAGCAGCGTGTCTCGCATTGTACCCTTCTGGTGTGGTTCACAAAGCTTTTGAGCATTGTACAAGTCAGACGTCTACATGATTTCAACTAGCTGGCAGCTGCAGCTGGTTGCTGTAGGGGCATCAAGGCTTGAGTAGGGAGGGGGGGGGGGGGCGTAACCTGCGTGTTGCAACCATGAATACCCGGTCACATTGGGAACTTACATGACATAAGTCAAAGCAGAATTGGTGGGAAGTGGTGGTGTCTATCACGTCAACACGGTCCTAGGTAGAGTGGTCCAAGGTTTTAGTGCGCAATGAAGGGCAAGCACACAAACTACATACACTGTGCAGAAATGTGATTTATTTTTCCCTACTAAACAGCCGGCTTGCTCATGGCTGGTGGACGCCATGCTGTGCATTACCGCAAGTTTGTTAGGTACAGTTTGCAACCCCATGCTGACAATTTCAACACTCATAACTTCAACAGCAGAGAGTCCCCCATGATGTTACCCCATGCATGCCAGCACTGCCACTCTCAGCACTTGCACTGTCATCCCGCGGATGTGGCCAAACAAGAGCCAGCACAAGTTTCAAGCAGGAGCTCTTGGAGTGCAGCACGCAGTGACTCAGCTTGGTCACGGTGACCATGCCGACAAGAGCATGTCCAGCACGGCACCTTGGGATCCACTGGAGCTGGGTAGCACCCAGCTGGCACAACCCACTGGGTGTACACCAACATGTGGTGGTTGACTGGCAGTGGCCAGCCTGTTGGCAACAACATGGTACTTAATGAGTAAAAGCACGGGTGTCCTTCAGACTGCAGGGCAAGCAAACAAAGCCTTACCAGCCGGCTCAACCCAGAACCCCAAACCACCGCAACCACCACCCTGCCAGAGCAACAGTGGTCAGACACGTGTTTACACACGCCTCCGGCAAAGACACGTGGACTTTGCTGTTGGAGCCACACAACACAGACAAAACAATTAGTAGTATAAATGTTCTCAGCGGGGCCAGAAGCAACAAACCAAAACTGACCTGGGGCCAGGACACCACCAGATCGTTTGGTTGAACTAGGCATTCGTCCCTAGGGACGTCCAGGCTGACCAATGCGCAACCAACCCGACCAGTGTTGTGGCATGGCGCGCCATGACGCACACTGGATGTGTCCGGCAAGTAATACCCCGACAGCCTGTGTCAGTGCTGTCACATGCTACATGTGTAGCACAAGTGCTGCAGCTGGCAGCAGCCTTTGCATTGGTATGCTGTTCGCAGGCGAAGCGCCTGCAGCACACTATGCCCATAGCCTGGGATGCAGGCGTGCAGCATTCCCAGACTTTGGCGCTTGACAGCACCACTCCTACTATGATTGTGAAACGCCCCTACTCACGTTTTCCTGGCACACACAGCTGTAAGAGTATTCCCTGTCCATTCAGCACATCGCAAATCCAGACTAACAGCAATGGCTACTGGCCGCGCCTCACACTGGATAGGTCCAGCAGATCGCCTGGCAAGACAAATTCTGAAACACAGTAGTTCTACTACCAAGCCTGAACATGGCCCCAACAACTCTGCGCACGCATGCAAGCAGCACAGTGCTGACCCATGCATGCGGGAAGGCTCAGATCCGAAGTAAACTGTGCCACAAACATGTATGCCACAAGCATTGCCGCGGCTGCGCTGACCTTTTCAAACAGAACCTTGATGAGCCACTGTGCGCACCGGTGTGCGCATACCAAATGCGATGCGGGTTTCACGTGGTGTGTCAGCCACACTGTAATGGTATTCCTTCTGCCGCCGCGCAGGAGCGCCAGGGCACACCAAGCTGTCGCACTCAGCAACACTGCTACCAACCACAATATTGACACACTTGCCCCTGTGGCACATGTGCCAGTGACATTGTTTCTCCATAATCAACAACATCAGCGGCCAGTAAAAGGTCCACCCCTGGTCAACCCGGCCCCTGTGGGTCCTGCTGCCCCAGCTGCTACACTGGCAGTGTTGGTCACAGCAACCCCACTACCGTCCGCGACAGCAGTACCATTACCATCTGTTACTGTAGCATCAGCCGCAACAGGGGCGCTCATCTCTGCTGCGTAACTGCCGTTGAAAGGCGGCAGCACGTCCCAGTTTGGTGTGCACATCTGCGCGGCAGCGATGCCGATATACGGCTGAACGCCCCGCCGCGCAAACCTCAGCGTGTCTGCGTCTGCGATAAGCACGACAGTCCCATCATCCCTAAAGATGCGGCGAGGTGCGCTGCTGTTACCAGGCGCACTCAGTCCAAACGTTCCAGCAAGAGTGAAGGACGCGTTGCCACTCTCCGATGCATTCTGCGCAGCGTATGCTGCTTCAGCACTGAGCATGGGCATGTACACCACACTGCCGGGCTGAGAGATGGCAGCGGATTCGTTGAAGAAGTTGAACGGACGCAGCCAGAAGCCAATTGCAGGGCCGGAGGAGGGGGTCACAGGGGCGTCTTCCGCCCCCGGCAGGTGCTGCAGGCCACTGCTGACCCACAGGATCAAATCCTGTTTGCGAATGGAGTCGCCCTTGTTGCTGCTGTTGCCGTTGGGAAGAGGGGCTGTAGTTGGGGCCGTGCCGTTTTTGAAGCCGGGGGTGTGGTGCTGCTGGTTAGCAGTAGGTCGTCGAAGTCGATGACAGGTGCGAATGGCAGCGCCTGGTTGAGGGGTGTGGCCCCAGATTGCTCCCACTCACGGCGGGCGGTGACGGCAACCTGCGCCGCATGCAGAGAGGAGACACAGTCAGGTCCTGAAGAGGTTTCAGCCGGCTGGGGCAGTTGAAGCACATGTGCTGTACAGCAGCGACCGCCCGGGGGGGGGGGGGGGGCTGCATGAGTGCACACAGCCCTACTGACAGCGGCCAACAGCCCATTGCAACAACACACTATACCACTTGTGAGCCACAAAAGGCGTGCTGCATACTGTACAGGCAGCACCGCTGGCAAGCGCGCCAGCCACTGTCGCACCAAAATACCGCGGCATGTGCCGACGCTCAGGGACATCATTGCATGATGATGCAACCAACATTCGGATCCCGGGTATGTTCAAGGCTTGACATCGAATCAACGCTCAAGAACTTCGGGCGCACCTTGTACTTTGACCAGCTGAGGCCCTTCATGTTGCCGAACTTGTGGGCGTCAGGCATCACCTGCTCAGTGGCCAAGGTGTGTTGCAGCCGGTAGCCACGGGCACTGCCCCACCTGCAGACAAGCAGGACGACTCGTCTTTGAAGGGTGTGCATGTCTCAAGCTTCAGGCAGGTGGGGGGGGGGTGTTCGTCCAGCATGCTGAGGCACGTGCCCACCCCTGTAAGTATTTGTAAGCCCTGACCTGCCACGCAGTGCGCCAGTCACTGGTATGATACTCCATAGGCGTAGGCACATGCTGTATGAGCTCAGAGTTTTGGTGCACCAGCTCGTGTGCGACCAGGGAGGAATGCTGATTGCCAGTGCTGCCTAAGGTTGTCGGCCGCTAGCAGGGCTGCCGCTGGCGTGAAAACCCTTGGACCGTGGCAGGCAACATGAAGCAAGCTGGGCCTCAATTTCGATTGCAACTGAAATTAGTAGTAATTACTACTAGCATAGTATGCAGCACAGAGTTGCTGCAAACCTCAAGTGGTCAACAGGGCTAGGTTTTCAGGTTTCCCCGATTTGACTGCCAGTCATACAGGCATGCATGTACACGTGCGTTCAGATCACTTGCCTGTTGGTCTCGTCCTCGTTTACGATGTAGAACATGCCGGTCTTGCCCTTCTCGCCAGGGTCTGCCTTGCTGCTGCCGTTCCAGAACAGTGTGGCCTCAGCTTCGGTCTCAGGGAATTTCTGCTCGACACGCTTGTTGAACCATGACGCACCTCCTTGTGGGAAACTGCACGCAAGCAGTACACAGTGCAGACGCCGACAGTCAGTGCCCTGATGCACCAGTGTACCAGCCCTTGGGCAGGGCCCCACAGTGTGTGCAGTGTGGCTGTGTGGGCCACACCCTGGCCACACCCTGGCCAGTAAGCCAGCGACCACAGTGCTTGCGGCAACCACAGTGTGCATGCCATGTCACGGCGACCCCAATCTTTTGGCATGTATGCTTGCAATCAGCGTGTAGGGAGGGCCTCCTGGCGAGTCGCCTGCAAAAGTGCATGGTGGGAAGCTGTGCAAAATGGGAAACTGCGGAAGCGCATGATTGGAGATGTCACAAACTATGTCCCTGTGACCCGGTCACCCCTGAGTCAGGGAAGAAGAAGAAGAAGAAGAAGAAGAAGAAGAAGAAGAAGAAGAAGAAGAAGAAGAAGAAGAAGAAGAAGAAGAAGAAGAAGAAGAAGAAGAAGAAGAAGAAGAAGAAGAAGAAGAAGAAGAAGAAGGTGTCTGCCAAGACCTCAGGGGTGAGCCTCACCCATCGTCGCTGCTGCGCTCCTCCTGCACCACGTTGTCCATGCGTATGCTGTTGCTGGTCCCTGCAATGTCCAGGTCCACCTTCCAGCTGAGCATGTGGTCGTGGATGGTGCCAGACACATCGTGCCTGAAGGTGGAAAGGGGTGGCAGGCAGGGCATATAGGGGAACGACACGGCAAGAATGGACATGGTCAGGGCAGAGAGGAGATATGACGCAGAGTGCCAGCCACACCGTGTTAATTGAGCGGGGGGGGGGGACATCTGTGACTGCGCCGCAGTCGCCTCGTCCACCGGCCATGTGCATACTGATCAATGTCATCTTGAGGCTGCTGCTGTTACGAATATCGAGGGGAAAGTCGGATTCGTAACATTCCGGGGCAGGGGTGAGAGGGGGTGTGAGATGGGCGTAATGATGGGAATTCAAGGGGGGGAACGCGTCATGAGAGGAACACAATACTGGCATGCATATGAATGGTGGCAGTGTGGAGTCGCTCACCACAGGGGGTAGCCGTAGCGGTGGCCGTCCTTGGCTTTGTTGAAGCGGGCAGGTTGCGGGTAGCCGGTGGTATGCACGGCAACCTCCAGGGAGCCATCAAGGTGCAGCACCAGGTCCTGAGGGTGGAACGACAGGCACCAGGGGCAACATCACTGACTGTGACAGCTAGCACTGTTCTACTAGCAACGTACTAGCTCAGCGAGCTGCACCGTAGGCTCGTGGCAGCAGAAGCAATGTCATGCGCTTTGTGATGTTGAAGGGAGGCGTTCCATCTACATTAGTGCCAGCCTGAGGCTGGTCTTTGGCTAGGTGCCAATGGCACGAGATGCCCCCTCCAAGGCTTGCCAACAGTGCAGCAGATATCCACATCACGTGAACTATTGTGGTTGAGAGTGCTGTGCAATCCTGCTCTACCTCCCACCCAAAAGCCCACATCCAGCCCCACTGGCACTGTGACAGCATGAAGCAGTGTATGACCCATACTTGCACTCCCTGCAGGTGCAGCTGCTGTGCCGTCCCCCCCCCCTCACACACACGTGTGTTCACACCCTACCCCACCGTGGGGTGGCGGCCACCTGGATGTAGTCATATCGCCCCCCGCCCCCCACCACACATATTCCCCACCCCCAAAGATATCCCCCCCCACACACACACACACAACACCCCCTCCCCCCCACATACCCCCCACCCCCCAGCATGCCCACCTGAATGTAGTCATAGTTGTAGACAGCTGAGATGCCGCGAATGATGAGGCTGCTAGCGGCCACGGCACCGTAGTACAGCGGGTCCCCTGAGGCATCAGCCCAGTGGCGCAGCAGGGGCTTGCCGAGGGGCAGCTCAAACACACACAGGGCGTTGCTGCAAGCGGCGGCAGCAGCAACAGCAGCAGCAGCAGCTGGAGTGGGGCTGTGGAGCGGCCGCAGCATGTATCACCCTAGGGTACAGGCCTGTACACAAGCACTACCAGTAGTTGAGACGTCTCAACATGTTAGCACCCGCCCCCCTCACACTGCGCAGTGCGCGCAGGCTCATGGTTGCTGCATGTCAGCAGTGTCACATTCCTCACTGCAGGCGCACTGGTCGATTGGATGGAGCAGTCCACCCCCCCCCCCCCCCCCGCCCCCTTGGGGAATTGTCCCAACCGCTCACCGCATGCGCACTGGCCCTGAACCTGAATGCCATTGCCATGACGTCGGACGTCCCTGAGTGCATGCATTCATCGAGGTTGCGCGGCGTTGATGGGTGTCAGGATGGGGGGCCATGGGCTGCCCCGTCCCCCCCCCCATAGCCACCAACTCCTCAGCCTACTCCCCACCCCCGACAGCTATCCCATTTGTAGCTGCTCACCGCATGCGCACAGGCCCTGCGCTGAAGCTGAATGTTACGTCCATGAATGCCGCATTGATGGGGCAGTCCATCCCCGCCACCAGTTCCTTGTAAGCTGTGCCCAGGCCCCAGTGGCTGTCCAAGTACTGCACGTGGGACTGCATGGGGGTGGGACCGCCGTAGCCAGCATATGCCTCCTGCAAAGTTGTAGCAAGGCAGGCAAGCAACTATTTGACTTGCTGTAATGGCAGCAAGGGCATGTTGCTCTACAGCCGCACTTCATGCTTCTTCAGAGCTGCTGTGCAGAGCGGTCCAAGGCGCTCAATCTGCCTGGCTTGCTGCTGACAAATCAGTGGGTAAGCCATCCTGCATTATCCCCGGAGATTTGGGCCAAACTTCGAGTGTCAGTGAGCGGCTGCTGAGCGACTCGCGACTTGGCACATGTTTCCAGGGTCTGGGCCAGACACACTGCTGATCAGCACTCTCAAGTCATGACACTGCCAGTGACTAGTCACAAGCATTTGACATGATCATGCCGAGACAGTGCCAACCGTTGGAGCCCATACACACCTGCAGGCTGAGTTCATACACGATCCTTTCCCCCTTGAAGCGGATGTCCCAGAAGCTGATGCCTGTGGTTGGCTTGTGGCCAATGGCAAGCCTCCAGCCCATCCACCTGTCCAGGCTGTAGGCACCCAGCTTGAAGCGACGCCCGGTGGGCTCGTACACCTGCAGCATGCATGTGAAAACATCAAAAGTTTGGATTCCAAATTCCAAATTCAACGTTGAGCAGACCTCAGCAGTGGGACAGGATGCTGACAAAGCTAGGCAGCTACAGTCTGCTGTCTTTTGGGAGGTGGTGGGTACACACCATAGTGTCGCATTAGTACCCACCATATCAGCACAGCACACACACTTTTCCCTGCAGGTTATGATGTCTAGCGTCTTCACCTGCCACCGACGCACTGCTCTGTACTGAGCGATTACGTCACTGTTGCTTGCCTGTCTAGTAGGGCAGTCTTAGTGAGCTTGCATGTATCCAAGTACTCCCTCTGTCGACACACTAGAAGTCCCACCCATCATGTTTGAGGCTCAAGATTGAGGTACTCACCACAGGGGGGCCGGGAGGCTGGCTGGGTGGGCCTCCAGACATGTTGCGTGTAGCTCCTGTGCCTGAGGCGTCCTCTGGTGCACGCGGTGCAAAGGTGGAAAAGATTGCATCCTCCTGACCTGTGGGGCAGGGGAGGGCAGACGCAGGCAGGTGCAGCAACTGCTTGAACTTCAAGGCTGGCAGCCTTTCAAATCATTGGCCCGGGGCTGACAGTTCAATCGGGCCGGGGCCGACACCAGGGCCAGGGAGTCACTTGGCGGCATGGTGGCGCATAAAAGCATGATGACGGATGGCCCAGCCACAGGTGAAACTTACTAAGATTAGTAATCATAGCCTCAACCACTAACCATCGGTATCGGATAAGGTATGAAACATGCAGATGTGTGACACACGTACTGCAGGGGCCCTTGCACTCAGTTGCTCATACAACGTCACCGTCACAACTGAGGGGGCCAGTTTGGCAGCATGTCACACACCCTGCGAGGCTCGTGCGTCACACATGGCAGCCTTACTGAGTGCAAGCCTAGGCCAGTTACCCAAAGCAGCGTGTTGACAGTTAGTGGCCACCAAAAACCAAACAAAACAAGCCCCCGGATGACTTTCGGATAGGTCTGGCCTCAGATACCTTTTGGTTCACCAGCTGGCACGCACCAGCCAAGTGCTGCGCCTAGCGGCACAGCCACTCTGAGCATTTTGGGTTTTGCTATCATCGGCCAGCACTCACTCAAACCATGACATCCCCCCTGCCTGCAAAGCATGCGAGTTACTGTACTGATACACAAGCTTGCAAGCATCCCAGAAGATGTGCTTACTGGGTGTGACAGCTTTGAACTTGCGCAGCCTGTCTGCCAATTCAGGTGCAACAGAACCAGCCTGGTCATAAGCTCCACCGCTGCCAGAGCTGTTGCCGCCCATCATTGTTGCGTTCCATGTCGCTGTCAGATTGTCGATGGAGGGCCAAAGAGTGTCGGCAAACCAGACGGGGCCGGGCCTCCATTTGGCAGGGTCAAAGTCTGTGTAACAAGGGGGCGAGACCAGGTGTGACCAAAGGTAAGGGAGCAACGGGAAGTGGGGAGCCAAAGGCGATGCATATGTGCATTGTTCAGATGCCAGGGTGGTGCCTGTCATACTGCTGCAACTGCGTCTGATGTGCACAATTGCACACGGCTTGCTTCAGCATCACAAGTCACTTGTGACGGTCACATGTGCAGGACATGTACAGGACATGGTACCCCTTGCGTTCGATTGAGGCTGCATGAAATTTTTTTATTTATTATTTATTATTTTTATTATTATTTTTATTTTTTTTTTATTTTTTATTTATTAATTTTTTATTATTATTTTTTAAAGCAAGCATGCTGCACAGTCAAGCGGCCACATATAGCTCAACAACGTGCGATGCACCCACCTGCAACATCAAACGCCACCTCCATCCCCACAGTGTGCAAGTGATGCCCCTCCATATTGCGGTAGAAAAACACCCACAGCCGCCTCTGGCTAAACCTCACATCCTGACCATGCTGCCCCCCGGATGTCACTGGGTCCACCCTTGTGCCGGAAGGCTGGGCAGGCCCTGATCCAAATGGAGACCCGACAGAAAATGTGAGGCATTTGTCGCCACACGGGTCTATGCCGGCCCAACGGGGGCTAGTCGTGTTGTCTTTGGCCGGGGGCCGAGGTGCCAGCCGTCGAATGCTGCCTTCATGAGGGGAATGAGGGGCCTGAAGTATGGCATCATCATCTCATCAGTCCTGCAGACCGGGGTGCAGCCGGAACGCAATGAATGGAGGAAGGGAGGGAGACAACAGGAAAGGAAGCCGATGGCTGGAAGCGCTGTTGAACTGTAGGCAAGCCTTGTCAAAATGCAAGCTAGAGCTTTGGGGCGTAAGCTATGAAGGTGCACACACATATGCATGCTGTCTTGGTCAAGGGGGTACTACATAGTATGTTTTTGAGTCAGGGGCATCGGGCGTTGGCAGCTGGCCTAACAGTGCTCACTTTGATGACTCTGGTCCAGTGTATGGCCGCTGCAGCCAGCCTGCCTCCATAGTGCCGTCAGGGCCCAGGGCCACATACTCCCAGGCCTCTGGTGAGGGCAGCGGACCCACACGGATCTGACGGGGCAGAAGGATTGGGGTCACAGGGGGTCGCACTGTGAGTCACAGTGTTGGATCTTGAAGGAGTTTTTGACAATGATGGTGCTGCTGTTCGATGCAGGATGAACACCTGCCAGCCAGCTGGGTGATCAAGTAGACAAGGTGCTGATATGCAAGCCTTGAGTGCCAACCAGCAAAAAGGTACTGCAACAGCCCCTTGCGCATGTGTCCTCAGTCATCGAGTGTCCCCATTTTGCCGGTACGTCAAGTACCTACTGGTAGGACGATGATTACGTCATAAATTTACCCATCACAGGCACACAGCACGGGGCGACACAATCAAATTGACCACACTACTAGTAGTTTAGGACCTCAACCCTAAACCCCAAACCCAGTGACAGAAAGCACCCAACTGGCTGCACATGTGATGTATGCACACAGGGGCCTGTTGTGCTGACAACCTCCGAGGTTGTTGAATACGACCCAAATGCAACGTGCTTGCTTCAAGCAACGGTCACCGTTAGGCCAACACAACAGCAGTCAAAATAAAGGTCGTGCGTCCATACGGTGTATATCTTCCCAACACACCACTGCCCGGCACCGGGTGGAGCAAATTGCCATGTAAGATACACAATCGAGGCAAACGTACATCAAGAACCAAGTCAACCCATGTGCGCAAGCTGCAAAATCAGTCATGACAGTAAAAAGTAACGTCACATACGGCATATCACACCTCATACGCACCTGTGTGACCCTTGGTGGGTTGGCCTTGCCCTGAATCAGCAGCGCCAGTGCTGTCCTGTTGGGCTCAGGTCCATAGCCATCCAGTGCTGCCAGGGCCTCTGCCTTGTTGGGAGGGGCCAGCTCCAGCCACGCCACATAGTTGTCCAGCTGACCTGCCACCTCGATAGCTGTGAGGTTGAGGTCGGACTGCTTGAAAAGGAAGTCGTATACTGCAGAAATGGTCAGGAAAGAGGTGCGAACAACAGCAGCAACAGCCGATGCAGCAAAGTATGTGCAGGTTTTGGGGCGAGCAAGGGCGGTGGAGGGGGAGGCGGGTAGCGCGAACCAACAAAACTGCCAGTGGCACACTGGGCGAGGGGGCTTCAAGCAGTCCTGAAAGCTAGCGCATGATGCAGCCGTCACCGGTAACCCCAACAACCGTATGAGAGACACAGCGCATGCCTGCAGCCCGTGCCATAAGGAAACGACGTACAGATGCATGCAAACACCGGGTCTGAGAGGACCCCCCTGCACACATGATGCTGTCCCTGGCGTTGACTCTGTCAAGAGTCTTGTTTAGCAGCCCACCTGCCATAATCTCCTCTTCATTCAGAGGCTCAAATATGCCTGGAGCTGTCGCCACATCAAACCCGCGCACAACTTGTGTCCCATTGTCGGTGGCCTTGGTGATAGCAGCAGCAACAGCAGCCTCGAGGGCCTTCTGCCTGCCACGCACAGTGAGACCGCCATCTGCTGCCGTGTTGAGATCTGTCACAACGTCAAGGTCGCTGGTGGTGTTGAACGCGGGCAAGGGCGGGAGTGTCATTGTGCTGGTGGCCGCAGAAGAGGCCCACGCAGGACAAGATGGGACAGCAGCTGCTGCAGAGGTGGCATCAGAGCGGTTGGAGGGTGATGCGGCTTGGGGCTGGGCCCCCTGGCTTTGCTGCTGCTGCCCTGGGGATGCAGCAGTTGAGTTTGCTGCAGTTGCATCAGGGAGAGGGGAGGGGCTGGCTGCATCAGGGGCAGGGGAAGGGCTTGCTGCCTGATGCAGACGGCGCATGGAGTGCTGCTGCTGGAGCTGCTTCCACTGCTTGTAGGTGTGAGGGTCCTGAGGCACACTTGGCAGTGAAACACGTCCAAGGCGTCCAAGGGTTGGACGACCTGCATGGGTCACACACGATGATCTCAGCTGTCGAAGGACTGAAGAGCTTGGAGATAGAACAAAGAAGTGTTTGCATCAGTTCTGCAGGACCCACCTTGGCAGCTCGAGCCACCCCCCAACAGCAGCAGCAAGACGCACGACAGCGCCCGCATACTGTCGTCGTGAGCTGTCAGTGCAGCACGCGAAGCCACAAACACAGGAAATGCGTTACTGATTGCAAGATGCGGGTATGACAGATGCGCACTATAAGATTGTTGGCGGACAAACCTCGGCAACAGCGGTTTTGCACCGAGGGCGGTTGTCGCACCGTAACCGAAGATACCCGGCAGCGCAGGAGCAGGTTCTGGGGTATGCAGGCTGATTTGGAGAAGCAAGAGTTTCAATATGCTCAGGCCACACCCATCCTCCGGTGACATCGGGCTCAGTGGAAGGGGGGAGCTCCCAAGGTCCATGCTGTGGCAGTTGCAGCTGCGCATGTGCTGCAAGTGCGCTGTTTGGATGTGTAAGCAAGCTGGGTTCAAATAATTGGGAGGATAGCTAACAAACTGAGGCAGCTGCTCTGTCAGGAAAAGGTGTCTTTCCTGGCATTGCATGTGGCTGTACGTTCTTACGTCCAAGCAGCATCAGGTACCCTGCGCCGCCCTTCCCCTGGCATATGCCTGTCACAGATTTCACAGCATGAAACGGGGGAACTCATCAGGCAGGCTGGTGACTTGGGAGAAGCCGTAACTTGTTTCTCACACTTTGCATCAAGAAGCTGCACAGACATGTCACGGCAGGGGTCACGGCAGCCATGGCAACATATGGGCTGTCATGGTGCTGCCCTGCGCTACCCTGTGAAGGGTCAGTGTCCGTGTCAGAGTCTGCTCCGGACAGGCGCAACTGCAAGTCAGCTGTGCAAAGTTACTGGCACGTCACGTCACCAAAAGTCAATGCGGCAGCCAACATAGAGTGTGCAGAGGGCACACATTGTGACACGTAAGGCATGCAAGGGTGGTGCCGCAGGCCGCTTGCTTGAATTGAAGCAGCAACGAAGCAACACATGGACACCTGTCCAGATATGCTTGTCTGTGTCACTAAATTGTGACCATTCCCCGGCCACTTCTGCATCGACCACCAGAAACAAGCTGGCAAGGCTGTGCAACAAGTACACACGAGGAAGAAAGGAGGAACACACAGTGTCCTGCTACAGACAACGCTACTCATCTACTCAAATGCTGCTCTCTGCACGTCACGGTTGTCAGCACACAGTCATGCCTTCCCCAGCCTCTGCTTCTCACTGCAGCACCCCCTGTCAACGACACCCAGTGCAAGCTGCTGCTAGTCAGAACATCACCCATACATGAAGCTGCTGCCGCTGCTGCTAGGTGCAAAAGAATAGGCGGCCAGGTCAACTGCCTGCAACTGCTAATCAACTGGATTGAACAGTCGTCTGTACGCGGAACGCTGCACTGCGTAGAGTGCAGCTGCTACAGCCGCCGGCGCTGCTGCCGCTGCTACTGCTTTTTGCTGTCTGCCAAGTATGCCCTCCAGCCGCCATAGCTGGTGATTTCTGGTGCTGCTGCCACTGCGTAGGCCTCTCCAATGAAGCCCTTGACGATGCTGTTGTCCTCAAGCAGCACATCACCAATGCCCAGGGGCTCCTTCACGCCATCTCGCAGAAAGAACCTGGGGCAGCAGACATACACGGCAGAAAGGCAATCAGCAGGTGGGATGTGTGCGACGAGTTGGGGAGAGACTGCAGGTGGATTGCAGCAGGGGGGTCCCTTCACCCCATCTCTCAGGAAGTACCTGGGGCAGCAGACATACGTGGCAGAAAGGCAATCAGCAGGCGGGTTGTGTGGGACGAGTTGGGGAGAGGCTGCAGGTGGATTGCAGCAGGGGGGGTCCCTTGAACCCATCTCGCAGGAAGTACCTGGGGCAGCAGACATACGTGGCAGAAAGGCAACCAGCAGGCGGGTTGTGTGGGACGAGTTGGGGAGAGGCTGCAGGTGGGTTGCAGCAGGGGGGTCCCTTGAACCCATCTTGCAGGAAGAACCTGGGGCAGGGGACAGCACAACACCGTGGACGTGGCCTCTGAGATGCAGGAGTGTTTCACAGCACGCCTACTTGGTGCACAGACTCTTCATCAGCTCAAGCTCCCAACCAGCATGACATGCGGTCAGCACATGGGTTGTAGCTCCTTTACTGCATCTTACAGATCTTACATCTATGCAGGAGGTTCAGCAGCAGCGCCTGGAGATGGTTTTTTCTCTGCACATTGCCCAGGGTTGCTGGGTGTTTACTGCACAGAAGGCTGGGGTGGTTCAGTGCACCGTTGTGTCACTGGACTTGCACAGGGATGTGGCCACCGCCAGAAGCCGCCTATGGCAGAGCTGGCAGGTACTGGTACTGTTGGCCTTGGCACTAGCTGTGACTTAGGCAGGTGAAAAAGGGGGGTGGTTGTGACACCCCCCCCCCCCCCCACAAGGAGAGCAGGGAGAGCATTGCTGAGGCTGCTGCACTCACCCAACTTTCTCAATGGGCATCTCCCAGACTTCCAGTTCTATGCTGCCGCCTGCTGTGCCGGCAGGCTGACGTATCAAGGCTGGCTTGGGTCCTAGGCTGTACATCTCTGCACACATACACACGTGACAGAGCCAGACTGTTGATTGTGTGTGCTAGCAGTGACTCAAATCAGGGAGTGGACGTTCAGGCATTGTTGAGGTGTGGCCGTGCCACAGATGAGACCGACACGGACTGTGGTGACAGGTGGCATGTCTGGAACCGAAGAAGCAGCATGTCAGGATGGCCAGCCACAGCACCAGCTCAGGCGGTACTCACTGTACACTGGGGCTGTGCGCACTGTGCGCACCAGCTTGGCCCCTAGTTCGGTCAGTTGATGGTTTAGGGGTAGGCCTGTGAGATGCGCCCCTGCCACTGCCAGCTGGAACATCACAGACATGTTCCTGCTGTTTTGTTGTTGGTGGATCTGCTGTCACGTGATCGGGTGTGTAGATTGGTGTGAATGGATGTCAAGGGTACAAGGTGAATACCTGGCAATATCCTCGGAGAAGGATTCCGCAGGATCCTTCGGAGTGACTGGGGGGCCCCCAAAAAAAGAGCAAATGTGTGATTTCCTGTGAGAAGATTTGTGTGACCTCCTGCACCTTGCGTGTGCAGACCCGATTATTCCACGTTCAGCGTGAAACGGCAACTTAAAGTCCGTAAGGGGCCGCAGAAGGGCGGCAAAGAACAGCAAGGGAAGCAAAAGATCGTGGCCACGTGTATGTCGAGACCGCGTGCAGAAGGCCCCCGGGCATCGAGACGTGTGCTTTTAAACAGAAATAACTGCAATCGAGGTACAGTATGACTTCAGTCGAGGCACTGCTGCTGTGTTCGATCCAAACGAGGGACACCTCGATCGTGTAACCCAAACAGCCTGAGCCACCTGGCTGTCTGGCAACTTGCCCGAGGCTTAACAACGCCGCACCATAACATGAGGGTCTGCCTTACCGGGGTTTCTAATCGACCCCACATGCCAGCTGGGGGGGCAGGGGCCATGCATTGGCCCTGGGCATGATGGGGGGGAGTGTGAGGGGGGTCTCCCCCCTCCACAAAAGAAGCAGTGCCACGGCTAGTAGCTGCGTCGGCATCAAAGCAATGCCAGAGGGAGGCGGGGGACCCCAACTTGGGGTTGGCAAGTTGCTTCTGGCTGGTTACACACCATCCAAGCAGCACACAAGGGCGGCTAATGATTAGCACACCCATGTGCTGGCCAGCACTCTGGTCCTCGTGGCTGTGTGCGAACTGCAGCAGCAGACCATCACTGCTGCCTTGGCCCAAGACACAGCAGCAATGCAGGAGCAACGCATGTACACACGACCAACCACCACAGCACTGCAACCCCATCAAGCGCAACCAGCTTCAAACACACCACAACAGGGAAACCACCCACCAAAAGGGGGGACCCCCCTGGCTGGCCAGCCTGCCAGCACACTCACAAAAAGATATTGTCTCCAGAGTAGCATCAAACCCCCGCGGTCACTGTCTTGCACTGCTGTGTTGGGACAGGGGGACTTTCAATTCTGTGCTATGCGACTCAGCAAGCTGAGTACTACTACAGTAGTAGCCACCACAGCTCAGCAGGCAAGTACCGTCCAAAATTGGTGGGGACCCCCCCCCTGCCTGGCAGGTTTGCAGACCGAAACGCACACACAGGGGAGCGGGAAAACACCACCGCGGCCTGTTCGACGGGTGTAGCGCAGGAGCGCCGTTTCCAATTGACGATATGGCTGTCTGCCGCGTGTTTGGCGCCGCTCTTGCGGTCTCACACTTTGGCTGTTGTCACGGTTACCAGACAACCCTGGTCGTGATTTGCCATTTTTGGATGCTGAACATCCTCACCAAACTGCATCTTGACCTTTGGCAACGTACTGTGAGGCTCTCGTGCTGCTGGGGCTGTTTGCGCTGTGGATCCATCCCTGTTGTGCTTCAGTAGCTCCAAGACACACCAGGTGCGGGCAAGTCTTTCATAATCTGTATCAAGTAGTGTTGATCATGATCGCGCTTTGACCACATTGCTTTCACCCTGCTGCTACAACATCACGTGACCACATACAGCAGCACGAATTACACACAACGGCGTCAGCACAGCGCACCATGGGCAGCACAGGCGTCACACTGCCTCCTCTGGGCCTGAAGCAGCTGGCGGAGGCGTATGCCTCGGGTAGCCTCACCCCTACCCAGCTGGTCCAGGCCCTATACCCCCGCCTGGCCAGCACAAAGGGGGTTTTCATCCACCTTGCTAGCCTTGACGATATGCTGGCACGAGCAGCTGCTTTGGAAGCTGCTCCAGCTGCTGGTCGTGGCCCCCTGTGGGGTGTGCCTTTCGCCACAAAGGACAATGTGGATGTTGTGGGCATGCCTACCACTGCTGGTTGCCCAGCTTTCAGCTATGTGCCTGCCAAGAGTGCAGCAGCAGTGCAGGCACTTGAGGATGCTGGTGAGAGAGGGGGGTTTAGGGCTGCTGATGGAGGGGGGGGGGTAGAACTGGTGAGGGAGGGGGGGGTAAGGATGGGGAGGAGGGGGTACCAATGGTGAGGGAGGGGGTGTGGGGCTGGTGTTGGTGTACTGAACATCAAGAAAACCTGCGAGTCACATGCAAGCAGTCCTGTATGTGTGTGTGTGTGGGGAGGGGGGGGGCAGAGGAGAGGTTGGCAACTGCAAGGAGCACAGAGGCCATGTGTGCGGGGCTGGTGGTGGGTTTGGGGGGGAAGACAGATCTTACTCGGCAGTGGATTGTTGATGCCCAGTAGGTTTGAGGCGGTCAGGGGCACCCCTCTACTACAGTTACAGGCCCGCAACATGTTGTGTACACCCCACGTTTAAACAGACCGGGGGTATATACAACATATTACGGGGCTGTAACTGTAGAAGAGGGGTTCTTCAGCCCAGAAGCCCTATGTCTCACTGCAAAGCCCTTCAAGTAACGATGTACAGCCACCACACAACCCCCTGTGCTGCACTTGGCACTCTCTCCCTCATCCACAGCAATAGCTAGAGTTTCCTTCACTTGCAGGAGCACTCAATTACTCAGCGCTCCCCCATCTGATTCAAGCAGCCAGCACACTGCACACTATGCTTCGCCCCTGCCCCCCCCCCTCCGAGGAGTCCCCGCCCTCGTTCCCCTCATCCCCCTCCCTCCCCCGCCTCCCCAGCTGCCCCTTTCCCCCTGGCCCCCTGGCCCCCTCTTCCTTGGTTGTGTACCGTAGATACCGTGGTATCAACTGTGGCAAACCAACCTTGACCAAGCTACCAGCGGCCACCAGTGGTGCATACCACAAGCCTACATCTGGCTGTACAACCTCTTGCTCAATTGTGTATCTTTCACTCTGCAGCCAAGCATGCTCCCTTCCCCCCCCCCCCCCACACACACACACTTTGGTTGATGCACTGGCTGGATGCACTTCCTGTGTCTACGCACATGTGCAGGTGGCATCAACTTTGGCAAGACCAACCTCGACCAGTTTGCCAGCGGCCTAGTGGGCTTCGTAACCTTGCATCTGGCTGTCACAGTTGGCAACCTCTCGTTGGAATTGTGTTCCCTACATTCTGCAGCCAAGCATGCCCCCCCCCCCCCGCCACCAACCCCACACACATACCCCTGTCCAGGTGGCATCAACTTTGGCAAGACCAACCTCGACCAGTTCGCCAGCGGCCTCGTGCATACCGCAACCCTGCATCTGGCTCTACAACCTCTCGTTGGAATTGTGTTCCCTACATTCTGCAGCCAAGCATGCCCCCCCCCCCCCGGCCACCAACCCCACACACACCTACCCCTGTGCAGGTGGCATTAACTTTGGCAAGACCAACCTCGACCAGTTTGCCAGCGGCCTAGTGGGTACCCGCACCCCCTACGGTGTCGCCCCCAACGCCTTCGACTCCCGATTCATCCCCGGCGGCAGCAGCAGCGGCAGCGCCTCAGCAGTGGGGGCAGGCCTGCTCACCTTTGCACTGGGCACAGATACTGCAGGCAGTGGCCGCGTGCCGGCTGGCTACAATGGCTGTGTGGGGCTGAAGGGGAGCTTGGGCAAGATAAGCACTGTGGGTGAGTCATGCAGCAGCTGCAAAGAGTGATGCGGCAGCTGCAGAAAGAAAAGAAAAGAGTGATGGAGCAGCTGCAAAAGTAAGGAAAAGGAGTGATGCAGCAGCTGCTGGTGGTGCTTGTGGCAGGGGTGAAGGCGCACATTAGCCCAGCAGCTGTTGGCCAGGGGTGACGTTGGTAGGAGGGTGGTCTGGATGCTGCTGCTGCTGCTGCTGCTGCTGCTGCACATGGGATGGGTTCACTGAATTGGCTGTGTGTCAGTTCTGGCATTCAGCTCTGATGTTTGATATCTGCCAAAACCCTTTCACCCTTCAATGTACTGTTGGGGCGTAACTTGCCCATCCTGGGTTCTGGTGCTGTGCTGTGCTGTGTTGTTCTGTGCTGTGTGTAGGTGTGGTGCCTGCGTGTGCTGCGCTGGACTGCCTGACAGTGTTTGCGCGCAGCGTGCCAGAGGGCATCACCATCATGCAGGTGGGCGGCTGGACGGGCGGAGGGGGGGAGGGGGGCAAGGGGGCGGGCGTATGGTGGCGGCTGGAGGGAGAGGGGGGAGGGAGGGGGTTCAGAGTGGGGGGGGGCGAGGAGAGGTGGGTGGCGGTTGGAGGGGTGAGGGGGGCAGGTTGGTGGCAGCTGGAAGGGAGAGGGGGCCGTGAAAGGGAGGGGCAGGTGGGGGGGGGGGGGACTGGAGGGGGGAGGGAGGTGGGGGGACGGGTGGTGGCTAGAGAGGGGGAAAGGGGCGGGAGAAGGCAGGTTTGTGGCGGCTGGAGGCGGGGCATGGGTTGGCTTCCTAGGCTTGCCTTGCCGTGGTGTGTGGGGTCGGCTGGGCCTCTTGGGGGCGTCCTCCGAAACATGGCCCGAGGGACAGGGGTGTGCGAAGTAACAGGACACATCAGTGCCTGGCTGGCTTGCTGGTGCCATGAATGGGACTCTGTCCCCTACTTCCTGTATTGTACTGCATTGCGCTGTACCGTGCCGCACCATACCGTACCATATCGTACTCGTTTGTACTGTATCAATGGCTGCAGGTCATGGAGGGTGCTGATGCTGGGTCGGTGGACGTGTGGAGGCGTGCCCGTCTGACGCTGCCTGGGTTGCCCCAGCAGGGCTTCAGGTTTGGTGTGCCTAGCGAGGAGTTCACAGAGTGGGACGGCCCAGGTGAGGGACAGGGGGCTGCAGGCATTTTGTCTTAGCACGAAGTGATGCAGTGCAAATGCCATTGGCCAAATCGGCAGTGGGAATGGTTTGAAGTCGTGGTGGCGGGTTTCGCAGACCGTTGTACTGGCTTCACCTTGGTTTGCAGCACTTTGCACTATGTGACAGACATGTCAAAGCAATGCATAACTGTGACAGACGCGGCTACATGCCGAAAAACTGCATATGCTAGCCCCTTCTCACCAAGACGGCTCTTATGCTGCACCCACTGCCCACACCATCCATACAGGTGGTCCCGCCATGGCTGCTGCAAGCAAAGCCGTGCCTTTCTCCCCTAGAAATGCATATGCTAGGGCTAGCGACACCCTGTAACAACACCCTTGGCTCTTACCCCGCACACCCTCCACACCAACCACTGTTCTCACCATCCTCAACAGGTGGTCCCGCCATGGCTGCTGCCAGCAAGGCCGCCTTCGCCGCTGCCATTGCCCGCCTAGAGTCCGTGGGCGGTCAACGCGTGGAAGTCGACTTCTCACCCTTTGCAGAGGCAGCAGCCCTGCTGTACCAGAGCAGCTTTGTGGCAGAGCGCTACAGCGGCATCAGGGCGTTTTTGGATAAGCCGGCTGGGGGCTCTGCTCAGCAGCCGGAGGAGGCGCTGCAGCAGCAGCGGACGATCAACGGTGACCAGCGGCTGCTGCCCGTTACTCGGGCGATCATCTCAGGCGCAGGTGAGAGTGGTCGCAGCCGTTTTGGAATGTTTGCTTGTTGTTGCAGCACATGTTGCTTGTTGTTACAGCAGACGCTGCAAGATGTTTTTTTACGCTGCAAGATAGCAAAGGTTTGATGAGTGGCAAGCGAGTTGGTTCTTGTTTCAGGGGGGGGGCGCAAGTGGCTGTCTTCCTGACAACTGGTGGCCAGACTTGGCGCCGTTGGCTGAAATTTGGCATGGGTTGCGCAGCAGCAAAAGCAAGACTCAAGAGCAGCAGGGCAGCTGCTGCTGGGCAGCACTTGCCAGACGGTATCACTCTTCGCATGCCAACAATAGGTTTGCCTGCACACGTTGCTGTTTCCTGCCCCGCAGGCAAGTTCACGGCCACCGACGTTTTCGACGACCGCGCCCGCCTGGCAAAGCTTGCCGCCCGCGCCCGTGCCGAGCTTTCAAAGCTCGACCTGCTGCTGGTGCCTACTGCTCTCGAGCACTACTTGGTCTCCGAGATCAACGATACAGAGGACACACCCTCACCCACGTGGCCCCTCAACGCTAAGAACGGCCGCTTCACAAACTTCGTCAACCTGTTGGACATGTGCGGCATAGCCATCCCATCTGGGCTGCTGCGCGTGGACTATAGCACACCAGATGCGGCTGCGGGCACAGGGGCGACGCGGGCGGGAAGGTTGGCGGCGAGCGGTGGGCCACAGGCTGTGGTGCTGCCCTTTGGGGTGACGCTGCTGGCAGGGGCCTGGCGGGATGAGTGGCTGTGGGGTATTGCGGAGCGTCTTGAGGCAGCAGCTGGGCTGAGCTGCGGGCCAGAGGGGCATGGGGTCACTCCTGTGGTGGTGTGAGGCTCAGTGGTGGGCTTGGCGGCATCATGCGATATTGAACATGATGTTTGTGTAGGGTGGGTGAGTGGGTGTTGGAGGAAAGTGTGGGCGTGACGGATGGGCCCAGTGAATGGCCAAGGTACAGTTTGGGCTGTTTTTGTATGACTGGCTAAGTACTGTTTGGCTTGAAACCAGGGTATGGGTTGTGGGGAAGAAGTGTGGCAGTGCTGGTTGTTGAAATCGATCTAACTGGTGTCATTTCAGAAGCACCAGGGCCGTTACCGCCTAGGTTGCTGCAAGCCGGCCTAAGGGGCTCGCCTTAGGTCGGGACGGCCCGGCCTAACAGCAGTTTAGGGGCGTCCTACGCCCTGCAGAACGTCCTGGCAAGCACGCAGCACGCACAAATGTTATCTAATGGTTCATAAGCACGGTCTGCGCGCAGCAGCAGCTGCTGCAGGGCCCTCGATAGGCCTCTGTACAGTAAGCCACCCAATGGGCATCAAATTTGGCCAAGTCCCCAGTTGACACTCATGAGAGCAACGGCAGTGGCGAAGCCAGGACAGCTGGCAGCTGCAGGGGCCCTTAACTTAGTTTATCTCGCACTTTTCAATCAGCGAAGATTGCTCAGCACTTGGCTGTTGACCCAAGGGGGCCCATCCAGTCTGTGCGGACCAACCCAACATGCTTTGAGGTCGGTTTAGCCCATCTTCACCATGCTGGCCAGCGTTAATGCGATGCTATGAATCCAATGTATGATCTACACGCAGCAGCAGTGCTCCCAGTGCTGCTGGCGGCAACTAACAGCAGCAGCAGACACCCAGGTCCCAGACGGACCACCGCAGGTCCCAGGGGGCAGAGGGAGTAACAACGCACGGCAAAGAAAAGGGAATCAAGAATGTCTTGAAAAACAATTAGCCGCCGATCACACCCCTGCATTGGTTGTGCATCTTTCACGACATGTCTGATCCAGCGATCCACTTCTTCGACGGTGATGAGGGATGTGTGCAACAGGCATAGTAGGCATAGTAGGCCACCAAAACAACAACACAAAGAGGTTTGCCTCAATGCAACTGTCCCATTATGCATACATCATGCATCTGTACATCATTGCAGCAACTCACTACCCCATGCACGGCATGCGTCAATGAACACACACTGCATGGATGGATGCAACATCAACTGTTCAACACATACACCCACACCCATTGCACAAGACGAATTGCGTAGCTCACACTCATGCTGATGGCTGACTGTAACGGTTGGTGACAAGGGCAAAATACTGACCACATGTATGGGCCAGAAAGACACACAACCAGTCTACAACTGTCATGAGCTCAAACATTGACTGCTGCACTGCTGTGCGGCTGTCAAGATGCCACCTGTTGGCTGTGGTTGAAGCTTCTCGAGCAGCACGTCTGCTGGGTTCTTGAACTTGCTGCTGTTCAACAACGCAGGGACTTCAGAGGCACACAAGCGAAACCGACGCTCTTCATGCCATAATTCACTCCTTTGTTGACAGTAGTCTGGGTTTGCGAGCGATGCGTGGTGTTGTGCCAACGTGATTTCCATTGATGCATCTGATGAGCAGCACCAAGCTGAAGGGAGTGTAGAGTAGCCACTCGAGTGAGGCAAAACGATTTGACATCAACGTGCGTTGGTGACTGGTGGCTTGTCAAGGGCATGATACACTGCAGGCGACTGTTGGCAAGTTTGACTCTGTAACTGTTTCAGCCAGACAGCACTGAGGGATCAAAGGGTTGCAGAGCTGCGCAGTGGTGCCCTGTTGCATGTTTGAAGTATTTTGCATGCTGTTTGGGCCTCCGTATAGGTCGTAGTTGTATGTGGCACTCATGCAACACCCTTGGAGTCAGGGTGGTCTGTGTGGGAGTGCCCGTCTGCTGCTGCTGGTTGCTGTGGCCGTTTGCACCAGTGCTGCTGCGCGCAGACCGTGCTTATGAACCATTAGATAACATTTGTGCGTGCTGCGTGCTTGCCAGGACGTTCTGCAGGGCGTAGGACGCCCCTAAACTGCTGTTAGGCCGGGCCGTCCCGACCTAAGGCGAGCCCCTTAGGCCGGCTTGCAGCAACCTAGGCGGTAACGGCCCTGGTGCATTTCAGAAAGTCATGGGCTGCGTGCTGGTACTGCTCTGGTTTTGCTACTGCTGTTGTGGGTATTGTGCCAGCACTGCTGCTGGTGCTATGCGTCTGTTGAAAGAAGCTATGTTTGTTAGCCAGCAGCCTTTGGGCTGCTTGCTCGGGCCACCTCGGTGAGTGAGTGGGGTGGGGTGGGGTTGGGGGGGGGGGGGGGGCACAGAGTTGCAGTGAAGTTGAAAAGTCTGCCTGAGCGTGTTACCTGAAGTTTCATATTCCGTACTGTAAGTCTTTGCTATCTTTGCTAGCATGCGTGCAGCACAGCGAGGAGTGATGGTGCCATGCCATGGCAAACAGGCGGGCAGTCTGCAAGTGGTCGATTAAAGTCTGGCATGCAGCGTAAAACAAAGAACTCACGCATACTGACTCACCACTCTCACCAGACAAGCTGGGCTTGTGAACACTGGTAACAGCCAAGGTCAATGGACTTTGACTTCACATTGAGCCAGGCTGGTGTGCAGCTCCTTGTCAGGCAGCCATGGTGCGTCATCACCGCCTTGTAAGGAAACAGAAAGATCAGGTCTCCCACGCACCCACGCTCCCCTGCCATGTGGCAGTTGTCGGAACAGCAGATTACTAACCCCCATAGAACCACCTGGATCGATGTTCTTTCCGGTCTCGGTTTCGACGTGCTGATCTCATTCTAGCGTTCTACATCTCGTCAGAGTCTGCTGCAACCGCGCGGCTATACTGCCCCTGCTTGTGCCGCTACTGCTGCTGCTGCTGATGGCTGCTCTTAGTGACTGAGACTCTGCATGCACCACTGATCACAGCAGTAGTTTCATCAAACTCCAAACACCATGTCAGACAGTAGCAAGAGGGACCTAGCAGTCCTAGATGGCTCTGCTGCTGGCCCAGCTGCCAAGAAATACAAGTCAGAGGCCCGGTTGGGCGATGATCGGGTTGCTGCTATGCCAGTGGGCAGTAACCTTATCGAGGTTGACGGGAAGTCCTGCACACATGAGGTGTGCTGGCCCCCAGGGGCGCAGGGCAGCAACGACCCACCCAAGGCCAGGCCTGGGGCACCTGCACGGGAGTACCCCTTCAAACTGGACCCCTTCCAGCAGACAGCAATCAACGCACTGGAAGGAGGTGCGGCATTCGTCTTTGTTTAGTATGTCTTGCTGAACTCGTTGGCACAGCAGCTTGTAGGATGTGAATTGAAGCGTGAATGAAATCAGCAGGGTTGACCTCAGCAGGCAACATACACCAGCAGCAGTGGAAGCAATTACAGCCAACAGCTGCAGCGTCACACAGCTGGAACCCTGATAAACCGCCAAGCGTATCACTATGATTGTCTTGGCTAGCAGTGGGGATGAGGCAAGGCGCTGGCGCATGTCCTGACATGGCCTTGCAGGGTGTCAGTGTCAAGGCAGCAGCACATCCTTCCTGACCATGCTTGTCGCCTGGCTGCCCCTGTCGCTGTTGCCGCAGGCCACAACGTGCTGGTGGCTGCACACACGTCAGCAGGAAAGACTGTAGTGGCAGAGTATGCCTTTGCCATGGGCATGCGGTGAGCAAGAGCTCTGACAGCTGGCAGCTACACTCGGGGCAGTTTGCTTGCACCATGCAGCAACAGGCTTGCGACTGTAGCGGCCGCAGCGCTTGCGGCTGCAGCAGGCTTGCAGGTGTAGCCGGCTTCCAGCTGGCAGCAGCACTAATTGGGGAGCTGCCAGTTTGCTTGCAGCGTGCAGCAGCAGGCTTGTAGCTGTAGCAGGCTTGAGAGTTGTACCAGGCCAGCTGCAGCACGTGCAAGCACAGACTGATAGTTGCCGCTGGCTGTATGTTCAGCTCCATTAGCTGTATCTCAACAGCAGTGTGCTGCAACACAACTTGGGGCAAGTACTTGCAACATGCCATGCCCTTAGGGGCCCTCAGCAGCTGTTGCTCCCTTCAATTACCCTGGCTTTGTGCTGACTGCGCTGTGCCGTGCTGTGCTGTGCTGTGCTGGGCCCTGCCTGCAGTGACCGCATGCGTGTGGTGTACACCAGTCCCCTCAAGGCCCTCAGCAGCTGTTGTGCCCTCAATCACCATGACGCTGTGCTGACTGCGCTGTGCTGCGCTGTGGCGTGCTGTGCTGTGCTTTGCCCTGCCCCTTTGTCCTGCAGTGACCGCATGCGTGTAGTGTACACCAGTCCCCTCAAGGCCCTCAGCAACCAAAAGTACAGGGAGCTGTCTGAGGCGTTTGGTGATGTGGGGCTCATGACAGGGGATGTGACCATCAACCCGAATGCAACCTGCCTGGTGATGACCACGGAGATCCTGCGCAGCATGCTGTATAGGGGATCAGGTGAGGCAGCAGCAGTTGACGCCACCAGTAGCAGCTACCAGCAGCTGCGGCAGCAGTCAGCCAACTGTCGCTTGATGACCAAGTAGATCCTGCGCAGCATGCTGTACAGGGGGTCAGGTGAGGCAGCAGCAGCAGCAGCAGCAGCAGCAGCAGCAGCAGCAGCAGCAGCAGATGACCCAGCTGGTAGCACCCACAAGCAGCAGCGGCAGCAGTCACTCAAGTGCATCTGTTTCCCACTTGAACTATGGCACAGCATGCTGTACAGGGCAGCAGCAGCAGCAGCAGCAGCAGCAGCAGCAGCAGCAGCAGCAGCAGCAGCAGCAGCATAGTCAACCAGGATGAGCCAGCAGCAGTTGCCAGCAGCAGTATCATGCAAAAGTCTCCAGCAGTAGCAGTAGCAGCCACAGCAGCAGCAATGAGCTTTGACATCTTGCAGCAGCAGCATATGTTGAAGGCTCAACTCTGGTAAAGACTTTGTTCTGCTACACTGGACGTGCTGTGCGTGCCATGCTGTGCGTGCCATGCTGTGCGTGCCTTGCTGTGTGCAACACGCTGTGCCCCACCTGCTGTATACTGTACTATGCCTGCTCGGGTCGGCAGAGGTGGTGCGTGAGGTGCATTACAGCTCTCCTGGTGTACGATCAGGAGGGGTGCGCTGACAGTGTGCCTCACCTCTGCACACCTTGTCTTACCTTCTGCTCGTATCTCCTTGTGCCTGCAGAAGTGGTGCGCGAGGTGGGTCTCCTGGTGTACGACGAGGTTCACTACCTTCGCGACACAGAGCGCGGTGTGGTGTGGGAGGAGTCAATCATCCTGGCCCCTAAGGCTACCCGCATGGCCTTCCTGTCAGCCACCCTGCCCAACAGCGCAGAATTTGCGGGCTGGGTTGCTGCTACACACGGCAGTCCTGTGCATGTGGTGTACACGGAGTACAGGCCGACACCTCTGCAGCACTATATGTTTCCGGCAGGTGGGCGGTCCCTGCGCTGGTGGCTGGTTTAGGGTTTGAGTTACAAGGTTGAGGGGTTACGGGTTTAGGGTTCCCTCCCAAACCCTAGCACTACATGTTCCCAGCAGGTGGGCGGTCCCTGCGCTTGTGGCTGCTGTTGGTTTGCTGCTGTTGGCCCTATGGACACCGTCGTACAATTCGCGTGGGGGTTGAGTGCCTGCATGTGCTTTCACACCTGCATTGCGGCCAGTTGTTGGCAGGCGGTTATGGTTGAGACAACAAGAAGAAGAGTAACTGACATGTGATGGGTCACGTCATTGGTCCTGTATATGCAGTACACATGTCTGCACGGCGATGCTGCAAGTGGCTTGACCAGCTGCGCCTGCATGCAACACGCTGTGCTGTGCTGTGCTGGCAGGTGCTGACGGACTGTTTATGGTTGTTGACGAGCGTGGTGTGTTCAAGGATGACTCATTCCAGGCAGCAGTGGCGGCCCTGCAGGACGGCAATGCAGCAGCTGCAACAGCGCAGAGCGGCAAGGGTGGCACCAAAGGGGACAAGAAGCAGCCAAAGCAGGTGAGTGTGTCAGTAGCTGGCAAGGAACGTTATGGCTTTTTCCACTGCTGGTATGCACTGCACACGAAGCGGCTCAGGCGCTTGCACTGCTTGCAAAGAAAGAAATGCCCCCATGCAGGGTCCGAACATGGCGTCTTCGCCAACCAGCAACACACCAAGACTGCTTGTACCTCCACCGGTTTTTTTTTCACGACACCTCGTTTTTGGATCCTGAACCTCAAACCCTTAACATCAAAACCCTGCAGGGCCCCGGCAGCGACATCTTCAAGCTTGTGGTGATGGCGATGACGCGTGGCTACGACCCCCTCATTGTGTTCAGCTTCAGCAAGCGTGAGTGTGAGTCCCTGGCCCTCAGCCTGGGTTCACTGGACCTCAACAACAACGATGAGAAACAGCTGGTGGAGGGCATATACAAGTAAGTGGAGGGAATGCCGCATTTCAACGCAGGCTGCGCTGTTCATTTGCCTGGAGTTGTGTATGTACATACAGTGTTTGTGTGTGAGGGGTTGTGAGGGGTTTGGGCTGGACTCGTAAGGCCGCTGGACCCTCAACAACAACGATGAGAAGCAGCTGGTGGAGGGCATATACAAGTGGGTGGAGGGAACGGTGTGCTGAACGTTTGGCCTGGGCTTGTGTGGAGGGAGTGTGATTGGGTGTGAGGCGGTGTGAGGGGATATGGGTGGGCGCGGAGTGGTGTCAGGGGGTGTGGCAGGATGGGGGAGGATGGGGGGGGGGAGGGGTGGTGAGGGGGTGTGAGGGGTGTGAGGGGCTTTGTGGCTGGGACCAGTGAGGCCGCCGCACCCTGCAGCTGCTCACTGGACCACGACAGCAACAATGAGAAGCAGCTGGTGGAGGGCATACACAATCAAGTGGAGGGACTTGTACGATAGATGTTTGTCCAGGCTGTGTGTGTACCATACACACAAGCTCTCATGTGAAGGGGGTGGAGTCGTTGTGAGGGGGTTTGGGTGGGCGTAAGTGGGTGGACTGGGTAAGAGGGGGTGCGAGGGGCCTGGTGGCTGCGACCAGTAAGGCCGCCACAGAGTACATGCGGCCACCAATCACTGCATGGTTGGGTTGATGTTCTACATCTGCGCATCATAGTATGATGCGGATGTGACAGCAAAAGCGAGTAGCGTCACTCGTGTGGTTTCAGGCCGAAGTTGAGCCGGAGGCGCAGCCACAAGCACTAGAGACCCAGGAATGCTGTTCCCAGATTGGGCTTGTCTGAAGTGCTGGACAAGCACTTGTTCGTTGCGTGTGTTGCCCCTGTTCCATCCCCAGGAATGCTGTTGACCTGCTGGCAGAGGACGCCGGCCGTTCCTGCAGCAATGCCATACACTTAGGTGTACATCTGTGGCAACTGTGGCAACTGTGTCGTGCAACATCTCCTCTCACCCCCCCCCCTCACCCCATTCTACAGGAACGCTGTTGACCTTCTAGCAGAGGAGGACCAGCGTCTGCCTCAGGTGCAAACGCTGCTGCCCGTGCTGAAGCGTGGCATAGGTGTCCACCACAGCGGCCTGCTGCCCATCCTCAAGGAGCTGGTGGAGATACTGTTCTCGGTGGGTGCAGGGCTTAGACAAGGGGTTCAGGGCTCAGGGGGTTGCGGTTTTATGAGTTTTCAAAGGTTGGAGAGCCGGGAAATCACCCTCACAGGGTTGAGGGGTTAGCAGCTGGGAGTCGTCGTTTCTGCTGCCTGGCCTGATGGGATGTGTGCAGGGCGGCAATTGGGAGCTGGCTTTGTATGGGGTTCTTTCCTGCGTCGAGATGGGGCCATGTGGGCTTGCGAGTTTGGTGTGCAGCCTGTGTCATACACTCCCGAGTGTGTGTGTGATGTTACATCAGGACAAAACACAACTGCTGGGGTTGCATGCATGTACCCCGATGGAGTGTTGTTGTCAATACATGCATGCGCAGTGCGCCCTGCAAGTTCTGCGAGTGTGGTGATAAGTATGTGTTTGTTTGTGCATGCGTGCGTGCGCGCAGGAGGGTCTGTTGAAGGTGTTGTTCGCCACAGAGACCTTCTCCACCGGTCTCAACATGCCTGCCAAGTCTGTGGCGTTCACACGGGCCCGCAAGTGGGACGGCGGCATGTTCAGGTGACTGGGGGCTACACAAGCCGCTACCCGCACTTGGCTGTCTTTGTCACCTCTCTGCTTCCTTGTCGCCCCAGTGTTGGTCCTGACAGCATGTAGAGCGTGCGTTTGTCCGGCAAATAGGTGTCCGCTTGGTCGTTGTGCTCGTGCGTCTGCTGCGAGTGGGTTTCCTGCAGTTCGTTTCGCACGAGGCATGTTCAGGTGATTGGGGAGGTGACTGGGGGCTATACAAACCGCTACCCGCACTTGGCTGTCTTTTCAACAGACCGCAAGTCGCTTCTCTGCTTCCTTGGCATCCCAGTGTTGGCTCTGACAGCATGTGGAGCGTGCGTTGGTCCCGGGAGCTATGGTCCGCTTGATTGTTGTCCTTGTGTGTCTGCTGCGATCTGGGGTCCTGCAGTCTGTTCACAACTTGTTTGCTTGCTTGTTGACTGCTGCAACACATCTTTCTGTCCAGGTGGCTGCGCAGCGGGGAGTACATTCAGATGAGCGGTCGCGCTGGAAGGAGAGGGCTGGACGACCGAGGTGTGTTAACGAGCGCTGCCAGCGCTGTGTGGCACACGTGCTGACCGCTACAGGGGCATGGGTCATGGACAGCAGTAGACTTTGACAGCAGACCTTGACAGTGAGCCATAGTGACACAACAAACAGTGCCAGGCCGCTCCGCATGCGGCTTGGTGGGTAAAAATACTGCATGGGCAGGAGGCGTCGTGCCGCGTACTGGGCAGTTGGGGCAGCCGATGTTTGTGATGCTGATGTTTCACATAGCGTGCAGTTTCACACACAGCAGAAGCCACGCTTGGTGCTGTTTGGTCCGTGCAGCAACCACGCGATACATGTACCTTATGTGTCGGTCTGCTGACAGCATGGCGGTTGTGTGCTGGCTGCTGCCCACAGGTATCGTCATCCTTATGTTTGACACCCAGATGGAGCCGGCTGTAGCGCGTGACATGATCAAGGGTGCAGCAGATCCTCTGATGTCAGCCTTCAGCCTGCGCTACAGCCAGCTGCTGCAGCTGGCACGCACGGAGGGCAGCAGCCCAGAGATGATGCTGCGGGTAAGGCGGGTACTGGCCCTTACAATGTATTTAGTAAGGTCAACATACGGTTAGTTCAAAGGTTCGGAAGTTTCAAGCGGTCCAAGCACTTGGTCATGTGGATGCCCGAGGTTGTGAATGCCCTGCAGGCAGCATATCAGTAGTTGTGAATGCCCTGCGGCAGCATGCCTTGCTTTGTGCCAGGTGTGCTGGGTTTGCATCCTTTGAGTGATGCTGCATGCTTTTGTCAGCTTCTTTGTTGTGCGGTTAGCTGTACATGGCTGTACGACGCATGTGCTGGGCTTCGCTTGTGCCGGCACTTCCTCATTCACTTTTTGAACATACGCGCCTGCAGGCCAGCTTTCGGCAGTGGCAAGTGGAGCGCTCTGTGCCAAAGCTGGAGCAGGAGGTGGCAACAGCAACAGCAGCGCGTGATGCAATAGTGGTGGAGCAGGAGGAGCAGGTGCGCGCGCTGGGGCTCTGAAAAGTTTTTTTGGTAAAGATAAGGGGGGCGGACCCTTACAGGTTGGCCACACACACAACGAGTGAAGCTTCCGGGAGCCCGAGGTCTAGCCTCACACCGATGAGAGACGCCTAAACACCCTTTTTACTCAGGAGGTGCCCAGTCAGGGGCTTTGCAATGACCCATGCCTGCAGTGCTCGATTCAGCCGGCAGGGGTCCAGATTGCTTGCCAGTTTGGTCGGTTTGGCAAGGATAGGGGAGTATGCGGCGATCGGCATGCCAGGCCATAGCTTGACACATGTCAACCAAGTGCCTGCAGCGCTGACACACATGCAGTCGTAAAAAAGGCATATGTGCTGTGCTGTGCTGTGCTGTGCTGTGCTGTGCTGTGCTGTGCTGTGCTGTGCTGTGCTGTGCTGTGCTGTGCTGTGCTGTGCTGTGCTGTGCTGTGCTGTGCTGTGCTGTGCTGTGCTGTGCTGTGCTGTGCTGTGCTGTGCTGTGCTTTGCTTTGCTTTGCTTTGCTTTGCTGCAGGTTGCTGCCTTTGCAGAGTTGCTGCTGACACGGCTGCGCCTTGGCGAGGCTCTAAGGGACTGCGTCAGCGACCCTGCAGCAGCGCTGCGCTTCCTCAACCCGGGCGCTTGATACGAGTCGACAGCACGCCGCCCGACCCGCACCGGCAGCTGCCGTCGCTGGGCACGTATGTGGAGCCAGAAGCCGCAGCAGCAGCAGCAGTAGACGCACAGCAGCCGGAGGCAGCAGATGTCAGCAACGGCGTCAAGCACAAACATGCCGGCGGTGCAGCAGCAGCAGCAGGGGCGGCGGCGGCAGCAGCTGTTACCGATGCAGAGGAAGTGGAACCGCTTGGTTTGAGAGGCAGCGGGGTTGACGTTGTTGCAGCGGTTGACGCAGGCAGCGTCTGGGGTGTGCTCGTAAACTTCCAGAAAGCAGGCAAGTCTAAGTCCAACAGCAGCAGTACTGCAGCTGGTGAAGATGAGGACGGCGGCGGTAGCAAAGGCAGCAGCACACGCTATGCTATCGACGTCCTCATAAATGTGGACCCAGCTACGTTACCCAGGGGTGCAGCAGAGGGTGCCACAGGCCCCAGCAGCGGCAGCAGCAGAGGCGTGCTGCCGCGGCTGCTGCCGCCAGGTGCTGCTGGCGGCGTGCCGGTAGTGCTAACACTACCGCTGGAGCACCTGTCGTGCTTCTCAGCAGTACGGTTGCGGATCATGAAGGACCTAAGAGCTGCTGAGGCGCGCAGTACGATGCTGGCTGCGGCAGCAGAGGTCATGAAGCGGCACGCAGGTGCAGACGGCAGCAGCGCTGGCAGCAGCCTCCCGCTGCTGGACCCTGTTCAAGACATGAAGGTGGGTCGTAGCAAGGATACTGCCGCACGGTGTCCTGTGTTGTCCATATCTTGCATCTGTACTGTATGCTGCTGCCTGTGCGGGTTCGTATCGAATGCACAAGACACAGGCGAACTGCAAGGTGCCGTCGGCGTGTGCAGCGGTAGTCTTGTTCGCTTCTGTCAGCTCTCATCCTGTGCTCCCTGCTGCTGCTGGTGTTGCCGTGCTGGGGTTTCTGTTGCTGCTGGTGTTGCTGTGCTGGGGCTGCTGCTGCCGCTGCTGCTGCTGGTGTTGCTGTGCTGGTGCTGCAGCTGTCCAGCAAGGAGGTGTCTCGCTGTGTCAGCAGATTGGAGGCCCTAGAGTCCAAGCTGTCCAGCCATAGCCTGTGGGGCGACAGCCAGCTGCTGCCACGGCTAGTGGCGCTGCAGCACAAGGAGTCACTGGGAGCGGCAGCACGTGCAGCAAAGAAGGAGCTCAAAGCAGCACAGGTGAGCTGCGCTGCGGTGGCTGGCTGTGTGTAGGAACATACTTCAGTCCAACTGCCTTAGAACAGTACAGATCTGTACCTCAAACAATTGCAACATGGGCCTCATGCCTGTTGGCGACGGACGGCATTTGATCCTGGACGCAGGGGTGTACCTTGGTGTGTGTGGTTGGTCTCTTTCAAGACTAGGAGGGGCCTGGATGCTATGCAGCACGTCGTCAAGCATCACACAAAGGGGCCAGTGGCTGTATTGTTTGTCCTTGTCGCCGCGCTTCTATTGGTCCTGCTGGTTGCCAAACAAAGCTGATTGAAAGTGTTGCCACACGTTTTTTGTGGGTGCTGCTGTGCAGGGCCTCGTGCTTCATGAGGACCTGAAGGCTCGCATGAGGGTCCTCAGGCGGCTGGGTTACATTGACACAGGTACAGCACTACTGCAGTGCAGTGCAGTACAGTACAGTGCAGTGTCACTATTGTAGTGCAGTGCAGTACGGTGCAGTGCAGGGCAGGGCAGTACAGCACAGCAGTAGACACTTTGAGTACAGCCTTGAGGCATCTTTGCATGCAACATCTATGGTTTTGCTTTCACTGCAGCCTCTCCATCAACACTCCGTGTGCAGCAGGGACGTCAGTTGTACGGCTGTACGCGCTGGCAGCAGGCTTGTGCCGTCCAGTGCGGCAGCTTGCACGCCACAATGCGCGAGAAGGGCAGTTCGTCGCTTCTTGGCAGTCAACTGGTTGCACTGCCTTGCCAATGCTAGCACAGCGTGGGTGGACAGTAGGCCCCAACTGCCTGTTGGCATGTCAAACCGTATGCCTCGGCTGTCTGCTTTGTTTGTCCCCCCCCCCCCCGCCTCCCCAGAGGGCCTCGTGACTGCCAAGGGGCGTGTTGCTGCTGAGCTCAACGTGGGCCATGATGAGTTGGTGCTCACGGAGCTGCTGCTGGGAGGGGCCTTTGCCGACATACCGCCCGACTCGCTGGCCGCACTCTGCAGCTGCTTTGTGTGGAGCGAGCGCGCCATGGTGCCGCCCAAGTAAGCGAGCTGAAGCTGCAGTTGTTTAGACGGCTGGCACAGCAGCCCTGCAGGATGCTTTTTTTGGTCTACGCTATGCCTCTTGGCCAGTTGCAATCTTGGCGAGTTCGTTCATTTGCTGCACACAAGGCTCGCACAGCTGGCACTGCAGGACTTCGTGACCTGCAACCCAGTTGGCTTCATGGCATTGGTTTTTGACTCCACAAACAGGAGTCAAATTTGTTCCTGAAGCCCGCATGCACTGCTGGTGCCACCTGGGTAGTGAAAGAATGGCCTTGGTGTTGATGTTGCACCTACTCCCTCCTGTGTGTACCTGCTGCTGCAGTCTGCGGGAGTCGCTGTCAGCGCCGCTCAATGCGCTGCGCAAGGCTGCACGTGAGGTGGGCACGGCGGCTGCTGACGCAAAGCTGGGAGTGGTGGTGGACGATTTCGTGGACAGGTTCAGGTGGGTAGGAACGGTTGCCAACCTGGCCTGTGGCCAGTTGCGTCTGTTCATCTAGTCCAGGAGCGGTGCAACAGCATGATTCTTGGCATTTGGGTGTTGCATGGGCAACCTCTGTGACACCAGCCTGAGTACGTCATCCAATGCCTGCATGGTCATCTTCAGATATGTGCCTTCGTTCCTATGTGACCTTTGACTACCCTCCCACCAACTAGGTTTTGGTGCTGTCTGTGCCCCTCCCTCCCTGCAGGCCTGAGCTGATGGAGGCCACTGCTGCTTGGGTGCGGGGCCAGCGCTTTGCTGACGTGCTGCAGCTGCAGCAGGATGTGTTTGAAGGGAGCTTGGTGCGCTCACTGCGGCGCACAGAGGAGCTCATGGGGCAGGTGGGGACCGTTGAACAATTGCTTGCAGATGCTGCACGCATGTACCGGCTGTGATGCTGCTGTTACACCACGCCGGCTAGTACTGCCTCAGTACTGAGGCTGCACCTCGTCTGAATGGTCCCGTGTCACAGGTTTGGCAGTTGATAGCCGAGATTGCAGCGTCGGACGATTGCTGCTGTCAATGCAGCCTACTGACAGCTGCTTGCTTGCTTGCTGTCCGTGTGCTGACGCAGGTGTCGGTGGCGCTGCGAGGAGTTGGGGACGTTGACCTGGCTGGACGCTTTGATGATGCGCGCGAGCGCATGAAGCGTGGTGTCGTGTTTGCAGCCTCCCTGTATCTGTAGTTTGTGATGCGCATGATGTGTGTGGTTGTACGTGTGACGCGCGACTGTGAACCCTTTGTGGTGTCTCAGGTGTGATCTACATTGCAATTGGAGAGCTGCTCTTTGCCTGTGGCATCATGTGCTGAGCATAACAGTAACCTCTTGCTATGTGCTGTGTTTGTCTGGACCGAGAATGCACCTGCGAGACTTTTCCACAGTGTCCCTTGCCCCTCAGTATCCCAAACTTACAGCCAGCATCATGTAGTTGACATGGTACAACATACAAGCCACACACAGATACAGAAACATCCATCAAGCGCAGGGCCGCAACTTGCTGTTGCCCCACCCCCTGGGGTTATCGTCCGAAAAGTCATCCCACGCCCGCTGCTTCGCCAGTGCCTGTTCGTCTTCATCATCGCTGCGTGCGTCAGCTGCTGCTGCTGCTTTGGCTGCTTCCGCTTCCTTCTGCGCTGCTTCCCGCTCTCTAAGTTGCCGCACCTCAATCTCCCCCTGCTGCTCCACTGTCAGGGTTGGCAAGATGTGGCCAGGACGCAGCACCTACATGCAAGTTCCAGGGGGGTGCATGCTGGTGTGAGAGATGAAAGCAGCAGTTTGGGAAGGGTGGCAATGGCGCACGCTGTGCACTTGACGAATTGTAGCGCGACACAGCGCAGGAGCCGGAATCAGCGGATGCGTTCACTGCTGATGATTTGGGACCACTTCTTTCCTATGCTGCCAGATCAGCAGTAAGTGCATCCTCTGATCCCACCTCCTGTGCTTTATCGTGAGCGCTCACAGGTAGAGCTTGCACGCTCTCTTGCATGAACATGCATGCACAGCATGCCAAGCGCATGACCAGGTGGCAAGGCATGTGCTCATCAACCTTCGGCGCGGCCACACAAAAACACATGCGGTTTTGAGCGCAGGTCGCCCCCGTTAGCAGCCCCACAGCCCCATAGTAAGCGGCAACAGCCCCCCTCACCTGCTGGCGTATGGCTTCCCGGTCCCTCCCCAGCGACAGCTGCCCAGCAATGTCAGACAGCCGTGCTGCCATCGCTGCCTGCATGGCTAGCTGCTGCTCCTGCTCCTGCCGCAGCCGCTGCTGCTGCCGCACACTGCTGCTGCTGCGTTCATCCGCAAGTGCCTGGCTGCGGTGCTGCTGCTGCGTGGTTCCTGCGCCTGCGCCTGCTGCGCGCTGCAGCAGCTGCAGCTCCTGCTCAAGCAGTGGCCGCGCATCGAGGGACTTTAGCGCTGCTGCCTCCAGCTGCATGCACCACAGTAGCCGCTCGTCTTCCTCATCCCAGCCTGTCACACCACCGGGGGCCCCGCCCTCGGTACCAGCCTGTACAGTAGACCATGGCAGTAAACACAATGCAGAAACATTTGAGAGCCTGCGGCTGCAGCTGCTAGCTGCGCTGTAAGTGTGTCAACCAGAACCGCACGGCGCCAAACACAAAACGCTGCTGCGGCCACACAGGCAATACACATGCCTGCAGACTAGGGTCCATGCAGAGGGAAGGGTGTGCCTGTCCTGTCTGCTCTACCCACAACAGTTCAGTTGCAGCTGTTTTGTGTCGACCAGGTTCACACATGACAAAGCACAAGTCGCTGCTTGGACCACACCGACGGTGCTGCTGGGCGATACCCACGCGTCCAAGTTCAGTCCACTCCCCCATGCAAGGGAAGAGTATGCCTGTCCTGTCTGCTCTATCCGCACCAATTTCTGCACTACACTTCCTGGCCTGCATCAACAAACACCCGATCCCGCAAAACACTCACCTCCTCATCTCCTCGTTTCTGTCGTGCCTCCAGCTGCTGCAACAAGCCCTGAACAGCCTTGCTGCGCTTGAACCGCTCCACCTTCTGTGACCGGGCCGTCCCTGGGTCGATCGCCTGGCCAGCCTCCTGAGCTTCATATGCTGACTGGCAGGTGCTGCCCAGCAAGCTGTACTGACTGGCGCGCTGCAGGAAATGGCTGTAGGCTGCTTTGGCAGCTGTGGCCTGCTGCAGCCGCTGTGCCATGCTCTGCTGTGGCATGGTGTTCAGCACGTCTGCTTTGAGGAACGGTATGAGCAGGTACCGTAGGCTGGCGGTGCTGAGGTCGTCTTGGTCCTCATTACGTGAGAACAGGGCGCCCTGCTCTACCAGCTGCTCTGCATGCTGCAGCAGGCCCAGGAGCTCCTGGCAGTCTGCTGGAGAGCGGGAGGCGTTTGTGTGCAGCTCAAAGGCCCTGATGAATGCAGCTGAGAGGGACAACTGCTCTGTGTCTGTTGAACCCATCTGATCTGGCAGATATGCTGTGGCGCCAGGAAATGGAGGTTGGCAACTGGTTCAAGTGCCAGGAATGCAAATCATGAGCTATTGTGATGACTGAGTTCGCCAAATGTCAGTGTTCCTCCTTTCCAGGACCGGTAGCTTTGTAACAGTCACTTTCTGGTCCAGAGTATCCTTCTGCTGTGCGGCCACCTGACAATGTTTCGTGATCTGTGGTTGATTGTTGTGCGACTCAAATCAGGCCCTGGCCGAGACTGCCTTCTTATATTCTGCAGTCCCTCTTGCGCTGCCAACTCTGATAAGGTGGCCAAACACCCACCAAAGCGTTTTTCACAACACTCTCGTAGCTTCGAAAGTGGGACACCCACCGCGCCCCCGCAGTTGCTCTTGCTGCTGCCAGCAGCAGCAGCCTGGTACCTCTGCACAGACAGTCACGGCAGTCACTGCAACTGGTGTCTGATAACAGCTTGCTCATAAATCATCATGACACGCCCTCTTGATCTGGCTGATGAGCTGGCGCAGCTGGTCAACCCCCAGCCTCAACAAGGTGTGACGGATCGGCTGCCGCAACTCCCTTGCAACAGCACTGCTGCGCTCTCCACTCGCACACCTGGAGCTCTCCTCACATTATTGCAACATCTGACACCCTCTTCCTGCTGTTTTCTTTTGTTTCCTTGTCGCTACAGACCTAGACCCTGAGGCTGCAGGTCTAGGTGATGGTGACCTGCTGAACCCTGCCCCCCTAGACCCCCAGCTGGATGCACTGCTGGGGGATGCAGGGGCAGCAGCAGCTGGGCGCAGGCGTGGGGTGGCTGCTGACATCGCGCTGGAAGGTGGCGCATACAGGTGCGCAGCAGCTGTCTTGTTTCAGCCTAGCAGGACACAGGTAAACAGCACAATGCAACAGATTTGGGGCAGTGCTGCAGCAATGGATGTGCTGGAGAGGGTACTGTAGTATGCTGCATCTGGCCCGCATGTAGCAGTAGGACACCCATGTGGCTACTCCAGCGATCTTGACTGTCTTACTGAGTGCATTGAGGATGGCAGGCCACCTGGATCATGCATCCGCCAAAAGTGATGTCACACCGTTTGAACTTGCTTGCCAGATGTGAGCGCATCTTCTGCATGCCACCGTATGCCAGGCCGACACTAAGCCGCCGTTACCAGCATCACATATCTGTATGTATGCTGCCCTGCCTTCCCTGCCATGTGTCATGCCCTGTCATGTTCTCTTGCATTTATCTGCATGTACCTACACACTGCCTGCTACAGGGGCAGGGTGTCCAGCAGAGCTGCACTGTTTGGGGATGGCGACAGCGGTGCTGCTGACAGCAGCAGTGAGGAGGGAGGCAGTGAGGACGGCAGCGAAGGAGAGCAGGAAGAGCAGGAGGACCGTGGGCGGCCGCAGTTCACATCGCCCAGTAGGCTGCGAACAGTAGCAGTGTCACCCTCTAGGGATATATCCAGAGTGAGCATCAGGCACTGCTTTAGGCTACTGGTAGAATTTAATTGTGGACAGTTCCCAGCGCTATTCTGACAGTCAGCGTACAGTACAGCAGGTAGATTTGCATAGGAGGATACCACTGGGAGCGCAGCCAAAGAATGGTTGCTGTGCTGCCTGTCTGGATGGACGACTGTTAGGTGTGCTGCCACAGCAATAGGATCCATCAGTGTAGGCCAACAGGCAAGCTGTATGGCAGAGCTGTCAGTCCTGGCTGCGGGGGCCTGGCAGGCTCGACTTGTGGCTATCTCAGGTACAGATCTGAGATACAGTAAGACCTGTTGACGACCCTGTTGTGGCTGTTGTGTGTTGACGTGTTTCGTCCCTGCAGTACAAGACCATGTTTGTGAATGGCCACCACCACGCTGGCGCCCCAGGGAAGGACGACACAACAGACACCAGCAGCACCAGCAGCGATGGCGGCGGCAACAGTGACGGCGAACATCAGCAGGATGAGCAGCAGGAGCAGCAGATGAACGGGCACCATGCGCAGGTCGTGCACCAGCAGCAGCAGCATGTCGGCGGTGAGGTGCAGCACATAAGGCAGCCGGCGCGGCCGGCCGCTGGGCGAGTCACTCGCCAACAGCAGCAGCAGCAGTTGCAGGATGAGGCATCGTTGCCGGCTGGCAGTGATTCAGAGGCAGCAGGGGATGATGATGAACAGCATGAGCAGCCGTCGGATGAGGATGCAGCGCATGCGCAGCGGCGGCGGCAACGGCAGCAGCATGCTTTAGCAGCAGCAGGTGAATCGGAAGAGCAGGATGATAGTGAGGAGCAGCAGTCAGGGGATGAGTCATCGGGGGATGGGGAATCAGGCAGGCGGGACCCTGGGGGTTCAGCAGGCAGTGATGACGAGGGCAGTGAGGAAGAAGATGAGGCAGGTGGCAGGATGGATGTTGATGATGCTTCGGCAGCAGCAGCAGCAGCAGCAGCAGCAGGTGTTGGCGAGGCTGGTGTCAGCGCTGCCGACCGCATCGCAGCTGCTGCCGCTGCTGCAGCTATGTTGGGCGAGGCAGCAGAGATGCAGGAGCTGGAAAGGTGAGCTGGGAGAGTATCTGCACAAACTACTTTGACATGTGCAGGCAGTTGGCTGTTTTCAAGCTTTGGGCGGGCAGCAGCAATCTCTTTGCATTGCATGAGGTTTTTTTTGCTGCCCGCTGTTGATCAGCAGCTGTGAGGTTGAGGCTTTAGGCTTTAGGTGCCATGTGTAGCCAAGCAGCGCCTTCCTCCAGCCTGAAGATGTCGATAAGGTGGCCCTGCACACGCCAGTCAAACTTGCACACATGGATAGTATCCAGCAGCGCCAGCACCGATGAGCACTCCAAGTTGTTTCCGGCTTCTGGCTACTCAAAGCTGCCATGTGTGCTGACTCCGAGGGCATGTGTCTTGCTGGTGTATGTGTCATGCAGGGAGGCTGCTGCAGTGCGTGCTGAGGGCGAACAGCAGCTCATGGCAGCAGCAGCAGGCGGGGACAGGCAGGCGGCCAAGGCAGCAGGGGTGCGCGCACAGCAGCGGCTATGGGGCAACGCCCTAGAGATGCGCATCAGGCTGCAGAAGGCAGTCAGCGGAGCCAACAGGCTGCCGCGGCCTGCAGCAGCAACAGCACTCCAGGCGTCTAACAGCGCAGTAGCAGGCAGCTACCAGCAGCTGCGGTCCGTCTGTCAGGAGACGCTTGAAAACATGCTGCAGCTGCATGACGCCCTCGCGCAGCAGCACCCAGCCGCAGCGGCAGCACTGGAGGCAGCAGCAGCCGCCAAGCAGCAGCACCAGCAGCCGCCGGCGGCTGCAGCCGTCGCTGCTGGCAGCAAGCGCAACTCGGCAGCAGCAGGGCTGGATGCAGAGGCTGGGATTGAGCCCAGCAGCACCCGGGGCAAGTATACTGGCTCTTGCAGTACTGCAGCAGCAGCATGGGCTGCTGTGGAGGGCGCTATAGAGAGCTTGGCGGGGTTTAGGGATGCCAGTTTGGATAAGTGGCACCGCCGCACTGTGTTGTCGAGCGGTACTGCGGCACTGCGGGGCAGCAGTGGGCTTAGGGCACTGCAGCAGAGCATATCTACGCAGGTGGGTGGTGGGCCAGGGGTTGAATCTTATGCATGGGGATGCTTGCAACAGCACACCAGCAGAGGGCTGCACGAGCCGGCAGTCCTGGTGAATTTTTGCGTCCTGCACTGTTGGCATGTTTTGCATCTTGTCAGCGTGAAGCACTGGTCCAGGGGCTGCCGGAGTGTGGTCGCTGCTTGCTACCCTCAATCGTTGTTCACCAAGTAGCAGCTGCCAGGCTGATGTCTTGCTGGCAGCATCAGAACCCCCTGCCGGCCTGACTTGTATATGCTGTGTGCCTGTGTGTGCCGTACTGCATGTGTAGGTGTCGCAGCTTATGTCAGCAGACAGGGCAAAGCTCATCGCACGCAGCCAGCTGCCTGTGCAGTTGGCGCCTCGGCCTCTCGGCCAGCCAGCAGCAGCAGCAGCAGACAAGCAGCAGCAGCAGCAGGGTGGTGTTGATGAGGAGGGTGGTGCAGCGCGGGGGCATGAGCGAGCGCGGGACCCTGAGACGTATGATGAGGGGGACTTCTATTCACAGCTGCTGAAGGAGCTGCTCGAGTCAGGTGAGGCGTCTCTCATCGGTGAAAGGCTAGACCTCGGGCTCCCGGCAGCTTCGGCTGTTGTGTTTGTGGCCAGCCGAGGGGGTCCGCCCCCCTCAGTTATCCCTACCCAAAAAAAGCATCCCTGGTGCTGACCCTGCACATTTTCAGGCTCGGCATAGTTTATTAATTGCACATGCTGTGTTATACTGCATTGTGCTTTTCTGTTGGGGTTTGTGCGTGTCAGGCGTGGCTTTCTAGAAATGTGCTGTTGAGGTTCAGCATGTTGGACAACTGGACGCATGCTGTGTCATGCTGTGGGTGCGCATCCGGAGGGTGTGCCAGCAGGATGTGTGTCTTGCTATAGCCAGGGGTGCACCGCACAGCTCTTACAGGCGTCTGACATCTTGGCTGGGATCTCAACCCAGCCGGATGGGTGTGTCTCTTTCATGCACACTGTGTTCACCATCCCCCCCCCCCCTTCCCCTGCTGTGCCCTGTCCCCTCCCCAGCCCCTGCCGGCAGTGTGCCCTCCCAGCTGGCAGCTGCACGTCCTGCCAAGCGGCGTAAGATGGTTGACAGGCGGGCCAGCAAAGGCCGCAAGCTGCGCTTCCACACTATGGACAAGCTGGTGGGCTTCATGGCGCCCAAGGAGCTGGTGCTGCCGCCTTTTGCGGAACAGCTGTTCGGGAACCTTTTCAGCCACGAGGGCTAAGCCTTTGGCTCGTTCTGGTGCTTGTGTAACGCCGAGAAAGATCCGAAAGAAGTCAAACATGTTTGACCCCAGCTCAGACGGTCGATTGAGGGCTTGAGTTGGGTTGAAAGATGCTGCAATAGGTAATGCGATTTCATGTGGTCTACGTTGGCCAGGTATGGGGACGCTTCCGCCGCAACCACAAATGCAACTGGCCCATGGCCTGTCGAGAGCCACCGTGGGGCTGCCATGGGGACGTCTTGTATATAAGTAGACTTGTTGTGAGCAGTCTGGCCGGGATGCGGCTGCACGTCTTCATCAAGGGTTCATTACGAGGTCTTTCGTTGAACGAGCGAATGTCATGGCATAGGCAGCCGTCTGGTCCTAGCCTAAGCACCCTCTCAGCCTCCAACACCTTCAACTAGTCTTCTCCAGGCTATTCACTCTCCTCTTCACAAGGTCGTTGAAAGACAGCAATGGCTCGCTTCCTGTCTGTCGCCGTCCTGGCCCTGTTGGTGGCAGGTATGCACTGATGATGACCGCAATGTTTTGGATAGTGTATAAACAGCCCAATGAGTGTGGGGCAGCTTGCTGCGGGCCTGCTTGCAAGCAGGACATCGCAACTCACAACGAGCAGCAGCCCGCTCGGCCAACGTTACAGGGCCTCAACAGAACATGATTGTTTGGCGTATCAGCAAAGCGTAGTAGCATAGCCAGCATCACAGCCGAGCGGCGGGAGCTGTACTGGAAGCTGCTGACCCAATTTGCTGCTGTCTGTCAACTCCACCGCAGGCGCCTTCGCACAGCGCGTGTCCCCCAGCCCGAAGCCCGCCTCTCCGTCACCATCTCCAGAGGTTTCACCATCGCCATCGCCAAAGGTCTCGCCATCTCCTGCTGTCAAGCCAGCCCCAACAACAGCACCCAAGGCTTCCCCAGCTCCTGTTGCTGAGGCAGTTGCTGGCTCCGACAAGCTGACACCTGCAGCAAACGAAGCCATCACTGACGCTATCGCCAGGGCTAAGCCTACACTGCGTGGCCGTGATGCACAGAGGGTGCTTGACAACATGCAGGCCCCTCTTGAGAAGGTAGGGCACTACAGCAGCACGGCACAGCACAACAGCTGCGATGCCCACAGCTCACCAGCCCTGGCGTAACAGGGAACCAACATCAGTACTGCTTTCACGTCACTGCTTGCTTTATGCATCCACAGTGAAGCCTCTCTGCATACTCCCATAAGCCTGCATGCTGCATTGTGTGCATGAAGTTGCTTGACAGTCCAGCACCACATTCTGACCAACATCATGCTGTTTGCTGTGTACCACTATCCCCCACACTGCAGGTTGCTGAGGCCAAGGCTACAGGAGTCCCTGTCCAGATTGCTGTTGCCCGCGCAGTCACAGATGTGCAGCAGAAGGTGCCACTCAACCCCCAGGTACGACCTATCTTGAAACCCTTGCTATGACCTCCGATCCCCATGTAGGCTGCTAGTGTGCTGTAAATGCTCAGCTTGGGGGCGGGGAGGATGATAAACACAGAGAGGCATGTGTGCAGGAGTGAATTTGTGTCTACAGCCGCAGGCACCTGCGCAAACACAGTGCATTCTTCCATGTGTTCTCGTTCAGCTGTGCACTGCGCCACACTAGACAGAGGGTGCCGTTGCAACACCCCCCGCGCACACCAGTCACTCCCCCTCAGATAAAGCTTTTGACCCCTACGCACAAGGGGCACCTTGCTACGCACTATAAAAGCCATCCGCATCCGCAGCATCGCTGGGCCCAGTTTCTTTGACTCAAAGTTGGCATAACCAACCATTCACATCATCGCATCACTGCGCTGTGTCTCCCTTCTGACTTACTCAACGCCCTGCCGCCTTGTCCCCAATCCCCCCCCCCCCCGCCCCCACCTCCCCCACTCCCCGCCTACAGTCCCGTCAAGCCGTCCTGGATGCCGCATACCGCGTGTACACATCCAGCCCCGCCACCCTGGTTGCACCCAGCCCATCCCCCAAGCCCATGGTCAACGCCACAGACGCACTCAATGCCACAGACGCACTCAATGCCACAGACGCCCTCAACGCAACCCTGCCCGGTGACATGGACGCCATGAACGCCACGGAGCCCATGGACGCCATGAACACCACCATGACTGAGGAGCCCATGGCTGACGAGGGCATGAACGCAACCATGCCCGGCATGGACGCCACTCGTGGTGACATGAACGCCACAGAGCCAGCTGCTGCTGACAACACCACGGCTGCTGCTGCTGCCGCTGCCAGGCCCACCAGGAGCAGCAGCAGCCTCAGCTTCGTGAGCAGCAGTGCACTTGCGCTGATTGCAGCTGCTGTGGTTGCTCTGTTGTAAGCGCCTGCTGGATTCACTGGCAGGTGTGCTGCACAAGGGGTGTGTGCTGCTGGGGCTTTGTCCTGTTGTGACTGACACCGGGGCACCCGCAGCACCTGCTGCCCCTGTGTGCAGCTTGGTTGGGATAGGCATAATGCCTTAGGGGTTGAGGTTGGGTGTAGCTTGACTGTCTAGGATGCTGCATAGTGCGGTGGTTTGGCGTGGCTGGTAGTGTGCAGTGTGTGCAAACCCTACGACGCGCCGAAACGGCGCAAGTGATAGATATAAAGCGACCAGGCCAGTAGATGACTAGTGTGTTGGTGTGGAGGTGATTGAGGTTGCTGGAGGTTTTGTGTGCTCATACCTTGACAGACTGAACTTGAGCATGCTGCAAAGCATGGGGCGCATCTCAGGATTGCCCTGACTGGTCGTTCATCGTGGCTGTCAATTTGGAGGCAGTACTGGGTGACACCTGTGTGGAAGGCAAAGGCTGACAGTTGACAGTGACTTTGACAGCTCAGCAGACGTGCATGTGTGCAGGAAGTTGTCATAGCAAGTGCGCCTTGTGGAGGAGCTAGGCACATGTCAGGCTGGGTGTTTCCACGTGACCAAATGGTAACATGACCTAGCTGTGGCTTGCTTTCCTGACACCCCACCTTGCCCCCCCACCCCCACCCCACCCCTGTGTGCCTCTCCCCAAGGGGGCCAGGCACTCCTGACGTGTTGAGCATGTATATGGCTCAGACCAACACCTTTGCAGTTGCTGCTGGTTGATATCTGAGGACACTTGCATTGACAAGTAGGCATTTGTTCAACCCTCTGTACAAGGTCCCAACCCTTGTGGCCTGACAGTATACTGGCTTGCCTTGACACACATTGCATAACGTCGAGGAAACAAAGTGATTGCATGGTTGGAGCGGCCTTTCTGGCGACAAAGCTGCGTGCTTCGTTTGCAAGCAAGTATACTGGCTGGAGCGCTGTTGGTTTCGGTGTTGCCACATAAAGCAAAAACGGTATTATTACGTCGTTTGCAAGCAATCACCTCCCCCTTCCTGTTCATCACAATACTTGGTCATTTCAGCTTCAACGGCACCAGGGACCTTTTAGGCACCTTTCCGGCAGCCTAAGTGTTAGATGATCTGACATTGGTGTCAACTATCCATGCCTGGCTTGATGGGGCTGCAGCAGCACCCAGCTTTCAGAGCAGCAGCACCAGCAGTGTCCTGCAGGGCCAGCACACGGTGTTTGGGTGGTTTCAGACCGTGCCTGGCAGCTTTTCGCTCGGAATCACGCATAAGGCAACGTTTGGGCTGCAGCAGAGGGAGCAGAAGCGTTCCTTACCACTCTGCAAGCTGTGTGTCAGTCGGCGCCAGCAGGGACCCAGATCGTGTGTCAACCCTATCAGCAGATGAAGCCGCGCTCGCTACTGCTGACAGCAGCAGCGCTCAAAGCTTGCAGCAGCAGCTAGAGGGCGATGCTGTGCAGGGGGACAGGTTCTCCAACAGGGAGGGCCAACCAGCTGTATCATCACCCCCCAGGGCAGCAGCAGTGCTTCTAGCGCCCTGGTTAATGCCGACAGCAGCAGCGCCAGCACACACGCGCCAGGCAACGCCCAGCTAGACAGCAGTAGCAGCAGCAGTGCGCAGCGGCAGCACAGCAAGAGCTTCGGGGTCACTGTCAGCCAGCTGCGGCAGCTGGTGCAGGCAGGGGTTGATGAATCCCAGGCAGGCGCTGCTGCAGGACTTATCAGGGCCCTCTCACAGCAGCTGTTGGTCAAGCAGCAGCAACGCAAGCAGCATAAGGCAGCACACAAAGCCGGTGCCGTAAGTGCTGACTCCCTATCTGTCGGTAGCAGCTCTAGCCTCAGCAGCATAGCCTTTTCCGACAGCGCCAGCAGCAACGGACGCAGCACCAGCAACGGAGCAGCAGCAGTAGCTGACAGCACGGCAAGCAGCAGCCTCGCCATGCTGCCGCGCGCGCTGGCCTCCGCCCTAGGCAGCAGTTTGTCCAAGGGGCTATCCGGCTCCGAGTCCGACACAGCAGCACGTGTAGCTGCATTTGGATCTAACAGCCTCGCTGCTGCCGCCACTTCCAGCTTCTGGCAGCTGCTGCTAGAAGCCGCCTCAGACAGCACTCTACTGCTCTTGATGGCAGCGGGGGCTGTTTCCCTCGGCCTTGCTGCCAGCACGGGGAAGGAGGCCATTGACTATATCGATGGGGCGGCTATCCTGGCAAGTGTGGCGATCTGTGTGACGGTTACGGCAGTTACTAACTACCAGAAGGAGGCTAAGTTCAGGCAGCTCAACAGCCTCAAGGAGAACATACCGGTGAGGGCAGGGTGCTGTGGTGGGTCATGTGGTGTTTTTTTACATAGGGTTTGAGGGAGGGGTGTGGCTAGCAGGGGGGGGGCTTAGGTGGTGTGTTGTGGGTGAGGTTGAAGTTGGGGCCTGGGTTGGTGTACTGTGAGAAAGTGGTGTCTGTGCTTACATGGCAAGGCTGTGAGGAGTCAATGACACTTTGGTCACACTGCTGCTGGCTTCCGCATCCTTTTATGGCTGAGCGATGGAGATGTTGAAGGATTCTGTGCTCACATTGCTGGGGTCTGCTCCTGCTGCTGCTGCTGCTGCTCTGCTTGCTAACGCTCCGTGCAGGTTCGGGTGATCCGTGGTGGTGTTGAGCTGACTATCAGCTGCTTTGACCTCCTGGTGGGAGATGTGCTGCTGGTGGAGTCAGGAGACATACTGCCAGCAGACGGCCTGCTGTATGCGGGGGGACCCATCAAGTAAGCCACATGCCCTTGGTCTGCTGTGTTGACTTTGTGTGCTTACTACACAGCCAACATTGAGCTTACCGTCCTTTCTTCCATTCTGCGTTCCCTCTTTCCATTGCTCTGTCTCATGTACGTGTGGGCAACAGCATGTCTCATGTACGTGTGAGCAAACACAAAACTGAGCGTTTGTGTGCTGTGAATCTGAACTGCTGTTGCTGTAGGGTTGATGAGTCACAGCTGACAGGAGAGTCAGATGACGTTGTCAAGGAGCCGCCGGCAGCGGCTGCAGCCGCCGCTGCTGCCAATGGCAGCAATGGCAGCAGCAGCGGCAGCAATGGCGTGTCCAGCAGCCTTTGCATGAGTGGGAGCAAGGTGTTGGAGGGGTTTGGACGTATGCTGGTGCTGGCGGTTGGCCCAAACAGCCAACAGGTAGGAGCTTCTTGTACTTGATGACTGCTATTTCGTCAATGCCATCCACAATCGATGCTTGCGTGGCGCAGGCCGAGCTGCAATGCTGTGTGTATGCGTTGCCGTCGCAACATCCCAGCCCAATCGCGCAATAGCAGAGCGCAGGGAAAGTGTGCATCCATAATCGTATGGTGCCTGGGAGTCGCTGTTGTATTCAGTGCTTCGGTGCCCTTTCCTCAACACACAAGGACACCTACAGTGGAAACAGCAACAAGACATCCCCTGCTGGGCTCATATCTTCTGTGTGTATCTCTCCTTCACTCTTGCTGCAGGGCATGATTCAGCAGATGGTCATGAACGGCACGCAGCAGCAGCTGCCGCCAGGCGCAGCCGCCGGCAGCAGTGGCAGCAGCAGTATGCTGCGCGAGGCCACACCCCTCATGAGCCGACTGGAAGACGTTGCTGGCAAGATTGGGGGCGTGGGCCTTGCAGCTGCTGGGGCAGTGTTGGCAGTCAACAGTGGGCTCTATACCGCTGAGGTTTTGGGCGCTGGGCTGAGCCCTTTCACCAGTAGTGGCTTGGAGGTAAGCAGGGGAGGGGGAGAGTTTGGGGGAAAGGAGTTGTCTGTTTGTCTGGGCGATGGCTGTGCAATGGTTGTGTTCGCGCGTATTCAAAGCCACCTGACAGCGTACCGGTCAAGCTTGCTGCCTCTTGAGTTTATCAGCCGCTGTTCAACCAACCCAGCTGTTGAACCATTGATTCAAACTGTGCAAGTGTGACGTCATTTGTGTGACGTCATTTTTTCGCAGGAGTACCTGTCATACTTCATCACGAGCATGACGCTGCTGGTGGTGGCGGTGCCCGAGGGTCTACCACTGGCTGTCACGCTGGCTTTAGCCTTCAGTGTGCAGCGCATGTTGGCTGACAACAACCTCGTGAGGAACCTCTCCAGCTGCGAGACAATGGCGGCAGCAACGGCCATCTGCAGGTGGGCGCATGCTCTGTTTCTTCAGACTGTTTTGTTCTGTTTTTATTGTTGAGATTGTTGTTGTTGTCTTGGGTGATTTTGGGCGCATGTACTGGTTAGAAGAGACATATGTAGGTGGTGCAGTGTCAATGGAACCTGCGCAGGTGCGACTGGCAGCCATCTGCAGGTGGGCGCATGTGCTGTTGGTTTTTGGGTTTCCTAGTAGAGTTTCTGTGGGTGCGTTGGGTGTTGTCGGGCAGTGGAGTCACTTGTAGGTGTAGCAGGTTTTTTTGTCAGCGGCGCAGGTGTGGCTGGCAGCTGCAGGCATGTTGGGGAGGGTGGTGGTGGCAGGCTGTGTTTGGTGGGATTTATCGGTGACCTTGTGTGCACTTGCATATTTTGTCGGCACTATTATCGTCACAGCAGCACAGCGAAGAAGACGCCGTTGGAAAGCTTCGTCAACATAGGGTTGTGTTGGGGTTGAGTTCTGTGGCGTGTCTGTTGCTGCATTTGCTGTGCTGTGCAGTGACAAGACTGGCACGCTGACGGAGAACAACATGGCTGTGGTCAAGCTGATGGTGGGAGGCGCAACATTCAACGTCAGGCCCTCAGCACGCCCTGCGGCAGCAGCCAGCAGCAGCAACGCCAGCAGCAGCAGCCGCCAGGGCGGCAGCAGTCCATTCGGACTGCTGCCAAGAGGTACTACCGTCAGCAGCAGCAGCAGCGGTATCATCAGCCCCCGCAGCCCCACTCTGCGCAGCACCAGCAGCATTGCAGTGTCAACTGCCGGGACCGACACTGAATCAGACGAGGAGCAGTTCCCTGCCGGCAGCGGCAGCGCTGCAGCGGCGGCAGTACCTGCCAGCACCACTGCCAACCAGAATGGCAGCAGTGGCAGCAATGGCAGCAGTGGCGGCAGCTACACTAGTGCCAGCAGCGCAGGCCCGAGTGTATCCAGTGTCGATGCTGCTGCTGGTGCGTCCCAGCTCGGCAATGCAGGGCCAGGAACACGGCGCAGGCAGCAGCAGCAGGCAGCATATGCATCAGGGTTTAGGCCAGATGTGCTGACTATGGTCAGCCTTAGCTTAGATGGGGAGGCTTTGGGTCAGGAGGATAGTGTTGCTGCTTTACAGCAGCGTGTGCAGGCCGATGTGGCAGATGTGTACTGCTCGCCGGACGGCGCCACGAGTGACAACAGCGACAGCGACTTACTGCAGGCTACTGCTAGTTACATGGGCAGCAGTACTGCTGCTGGGGTGACTCTGACTACTGAGGGGCTTGAGGTTGGTGGGGAGGGCGGCAGGTGCTCACCGCGCCTCTCAAAGACCTTGAAGCAGCTCCTGGCAGACAGCATAAGCCTCAACAGTACCGCCAGCATCAGGCTGGTTGATGCTGCTGCCGATGGCAGCAGTGGCAGCGATGGCGGCGGCCAGCCCTGGCAGCAGCAGCAGCAGCAGCAGCAGGGTGCGATGGAGCCTTTGGCGTGTGCGGTGAATGGCAGTGGCAGCAGGCAGTTGGATCGCAGTGGCAACAGGACTGAGTGTGCGTTGCTGGAGTTTGGTGGGCGGCTGGAGGGGCGGCTGCTGCCTGGCTGTGGCTCTGTGGAACAGCAGCGGCGCGTCCTGCAGGTACGAAATTGACGATGTGACTTGGAGAGCATGTGAATTGACTTGGAGAGCATGTGAATTGACGATGTTTGACTTGGAGAACATGATGTGTGGGCACCTGCAATGCGCAGCCAAGCACATTGCTCCAGTCTTTTGTTTTCGGCAGCGCATGCAGTGCCTGCCTTGAACACCTCGCTTGCCTTTCCAGATGGTTGCGTTCAGCAGCACTCAGCAGCGCTTCAGCAGCCTTGTAGCCATTCGACCTTCGGTTGGACAGGACGCTTCACTGACAGCTGATGTCGCGCCTTCTCCCCCCCCCCCCCTTGCCGCCTGCCGCCATGTGTCCTCTAGGTGTTTCCCTTCAGCAGCACTCGCAATCACTTGAGCAGCCTGGTAGCTATTTCTCCGTTGGTTGAACGGGACTCTTCACTGACAGCTGATGTCGTACCCCCCCCCCCCCGCGCGTGCTGTCCTCTAGGTGTTTCCCTTCAGCAGCACCCGGAAGCGCATGAGCAGCCTCGTTGCTACGGGTCTACCGCTGGCTACTCCTGGCACTGGGGGTGTGGGCCAGCCAGCGCGGCTGTATGTCAAGGGAGCCGCGGAGCTGCTGCTGGACAGCTGCCGCCTGCAGGTGGGCCTTCTGTCTGCTTTTTGTGCATTGTTTATTCATGTACTTATGATGAGTGCAGATGAGCCCTTTGTCTGGCTCATGTGAGTAATTGTATTGAGTTTGTCTTGCTGGGCTGCCCTGCTTCATCTTTGTCTCTGGTATAAATAAAGCATGGGGTGGCACGGACCAAGGAAAACTTGGGGCCACAGATGTGCATTAGAAGATGCCTCTGGTATGGGAGCCGGGGGCGGGTGGGGTAGGGGTGGGGGCGGCTGCGCTTGACAAGGGCTGAGGCGCTGTTGGACAACCACCTGCAGTGTACAGCAGTACGCTGGGCAAGTAGTTCCAATGTGATTGTCAAGAATCGAAAGGCTGTACTGCGCATGTTCATGATCTCTAATGGCTGTTGAGCATGTTACAATCTATTGCACGAGGACATACGCCTGAGGCTGGCCTAAACACTCATCAGTCACCCCCCCCCATGCTGTTCAGGTTGCGCTGGACGGCTCCCTAGTGCCACTGCCCCAGGATCAGGTTCAGCAGCTGAAGGCGCGCTGTGGGCGTGGCGGCCTTCGGGTGCTGGCCCTAGCCTATAAGGACATGCTGCTGCAGCCGGCCGGCAACAGCACCCTCACAGCAGCAGCGGCGGGAGCAGGGCAGCAGCAGCAGCAGCAGGAGGGGACTGAGTGGCAGCTGCTTGAAGATGATGATGACCAACAGGACTTGGTTCTGATTGGGCTGCTGGCGCTGGAGGACCCAGGTGTGTGGGGTATGGGCTTTAAGAGCGGCAGCTGCTTAGTCTTGAGGGCCTTGTTGTGTGCGCATGTTGGTGGCGACTGGGCTGCTGGCGCTGGAGGACCCAGGTGTGTTGTGCAACATCATATACAGTTGCCGCTGATAAAATTGGAGCCTTGATGTCTGAATTGTGTTGTATGGGCTGTGCGCTTGAGGACCCAGGTGTGTCGTACGGGCTGTAAAAGCGGCAGCTGCTGGGTCTTGGAGGGCCTTGTTATGTGCGCATTTGGTGCTGAAGACATGTGCTGGATGCATGTGCTGAATACCTGCGCCTATTGACAGTGGTTGGCGGCTCTTTGAACCGATTGGCGAGCTGATGAGGGAGTCAGCAGCAGCAGGACCCGGCACTGATTGCGCCGCTGTCTTCCAGCCTGTGGGAGGGGAGTATGTTCTGCTGGAAAAGAACACCTTCAGGCTGATCAAAGCAGTTTTGCTCACAGGGACCGCACTCCTCATTCTGCTGTTAACAACGTTGCCGTCTTGTGCTGTGCCTGCAGTGCGTGCTGAGGTGCCTGGAGCCATCAAGGACTGCCAGCGTGCTGGCATTGCCGTACGCATGATAACAGGCGACAATGCCGCCACTGCAGCAGCCATAGCTGCATCCTGTGGCATGCTGTCCCCCGATCTTGTGCAGCAGATAGATGAGGTTCGCCAGCAGGCAGCAGCAGCCGCCGCCAGCAACGGCAACGGCAGCAGCCACAGCAACCAGCAGCAGCAGATCGAGCAGCTCAAGGAGCTGCTGGCAGCAATGGCGGCTGAGCGGAAGGCGGCTGGCAGCAGTGGCGGCAGCAGTGCTGCCGACAGCGGCAGCAGCAGCAGCGGCAGTTGGTTGGATGGTGTGCTGCAGAACCTTGGGGCAGCAGGCAGCAGCTCGCCGGACCCCGATGCTGGAGCCGCACTCATGAGTCGCACGGTGAGTGATTCTGGTTGTCATGAGGAAAGACACAGCATGAGGCTTTGGTATATGAGAGAGTGCTGCAGGTTTGCCTCCTGTGCTTTATAGGTACTGGCGATGTTGTTACAGCAGCACAGAATCAGCAGGCCGTTCCCTTGACTTGACAAACAATAAAGAGGGGGCAGCATGCCGGGAAGGTCATGGGCATGGTGGCGCGCTTAGCTGTCGCATTTGCTAGTACACTGACGTCGCATTTGCTAGTGCCTTCACAGAAATGACACACAAACACAGTTGCTTGGCTTAGAAACGCTGATCAACCTACAACAGAATTGAAGGTGGCAGGCGCCAAGTCTCACGCCCCTGCTGTCTCCCCTGCTGCCCCCCTGCATCAGGCCCCCGACCCTCATCTGGCGGTGCTTGAGGGCCCAGTGTTCCGTGCGCTGGTGCTGCGGCCAGACGGCTCAACAGACCTGGAGGCATTCTCGGCCCTGTGGCCCCACATGCGCGTGATGGCACGCTGCACGCCAGCAGACAAGTTCACGCTGGTGCAGGTGAGGAGGGAGTGATTACGTAACTGTGTGATGAGTGCTCTGTGTGCAGGTGTGAGGCCCCCGCCATACCCCGTGTGTGGTGACAACTCTTCCTTGATGTTGATCAATCAGTAATTGGATGTTACACAGAACATCGCCCGTTTGGGGAGCCAACAAAAGGCTCATTGGGCAAAAGCAACTCTGAACCGAAACAAAGTGACTAACCACACCAACCGTCCTTTCCATTTTGGATCCATCAATGTCACCCCTGTAGCTCTGAAGCTCAAGAGCTCATGCCAGCCATTGAAGATAGGGCATACCCAATGCCCCATGCTTGCCAACAGCATCATCCTGTGTTGTCACCCGCCACCATGTTGTCACTGACCACGATGTGACCCGTTGATCTGCGTCGCCGGCCAATTGCACCAGGCTGTAAAGGCGCTGCGGCCGTCGCGGGCGCTGGCATTTGGTGTCAGCGTCACTGTTGGACTGCCCTGGTATTTTGTTCTGTAGACTTGCATGTGTCCTGTCAGCTGACGCTCACACACACAATGCCTTCCTTACCTCCCAACTTTCAAACCTGATTACCACAGGGGAACACCCTGGCTTCCCGTACTAGCGTCATTGTTTGACGATCTTTGCAGGGCGGATCTTAGTAAGCATGCATCAGTGCGCATGCACTCCCTCTTCTGACACATGCCGGCGCTGTCTCGACAACCCCATCACAGGCTGTGAAGGCGCTGCGGGCGCGTGGGGAGCTGATGGAGACGATTGCGGTCACTGGTGATGGTACCAACGATGCGCCAGCCCTGAATGCAGCTGATGTTGGCTTTGCTATGGCCGCTGGTACCTCCATAGCCAAGGATGCATCCGACATCCTGCTGCTGGACAACAACTTCAGGTGGGGCAGGGGGGGTGGGAGTTGAGGGCCCCAGCACCCAGTTGATGAAGTAAGCCAGTTGATTATTTAGCAGACAACTTGGCTTGAAGCCTGGCAAGTCTCTCTTACAAGGGGGCAAAGGTGGGGTTCAACCCCCACCCTCAAGTCATCAACCCGACGTTCAAAGCAGGTTGTGTGAAGCCCTTCCCAGCACCGCTCCCAGTCCTGCTCATGCTAAAGCTTTGCCGCATGGTCTGTTGACAGGTCCATCGTATGTCTCGTCCCATTCACTGCCTCACTGGCTTGCTCACACGTCGTCCACACCACATTGTTTTGCTTCCTGCTTCCCATTACTGTAACTGCTGCTGCTGCTGCTGCTGCCGCTGCTGCTGCTGCTGCTGCTGCTGCTGCTGCTTCAGGTCCATCGTGTCTGCCGTCAAGTGGGGCCGCAACGTATACAGCAGCGTCACAAAGTTCCTGCAGTTCCAGCTGACCGCCAACGTGGTGGCGCTGGTGACGGCAGCAGGTGGTGCCCTGGCGCTGCGCTCCTCACCCCTGTCGGCGGTGCAGATGCTGTGGGTGAACCTGATCATGGACAGCCTGGCCAGCCTGGCTCTGGCAACTGAAGCACCCACAGGTAGGGTAGACCCTGACCATTATGACGATTACGTAGACGAGCCTGCAACAACGTGTGGTCTCCTTTGAAAACGTTTGCAGGGCAGCATGGGCGCAGAGCTGAGGACTTTAGGGGGCAGGTGGTGACGAATTCGACTGGAAAGTTGCCGACCAGATGGTAGCCAAGCCTTATTGTGTGCATTTACTGCCGCAGCCGCCTCTTGAAATGATGCCATCAGCACCCACATCTGCATATAAATCCAAACATTGACTGTCCTGCTGCCGCAGAAAACATGCTGGACGAGCCCCCTCGTGTGCATTCAGTGCTGCCGCCGCCAATTGTAACGATGCATCAACACCTCAACTTGCACTTAACCAAACATCGACTGTACCGCTGCCGCAGAAAACATGCTGGACGAGCCCCCTCGTCAGCGTGACGGCCCCATCATCACCCCCACAGTAGCCAAGTCCATCGTAGGCCAGGCAGGCCTGCAGCTGACAGTCATGGCAGCCCTTCTGGGCCCCATGGGTGATGCCCTCACGCACCACACACCCACCGTCGCAGATGCAGCGGCAGCAGTGGCGGGGGCAGGGGCAGCAGTGGCGGATGCGGCTGTGGCTGTGGGTGTGGATGGTGCTGCTGCTGCTGCTGTTGTTGGCGGTGTTGATCGCGTGGAGCAGTACACGTTGGTGTTCAACAGTTTTGTGATGATGCAGCTGTTCAACCAGGTGAGGGAGGCTGCTGCTGCTGCTATGCATCATATGTATCATGCATATCGTGCTGTCGTTGGCATCGTTGGGGATGTCATGATGGTGTGTTTGCTCTGCTGCCTCCTGCTGTGCCGCCTGGCTTGTTTTGTTCACAACACATGGGTTTTGCTACATCGGGGAGTGTGATTGGATTTGCTGCAGCTACTGCTATAAGCTGACTCTTCCTGCCTTTTGGCCTGCCTGCCCGCCCGCCCCCCTGTGTCTTGTGTTGTTGTACCTGTGCAGTTGAACAGCCGTAAGATCCATGACGAGCCCAACGTGCTGGAGGGTCTCAGCCAGCAGAAGCTGTTCCTTATCATACTGGGCCTGGAGCTGGGGCTGCAGGTGGGTTTGCCTGTGTCGAGTTGTACTATACTGTACTGAACTGCATGGTACTGTACTGTACTGTGCTGTACTGTACTGTACTGTACTGTACCTTACTGTAATGTTTGTTGTACTGTTCAGTGTCAGTGAGCGGGGTGGGTTCAGCAGCAGCCGACTGTTGTGGTGCTGATGTAATGTGTGGACAAACACATTGGTTAAGCATTGGAGCCTGACCTTGAACAGCAAGGTTGAATGGGTTGACTGGGTTGAATGGGTTGTGTGCGCATGTGTGGCTCTGTATGGTGTGGATGGTGGGGCTACGGCCAGCTTCCTGCACAGGCTTGACTACATCATCGAGCCATTGTTGGAAGCTGGCAGGTGCCACCATCTTCACTCTACAAAGACACACACGTACACCAGACATTCAAGCTTGCCGATCATGAACACGAACATCGTATAAAAAAATGTGCCAAAACCTGCACATCCGGCAGGATCTAGTCAGTTTGGGCTTTGGTGATGCTTGGATCGCTGGGTAACAGCTGGGGTGGGCATCAGTCCCAGGCGCGCCCTGCATAGGCTCAGTCTGCCGCTGACGCAATGCCCCTGACTGTAGCTGATGTGCTGCTGCTGTTGCTGGCTGCAGGTCGCTATTGTTGAGGCAGGCGGCCGTGCGTTCAGCACAGTGCCGCTCAGCGCCACTCAGTGGGCCGTGTGTGTTGGTTTCGGAGGCCTCACACTCCTGCTGCGGCAGGCGCTGCGGCTAGTGCCTACAGAGCCGCCACCACCCAGCAGCCCTGGCGGCAGCACTGGCAGCAGTGGCAGCAATGGCAGCAGCCGCCGGCAGCAATGGCAGCAGGGCGCTGTGGCAGCAGCGGGCGCGGCGGCGCAGGCGGCGGCTGCACTGCCGATGCGTGGGTTGAGGCTTGTGAAGGGGGCTGCCGCTGCTGTGGGGGGTCGGCTGAGTGGCGGGAAGGCAACAGCAGCAGTAGGGCAGCAGGACGCGAGCAGCTTGCAGCGAGAGCCTGCTCGCCGATGATGCCGTAACAATAAGGTCATGAGGGTGAGGCATATGGCGCATGTGCCAATTTGTGGTTGGCTACACCCCCTGCGACAACTCAGGGTGTGAGTGATGCTTGTACTGCCGACTTGTTTGTGTGAGGTGTGCAACGAAACTTCATATGTGTCACTGCGATGGCACGTGTTCAGGGCATTTTGCAAGGGCGCCTGCTTGCCCATCAGTTTTGCATCCCCAGTTGCAAGGTTCCGCATGCGTGGTGATTGTTGGGCTGACAGTGGCATTGATTTGCACGGGCCGTGTGGGGTTTTGGGCGGCTGGTGTGTGCCTTTTTGACTGGCGTTGTGTGTGTGTGGGGGGGGGGCACCAGCACCGCATGCTGGCATGTAGGGACCTTGTGCTGGGGTTGAATGCAGGAGGTGTTGGTGTTATCAAGGATCAACAGAAGTTATGCAGCAGCAGCAGCAGCAAGGGTGTCACCGACTTGGGGTGTTTCATGCCTGTACATGCATGCAGTACTAGTGATGTGCCGTGTGGTGTACTGCTTGCCTTTTTGGGTGGCAGTCAGCACGCAAACCTCCGCTTCTCCCTCTCAACTTTTCAGGCCCACCCCAGGCAGCAGGTAGTGAAATCACAGCTGGGTGGTACTTGGTGCAACAAATGTGTGATGGGCGTGTGTGCGAAAGGTAGCCTACTCCAGCATTTGTGTGTGGCAGGGTGCCCAGTCAGGCCCGCAAAGAGATTTGCTTGGCCCCTGTGTACTTTGGGTCATGTTTTGGGGTCATGTTTGCATGTTGCGTCACCTGCAAGGCTGCGTGCAGATGCATATGCCTGGCTACTGTTTGTGTCTGACGCACCTGCCCTGCCATGTAGTCATGTCCATCCTTACTACTACTTCCATCCTGCATCACCACAAACATGTTCAGGTTTTGCAAGGCGCCGTGTTGCGGCAGGGCAACAGCACCCGTACCGATACTTCGCTTGGGCGAAGTGGTTGGCGCAACGGTGTTGTGTGTTATGCGTCCCATGCTAGGCTTGCAAAGCCTACTAGTCTAGGGCCTACCAATAGTAGGGCCTATGGTTCTTTTTGGATTGTTTGCAAACAGTCCAACGCATTTGCGTGCTTTTTGCTTTGGTGTTGCAGGTCAGGGCCGGTGACAGCTGTCTCCCTGGTCGTTTGAACGCAGGGTTGCGTGCAGGGTTCTTCTGTGCTTGGCATGTGCTGGGCTTTACTTCTTATGTTTCAGCGTGCTTTTTCTCGCGCTTTGGGACTGCTTCCCAGCCACACATGGCTGGGCAGTAGCTTTTTGAGTCTCTTTTGGGAACAGCTCGGGTCAGTTGCCGCACTGCTTTGGCTGGCACCGGGCCTGTGCCAGGGCCCTAGGGCTCTCTCATAACAGCCCTGGTCAGGGTTCAGGGTTTTGCGAGCTGTGTCTGAGTGGCCTTATTCATGCCATGCTGCACTGTGGGCTGTGGCCTCCCTGTAAATATCCATGTGCAAGCCGTGGCACTCCATGTTGCCAGCAGGGTCTAATATGTGGCTGGTCAGCATGCGCCCAGCTTTGTTGCTCAGGAGATGGGTTGGCAGTGTTTAGGGCGCGGTTTTTCTTTCACCAGGGGGGGCGTAACCCACCGGCGGGGCGCTGTTGCCACGTTCAGTAGGGATGCCCGATGAACAGGCCCGGGGTTGGTAAGTCCTTTTCAGGTGGCTGTTGGTGTCTGCTCAGGGTGGCACCTTGACTTGATCTGTTATTGTAACAACAAGCAACTTCAAGAGTTTGTTGGGGTGTCTGCTCACCCGTACTCCCCCTCGTGAGATGCAGAGGGTGACTGTGTTGAAAGTGGTTATTGCGAGGAAGTATGCGACCTACAGTAAGGCAGAAAGCAGTAGGTATTTGATCAAGGGCAACACTGGAGTCTCCACAGCGCAGCAACCTTTGGCAGCCCCACTCCACAAGCGACTGAGCTGACAGGAACTCGCCACCAAAGCTCAACTGCCCTGGTTGAAGTCAAGACCACACCCCGCTGCTGTTGTTGCCGCTGCAGCCTGATCGCCTGATCGCCCTTGCAGGAGCCAAACAAGGCTCAAAGGGCATAGCACTCCTCAAGAGACACATGCACCGGGCAAAAACAAAGCCACCTGAATATTAACCTGCCGCAGATTGAATCTGCAAAGCAACATGCTGCACTTGCAAGCCGATGCATCTCGTGACAGGCCTCCCAGCTGCAGCCCGGCAGAAGGCCATGTGACGCAAACAGAATGAAACATGGTGCGGCACCTGCAAGCCAAAGCAGCTGCATGGCACTCCTCTCACCAGGACCAACCATTAGTCCTGTTGAACAGGGTGTCACACCAGTGCGGCCTCACTTACAATGCACCGTGCGGCATGGCATGCTCGAACAGACATGGCGTGGGGCGTCTGCAAACCCGGTGGTACCCGCATACCCACACACTGTACATCAGGGTGCTTCTCTGGCCCTGCTGGTGCAGCAGACGGCGCCTGGGTTGCACGCGGCGTGCTGCGCTGATTGCATGGCACCCACCAGCATGCCATACTATGTGTGCATCACATGCAGCCGCTGGGTAGGCCCCAGCCACCTCGGCAGCAGCACCGCGGTGGCAGTAGCACCGGCCCTGCACCCCCCCCCCCGCAAATGCCACTGTTTGGTGGTGCTTGGGAATTCTGCGCTTGCAGCTGCTGAGCTGCAGATGTTTTGGGTGTTTATATCCAATTTTGGGTGTTTATAATGTCTGATAACACTGCTTGGCATGTTCACTCTCAGTCAAGCTGTAACACTGACGCACGTCAAGCATTTCAGAAGGAGGACGGGGGGAGAGAAAGGGGGGGGGGTGACAGGGGGCAGGGATAAGTTACTGCGAGCCTTGAAACCACTGAGTGGCCGCCTTTTTTCATATGGTGCCTGTCCCAGGCGAACCTGGGTCACAGGCAGGCGGTCAGCCCCTGTTACAGGACATCACTCCGCCAAGTTGTTTTTCCCCGAGTGCTCCGAAAGAGGGAATGGATAGATGAGTGGGCTTGCTTCCACTGTCACTGCCGCTGCTGGCTGGCAAGCCATGATACAAAACACATCACACCTGCAGCTGCTGCCCTGGGCAAGGCACACCCAGAGTCAAGCAGTGCGTAGCTTTTGCTGCCCCTTATGTGTGGCAAAGGGACAGCAGCAGTGATGTGGCAGGGGCAACCCCTGGACGGGTACACCGCAGTGTCCCTACCGCTCCGGAGGAGGCAGCCCAGGAGCATCCTACAAACGAGCCCTGTTCAACTGCTTCTAGATTCCCCCTATGGGCGGGCCTTGCGCTTGCTCTTGCCTTGCACTCGTGCTTGTGACGACAGTAGAGCAGTAGAACAGGGCGGCTCTGCTTCTCGGCATGTAGCGCGAACTCTTCGGGAAGAGATAATGTGCCTGCAACAACAAAGGGTGAGCCAACCCGCACCTGAGGGAAGACCTCTGGTTTGCCGCGCTTGCTCTTGCGCTCGTTCTCTTGCTTGCGCTTGCTCTTGGAGGTTGCTTCAGGGTACAACTAAGCACTCGGAGCTCAGCACAATTGTGGGTGGGAGCGGCCAGCTGTGAGGGGATGTGGGGGGGGGGGGGCGAGCGGCAGTTCCTTGTAACAATGGTCAGTTGATGACAAAGGCGCACGGATGGCAGCTTTGTCCTTCAATTTTCGATTCACAGTACTTCCAGTATGGTTGAGGTCATCGCATGCTTCTGCTGACAGTCACGATTTGGCCGCCAAAGTTTCTGATGCAACCGTCGTCCAGGATAAGCTATACATCTGGCGATACCATGCAGATACAATCACAGTTAAGGCCTTTCTGAACATATCTCAAACCTGATCTTCCACCCAGGAATGTCCTGCTGCGCCGTGTAGCACTTTCAACCCAAGAAACCCAGTCACACTGCACAAGCCAAGCAGTGGGCTCAGGGTGCTACAGGTGCCGTCTGCATGCTCCACCATGTCACACCCATTCACCCAATCACCCAAATTTGGGTTGTGACAACAGTGTTCAAACACTGGCAACAGCCAAGCCATCTGCTGCAGCTGCTGCCAGGCAGCACTGCTGCTGTCATCTCCCCCCCCCCTGCCTTGGGGCCCCGGATGACTAACGGCCGCCGATTCGCTGGCAGTCCATAAATATACTGAGCACAATACAGACACTCTGTCCCAAGCACAGCCACACAACAATCTTACCAGTATCACCATAGATCTCCACACAAGCACACTGCTGCTCATAACAGCACACCCCCACAAGCCCATCACGTGCGCGCACCCGCAGAGTACCTCAGCACTGCCAGTAGATCCCCAAACACACCAGCTGCTGTGACATCCGCCCCCGCCCCAGGCCCGCGGATGACTAACGGCGTCTGCGCAGAGTACCGCTCCGTAGTGAACACTATCATGTTCTCCGAGCCGGAGAGCTGCGCAAACGGATGGCTTGATGGGTAATTCTGCACGCTGACACTGGCTGTGCCTGCGACCATGTCGACCTTGCCGACGTAGCGCATCACACAGCCAGCGTTGGCGGCGTCGGCAGCTTTTGCAGCCATGTCAGCATCGTACTGCGGCACACAACAGCGGTGCAGGGACAAGTGTGCAGGCAAACAGCTTATAACTAATTTGCATTGCATTGCAAGGAAGGTGGTGTGGATGCGCAACATAACGATGGATAGACGCTACTTGTGCTGCTTGCAGTCGTCATCGACCAGCTGTCATCACACAGATACCTACAGTTATCAGCAACGTGAGACAAAAGCTGCCACCGGCAGAACACAAAGGTGCTGGCAGCATTTCACTACCAGCCTTATCGGAAAAATGCTGGGCTGCAGGAAGAGCACATGTGGTGCACAGCACACCAGCACACCCCCTCAGGTGCAGGCAACCCTCATCTGCAGCAGTCACTGTCACAGTACTGACTATCACTGGCAGTGCCTTGCTAAGACTGCAGGAAGAGCACAGCACGCCCCAACTGTATTGTTTCACCCCAGCAGCTGCAGGTACCCCTTTTACCTGTGGCAGCTGCTGCATGAAGTCCGTGACTGACAGTCCCTGCAGCGGTTGTGGCACCAAGCTGGACACCTGCAGGTCTGACAGGCCCAGCTGCAAGCCACACTCACGCGCCAGGATCACTACCTTGCGGGCGACGTCAGCACCTGCAGCAGCAGCAGCAGTAGCAGCAGCCGCCAGTGCATGATGAGGGGCAGCAGGACCAGCAGCAGCAGCAGCAGCAATGAGCGAGCAGCAGAATGAAAAGACGTAGTGTGTGGGCAGAAAGAAGTTCAGCAGATCAGAAGACAGCAGCAACAACGCGATGGCAAGGATGTGCTCTGTACAACCTGCCTCGCGGTCACCACCACACACCCCACCCTGCGCACCTGAGAGGTCATCCCGTGGGTCCGGCTCTGTGTAGCCCAGCTGCTTGGCCTGTGACACTACATCACTGAAGGCGTCTCCTGGCCTGTATGCATAGGCGAACAGCGGTTGAAAAGCAATGGTGGACAGCCATGTGGCGACATGCTGTTATAACCAGTGCAAGTACTGCTGGCTAGGGTCGTCGATGGCCCAACCATGTTGAGCTGTATTGAAGTGAACTGATCTGAACTGAACTGAACTGTACTGGGCTGTGCTGACTGTACCCCAACGTAACTGTCCCTGATGAATTTCCCAGTGCTGAAGTTCATTACCTGTATGTGTTGAAGAGGTAGCTGAGAGTGCCGCTGAGAATGCCCTCTATGCTGACCACCCTGTCACCACTGTCTAGAAGGTTTTTCAGGGTAGATATGACTGGCAGGCCGGCACCCACTGTGGCCTCATACATCCAGTGCTTGCCTGCATAGGTTATTGGGGGGGGGGGGGAGGGGGGGCCAGGGAGGGGGGAGGATGAAGTTGTCATGACAGACTATTGTGGTTGCAAGCACGGGGCCAAACATGGCCTGATACACCCAGTCTTTGCCTCCAACACAAGATAAGGATACCCTCTATGCTGACCACCCTGTCACCACTGTCCAACAGGTTCTTCAGGGTACTGATGACTGGCAGGCCTGCACCTACTGTAGCCCCATACATCCAGTGCTTGCCTGCATTAGTGAGAGGAGGGGAGGGGGGAGGGGGGGAAGAGGGGGGGGGGGGGTGTGAGGTCGGCATTGCAGACTACTGGGGGTGCAAGGGCGGGGCCAGGTGTGGAGTAAAACATCCAGTGTCTGCCTTTCACACAATACACAACAAGGTGAGTATACAGGCTATGCTGACCACCTGTCACCACTGTCCAGCAGGTTCTTCAGGGTGGGTGCCCACTGTGGCCTCATGCATCCAGTGCTTGCCTGCAGGAGTTGAGAGAAGGGGGGGGGAGGGGGAGGAGGGGGGGGATGGGCAAGGGAGGGGGGAGGATGAGGTTGGCATGGTGACTGTTTGATTGCAAGGGTGGGGCCAGATGTGGCCCAACACATCCAGTGCTTGCCTGCGAGACAAGACAGGGATGCCCTCTATGCTGGCCACCCTGTCACCACTGATCAGAAGAGTTTTGGGGAGATGACTGGCAGGCTGGATGGAGGGGGGGGGGGGTTGGCATGGCGGACTGGGGTGGAGGACGGGGCAAGAGACGGCCTGGCGAACTTGTGTGGACGCAAGGCGCCACAAGGTGTGGCTTCATGCATCCAGTGCTTGCCTGTAAACGGTATGTAGCCAATGCACGTGGTGAGAATGGTTGGGGTTAGAGCAAGGTGCACCCCGTGAGGGGGCAAAAGTGCAGAGGCCATCAGTAATTGCTGTGGTTGTATTTGGAATGTCAGAGGCAACAATCCAAATCCAACCACAGCAGTCACTGATGGCCTCTGCACTCTTTTCCCCTCACCTTGTCCCACCGGCCACGGTTGTGCTTTTTCGCAGCTGGTATATGTCATGGGGGTCATTGCCCCCCCCCCCCCCCCCCGACACGGCCCAGCCTGACCTGACGTGACATGTGCTGTGCTGCAGGTGCCGCAGCTGTGTGTAGCGCTTGCCCCCCCCCCCCCCCACACACACACACCCACTGCCCCAACCTGACCTGTGCTGTGCTGCAGCTGCCGCAGCTGTGTGTAGCGCTGCAGGGGCCCACTGCCCAGCTGCTTGTTGGGTGTGATGATATGAAGGCCCAGGTCCCCCAGCCAGTGGGTGTAGTGCTGTGGGAGGCTGTCTGAGGCAGTACAGTCCAGCAGTACACCAGCTGCTGTACCGCTGTACGCTGCGACGTGCTGTGCCAGGGCCTCAGGGTCTGCTGGGACACCCTGCATGATAGAGGGAAGCGGCACAAGACATCACAAATGATGGATATGATCAACCAACCAGCCTTTGCTGCAGAACCAGCCAGTTGAGGATGTTTGAGGATTTTTTGAGGATTTTTTTGAGGATTTTTTTGCTGAGAGGGTGTGATGCTGCTGCAGGTTGATGTGTGGTGCTGAGAGAGTAAGAATGAAGGGAAGGGTGCTGCCAAAGCCCCGGGGCCTGTCGAAACACCCTGCATGATGGGGTGGGCCATCCCCGGTGGAATACTAATGAGAGGGGAGGGCAGTATGGGAGGAAGCCCTGACACGTCCGCTAAAAAAATTTGAATTTCAAATTTGCTGGGAACCTTACATACCATTTGGATGACCTGTTTGCATTACGAGGGCGTGCGGTACAGCAGACTTGGCCCACAGCCAGCCAGCTGCTTGGCTTGCCGCTGAACACGCCGGCAGCCGCTCTGGCATTCTGCTGCAATTGCTGGTGCTAGTGTTGGTGATGCTCTGTTGCTGAGGGGCGGTTATCAAAGCAACCCCTTTGTTCAATAGCTGCTGCGACTTCATGTAAAATACTGAGATGTGATAAAAGAAAAATGAAAGAGGATGTAAAGTACCCTGGCGAGACAGCAGGCACTTACTTCAGCCAGTGCTGTGCGGTACAACAGACTTGGGCCTACCGTCAGTCAGCTGCTTGGCTTGCCGCTAGACAAGCTGCTAGCTATTGTCAGATTGCTGCGTATGCGTGTTCATGCTCTGCCGCTGAGAGGCGGTTATCAAAGCAACCCCTTTGTTCAATAGCTGCTGCAACTGGATGTATGATACTGAGATGTGCGAAAGGAAAAGAAAAAATAACGAGGATGTCAAGTACCTTAGCAAGCCAGCTGCCACTTACTTCAGCCAGTGCTGCTTGCCAGTCTGTTCCCTGCAGCGGTGTGTCACTGAGCAGCATCTTGCGGGAGTTGCTGACTGCAACCACGTGTGTAGCTACGTTCAACCGCTCCCGAAGATAGGCCGTCTGTAGTCAAAAATGGGGTTTTGAGCATACAGGACATATCAGGACACAGGTACAGGTCAACTACTGCTGCTGGGCCAGCACAACAGCAGAGCCATGTCACTGCAGATTGGTTGCAAACCAGGAGCAGATTGCCAACCTGAGCGTTGATCTGACTCATCAACGCTTTCCCTATGAGTCCGACGCCGAATAGACCCACTGCAACGGACGTTGTTGCCGGCTGCATGGTAACTGTGGATCACCTCAGATCACTGACACTTCTGTGGATAGTATGAGCCTTCCGCACTGCAGGACTCTCAGACAAACCTGATGCAATCGATCTCAGACAAAAATTGCGTAATGCACTGCTTGGCAAGGCTTGAAAGCAGGGATGCCCAACCAGGTTTTGACTGTGCGACAGGTCACGGCTCCACAGTGGTCAACAGCTGTGTTGTAGTAAGATCGCAGAGGCTGAAGCTGCCGTGTCTGTCAACGAAAAGAAGTGTTTAGTGATGCATATGCATGTGCAGCTGAAGCTAGACAAGCTTTGGGGCCCCCCAACCCATGGCTCACTCAGTGACTGTGACATGAAGGTGAACAGCTGTGGTCTACCGGACTTTCTGCAGAGCCAAGCAATCTGTGAATCTTTGTAATGCAGCCAGTTGCATGGAGTCTGTGCATTACATAAGAATTTGCTGCCCTGTGACAAGGCCTGCGAGGCAAGTGCTGCATTAGGTGAGCCGGTGCTGAACAACCAGTGCTGAACATCGCCTGAGGCACAGCAACAACAGCAACCTGAGGCATGCCGTGACTGCTGACCCTCCTATCTCCTGTCTTGTTACAACACCCACACAGGCCACTTTGCAAGCTTAAGCTCGCCACCCCTATTTTCAGTCAGTGTAGCCAGAGCAGCAACACCGCGGTGAATAGCTCCATTGCTGATGGTGTTGATTGATACAACATCCAGGCATTACCAGCTGTCCAGGTGCTTGCCACATGCACACCCCACCAGACAGCTGCAAAAGGCTTTGCAAACAGAGCTTAGTCATGGTACAGACCCAGTACTAGTCACACAGTTTGTTTGCACAACCAGTGGGCCTGTCCCTCAGGCCCTGCCAATGTGGGGTGGAAATCGGTCCAGCAACCTGCCATATGCACTTGCAAGTAAGCAGGTGCGCCTCAGGCTGGACGCCCTGATTGCATGCGCCGACCAGGGTAAAAGATGGTCTGATACAACCTTTAAAACACTTTGCAACAAGCTCAAAACGGCTGTGAACCAGCCAACCAGGGAACGATAACCCATAAGGGTTGAAGGTGGCCGCACAGCACCAATCCTCGGATGCCGAGGCCCATGCGAGCATGTATGTGAGCATACAGGTACAGTTGCAAACGACCACGGAGTAACGAATGCCTCAATCTACTTGGCATGTGCTGCGCAGCCCTGGCATGCATGCATATGTGTTGTGGTGCAGGCTGACAGGCAGCGCCATGCACACCCACTGCAGTTATGTACACGTACTGCAGCCACCTCACAAACAGCCTTGTAGGGCTGGCAACTGCACTGACACCTGCAGTCCCCCGCCCCTACAAGAAGCACCACACACTCCCAAGGCAGCAAACGCCCAAGATTCGTTGCTCTTGATGCAAGCCACGCTCACGCACAGCTCACAATGAAGCCGTAGTACTCAATTGAAGTGCCGTAGCTGATGAAGGGTCACCCTGATGAAGGGTCACTCCTGAGGAGCCCCCCGCCAAACAAGGGGCCAAAGGCTCCATGTAACCCAACCTTGTGACTCATCAGCCTGGGGCCTGGTCACACACACTGTCTAGCAATATCCACAAACACACCACAACCGTCACTTTTGATAAGCTTGAAACAAGCTGCATGGTTGTCACGCTCCGTAACAGTCAGGGCCCAACACAGGTTCATCAGAACAAGCTACTGTCTCACAGGCAGCAGCACTGGCTGCTGCGCAACAGCCCCTCACTCAACTCACACCACAACTATAACAATAATAATATAATATAATATAATATAATATAATATAATATAATATAACATATTATACACATATATATATATATAATATAACAATATAACTATAACACCACAAACCTGCCAGTCCTTACCAGCGTACACCAACTCGGGTGTCAGCAGCGGCAGAGTTGGCGCTGCTGCTGATGGCGGTGGTGCGCCTCATTTGCTACAAGCCTCATGCGTTCAAAAATTGGTACCAAGTGCCAGTGCTGCCCAGGTTACCTTACTACTCCTCCAGGCTGGCTGGCAGCTGCTTGACCGCACGGATGACATAATCCGTGCAACTGATCGCCCTGAAGCAGTCATAGTCCTGGTATCGTACCTGGCTGTGCGGCAGGTAGCCAAAGACGGGCAGCAGGTGCTGGGACACCACGTTGGTAGCATCTGCCACGATGCTGCTGCAGCCTGCCTGCTTGGCGGCATCCATGGTTGCCTGCACCACCTTCCTCAAGTATCCCTTGTTCATGTGGCTGCTGTGGGTGCCCCACACCAGATTGAGGGCGACTGCCTGATTATCACAGGGAAGATCTGGCAGCGAGTCCAGTAGCTGCATCAGTGGATCAAACATGGCGCTCTCCTCTAGCTGCACTGACACGTACTGAGTGTATGGGAGCGCGAGAGACACGGACATGATGGGGTTTGAATCGTCTGCTGTAGCTTCCATCATGAAAGACATCCCGCTGGAACAGCAAGCATGTATGAGAGGGTCAAACTGTTGCACCCAGCTGGGAACTGTTGCACCCAGTGCCTTGCACATTGGCTCATGACTGCAGAACACCTGAGCTGTGAAAAGACACACGGCGTCCTTGTCTTGTGATGTGATTGCTCGCAGCATCTGGACTGGGTTGCAATTGCTGTGCTGCTTCAAGGGAGCGAGAGAAAGGGAGAGTGCTGAGAGTGACAGCAACGTAGTTACAACGGATTGCTGCAGCCAGTTAGCAGGTTTTGATGACTCGGATTGAGCGATTTCAAGCACAAAGCGTTGCAGGTATCTGTATCGCGGTTGGGACCGAGATGTACTACTTCTCAGTAGAAGGAGACGTTGGGGTGGGATTCATGGCGATGTTCCCGCGCGCGGTACCACCCGGGTCACCGCCCTCAAAGGTACCATGTTTTCGCGACTGACTTGAGAATTCATGATAAGAAAGATGCACTAAGTTACATTTGACGATGCATCGACTGGTCAAGGTGCCAAACTGCAACAGCACTAGCAGTGAGTGGCAATCAAGTGCTGTCAGCTGACAGGAGTGCACTCAGTTGGGTGCACAGGATGCAATTCGACTGTAGCACATAACGCAGGATATCGGGATCATAAGGACACACAGGGATTGGGGACCCTGCAGCAGCTGCTTCTGTTTAAGGGCATGGAGATGTCATCTGTGACTCATGACTTGGGATCAAGTACCCAGACCAACCCAAGGCCTGGTCTGATGCATCGAGGCGAATGTGGAGTAGTTGAGCCGAAGCCACCCCTGATCACCTTGTCTCTGAAAGCACTCTCACACCATTTCGGTTCCTTTGGTACTGCTGTTTCATACATGTTGCTGTTGCACAACGCAGCCAAGCTGCACACATGGAAACTGCATGTAACCCTTGCAGTGAGAACCCACATTTGGAAGCAACCCCAAGACACCATGCGGGCTTGTTCAAGTGTGTTCCTGTCACATCCTGATACAAACTTACACCGCTGAGTTGTTGCTCACCGAGCTGTTACTGCCATGACTGAACATGTGGCCCTGGTACATAACAGCAGTCAGTGCAGATCGGCTCGGCAAGATCGGGCCAGTCATGGCAGGGTCCTTCCAGATCACGTGCCACAATGCACAGACATCTGTCACCGCCAACAAGCACACCCACAACACAGCAGTGGTGAGCAGGGCTGGCCCCTACCCCTCCTCCGCCCACACAATGCTGCTCACACACACGCAGTGGCCAGCTCTAAATGCCCCAGGGTGTGCTGCCGCCGTCACAGAGCACAAGCCTGAAACGTGCCATGCAGCCCTGTGTCTACACACGGCGCACAACCACTTCTGCCGTGACATGAAACAGCCGTCAACACAACCAAGCAGAGACCAGTACTGCTTTGTAACACAGGACGGCCAAAAATATGATACAGGGGCGCTGCTGCATCTGTGGACACACACAGATAGACGCAAGTACCCAGATGCACCCAGAAAGGAACAAGGTCGAGTGCCCTCACAGCCCCAGGCTGCTAGGAGCAAACACAGCACCCCTCAAACACTGAGACGGCCTCTTCTGGGCACCACACCATGCAACAGTGTGCATTTGGTGCAACAGCTGCAAGCTGCGAGACCCACAGGCCACCAAACTGCAACTGCTGCTGCTACACAGCCAGCTGCATGTCAAATAAGTCTGTTGGGCCAACAGCAGGCACTCTCTGTATGGAGACTCCAGGGTCGCATCCACTCCTGTGCTGCTGTTGTCGTGCTTGCAGGACAGCAGTCCTGTAACCACCTGGCTGTTTGCAGTGCTGCTCTTTCGCTGCTGCTGCATCGCTCCTCGAGGCAACTTCTGTTGTTGCTGCTGCTGCTGCTGCTGCAGCACATACAGCCATGGCTGCTGGGCCCACATTCAGCAGCAGTGATGGCACCACTGCTGCTGCTGCTGCTGCTGCTGCTGCTGCTGCAGAGAGTGAGTTGAGTGCTGGCTCACAGCTCTGGCGCAGGCATCTGTGTTGGCAGGATGCCGAAGCGCTTCTTGCAGGTGATACGCTCCCTGCTGAACTTGTCATCTGGGGAGAAGCGGGCTGGGTGCGCCGACTTGGTGGGGGTGCCGTCAGGCCCGATTTTCTGCACACATGGCAAGAATATGATGATCACAGGTGGTTGTTGTGACCTCCATACCCCTAGAAAGGTGCTGAGCATGGCCCCAGCACCAGTGGCACGGCAACTTGGGCCTGACCAGGGCCTGACAACTGCAGCTTGCTGGAGCGGCAGCATCACTGTGCTTGAGCTTCGAACGGGGTTGCGATCAAGTGCTGATCCATGGGCCTCAAACATGTGTCAACACCAGCAGTAGCCACTAGCTGCACTGGTCACGCAGCTCACCTTCAGTGTGTAGGTCCTGTTGCCCTCATCGTCCTCGTAGTACATGAGATACATGTTGAAAGAGTGTTTGTGAGTCGAAGGGGCTTGCAGCCAATTACAGGGTGTCGGGGGCTGCTGTTGCTGCTGCTGCTGTTGCTGCTGCTGCCGGGGAGGTAGTGACAGCGCTTGGCTACAGAACGCGCGTTAACGGAGTTCAAAGATGCTTAGAACAAGACGGTTCGCGCCTTGCATACACAGCACGGAGTACACTAACATATGAGTAACTTACCGTTGGAATTGAAGGGTCCAGAAGGGGCAAACGAGCGAGTGAGCAATTGTGAACGATCCTCGCGGTGCGCACGACCCACGATCTGGACCCCCTGCAGCAACTCTTTCAAAACATCAGATCCATCCTACAACCCAAAGCATCCGCAGCAGCAACCATCCATCCTACAACCCCAGCACCCGCAGCAGCACCATGATTAGTCAACAAGTGTTTTGCTTGACCTTGTTAGCCAGCTTGTTGGCAAATGCAGCAGTAGCTCAGCCACTGGAGGTAGTCTCCCTCACACCCAAGAATTTTGAGCACGAAACACAAGCTTCCACGGGCCAGACCACAGGGTACGTGTCCCCAACAAGCTGTGTATCTATCTTTGGTGGCTGCTACTGTCACGTTTCCTCCCAGCACGCCGGGGGGGATCATCATAATTGGTGACCTCCTTCCCTGTTGCTGTGTCACCATGTGTGCAGGCAATGGTGTGTGCTGTTCACAAACTCCAGCGCTAGCAGCAGCTTGCAGGTTGCAGCAGAGGATGCGTGGGAGCATCTAGCAGAAGATGAGGATAAGGCAACAATCATGGCCAAGGTGTGTTCATCTGCTTGGTGGTGCAGCAGTTGAACTTTTCGCCAAAGTACTACCACACTTGAGTGTTGGAGGCTCCAAGATAATCACACGCTGGAGCACCTCCAAGCTGTCTCCTGACAGCACCTCGGACATCAATGCATATGTGATTTAGCTGTGCTTATTAGCGAACTGCTAATCAGTCAGCTATGCTTAGCTGATGGTGTTGCTTGCTCTCCCCCTGGACTTCTCAGGTGTACCCCACATGTATACGCAACAACCATCATTTGCCTTGCACCTTTCTCACGCAAACCATAAGTTGCTTCCATTTACCACTCCTCCATTTTCCCCGACTCCCCCCCCCCCCCCCCCACCCCCACCACCACCCAATATCTGCCTCTTCTTTTGCATTTCCTGCCACGCCTAACACTGCCCCCTCCTCCCCCCCCTCCCCAGGTTGACCTGTCCTCTGGCGGTTCCAGCCTGTCCAAGCGGTTCAACTTGAGCAGCACCCCTGCAGCCATCCTGTTCAGAGGCCCCTTCCCCCGTGTTTCCCCGTGTTTCCCCCCCCCCCCCCCCCCCCCCCCTCTGCTCTGCACCGTGGCCCACCCCCAGGTCGACCTGTCATTCCTGTCATACCTCTACCTACAGAACCCCCCTCCCCCCATGTCTGCTCCCCCCCCCCCCCCAGGTTGACCTGTCCTCTGGTGGTGCCGCCTTGTCCAAGCGGTTCAACCTGAGCAGCACCCCTTCGTGATCTTCTGCCCTCCCTGCTGACCCTACCCTGCTCTGTACTGCCCCCCGCCCCCCCCCCCCCCCCCCCCTCTGCTCTGCACAGTGCCTCGCCACAAGGTCCACCTGTCATTATACCTCTATTTATCTATACTACCATACCTCTATTTACAGACACCCCCCCCCCCACCCCCCCCCCCCCCCCCCCCAAAAAAAAACTACCCAGGTTGACCTGTCCTCTGGTGGTGCCAGCCTGTCCAAGCGGTTCAACCTGAGCAGCAGCACCCCCCCCCCTTAACTGGCAGGCTGACCAATCACTTCAACCATACCTATATTTACATCACCCTCACGCCTTGCCTTGCCCCCGCTCTGCTCTGCCGCCCCCCCCCCCCCCAGGTTGACCTGGCATCTGGCGGTGCCAGCCTGTCTAAGCGGTTCAACTTGAGCGGCACCCCTGCAGCCATATTGTTCAGGGACCGCAGCATGTACCCACTGGACCTGGCAGCCAGCACAGCAGACGCAGACAAGATCGCAGCAGCAGTGCACGCGTTCATGGATGGGGATACGAGCATCAGGTGGGGGTTGACTTGCAGCAGCTTGGGAGCGAGGGTGCACGGAGTGGCAGCTGCCCTACAGCTTGGCAACAGCAGCAGCTGTGCATGCAATCATGAACCAAGGGCATGGAAACCCCGCATCAAGTGGGACCAGCAGCGGCGGCAGGGCGGCAGTGCAGTGTGGGAAGGTAGTGGGCTGTAGTTGCAGTGACAGCTGTGTCTCAAGCACAAGGGGGCAAACCAGTGCTGTTGACGATACTGCAACACAGCCACCAACACACCAAACCAGCACACACAAGAAAGCAGGGCAGGTGTCATCATAGACATGTGGCTTTGAGCACTAGGTCAAAGCAGCAGCAGCGCTGAAGAGTGCTTGCCACCCAGTATGAACGTATAGTGATGTGTTCAGCGCCAACATACACTATTGACAAGTGTTCACCTCCCCTCCATCATACACTGCAGCTGCCACATCACTGTTTACTAATGGGCTTGTACCGCTTTCATGTACATCACTCTTATCTCACACCAGGTTCCCCATGCCCTATGCTGTGCATTTTATTTTCTTGTTTTTCCACAGGTGCCCCATGCTGTCCCCAAGGAGAGTGGGTGGGTGGACATAATACTTCATCATTGACGGGCTTGTACCGCTATTTACTCTCACTTTTGACCTCACTCTTTACATTTCCCCCACCCAGGTGCCCCATGCTGTCCCCAAGGAGAGTGGGTGGGTGGACATGGTGCTGGATGCAGCCCAAATGCTGCGGGTCAGCCCCACCCCTATGATGTGGGCAGGCCTTGCGTGTATGGGCGTGGGTGCACTGCTGTTCCTGGTGAGCTGATGTGCTGCTGTAGCTGTAGTGGGCTGTGGCTGTAGCTGTAGCTGTGGCTGTAGCTGTAGCTGTGGCCGCAACTGTAGCAGGGGCTGTAGCTGGGGCTGGGGCTGTAGCTGGGGCTGTAGCTGTGATGGGCAGATGGCTGTGTAGACTACTAGGGCACATGGGCAATGCAGTTATCTTTGTACCAGTGGGCAACATTGGAGTCTATTGGCTGCTGTGCTGCTGTGGCTGTAGCTGTGGCCGTGGCTGTAGCTGTAGCTGTAGCTGTAGCTGTGGCCGTGGCTGTGCCTTGTGTTGTGGGGGGAGGCATTGGCTGGTCACGGGGGGGGGGGGGGGTATGCTGCAACATGATTTTTGTTTGTACACAGCTAACGCGTGTTTGCACTCAGCTCAAGACATGGTGGTCATGCGCGATGCAGTGTCAAACACTGGCCATTCCACTGTTGCTTCACCTACAGTTATGACAAATTGCGCATGTGTGTGTTCATGTGCTGCAGGCGTTTGTCATTGCCGGTGTGTGGTACATGTATTCGCCAGACAACCAGCGCCAAAGAAGCCAGCAGCAGGCAAGGCGGCGGCAGCCTCAGCAGCAGCAGCTAAGAAGGACGAAGGTGCAGCAGCAGCAGCAGCTGCTGTTGGTGAGGGCGAGGAAGAGACGGAGGTTGCTGAGAGCAGCGGCAGCAAGCCGGCCGCCACACGCGCCACACGGCGGCGAGCGTGAAAAGCTTTTGCTAGCTGTTTGTAGTTGTTGAGTTGAACCAGGGGCGCTGGGGATGCTTGGTTTCCGGGGTGCGCTGCATTTATGGCTGCAGTTGTCGCACTGTTTCTTGAGACAGCTTTTTCCCAGCTGCACAGTGCAGTTTTGATGCGGCTGGTCTTCACATTGCACGCGATGTGGTTGGTTGCTGGCATGTCACACGTCGGCAACAAACCCATTCAATAATTGTTGGTTGGAGTTGCTGCACTGACCCAGTTGCAGTTCCATTGTCCTCCTGCTGGGTTGCAGCTGTTGATGTGACACACAGTCAATTTGGTCATGAGTTTTCCGCTCACATTTGACAGCAGAGGATCCATGCATGGTACGATTGGCATAATCTGGTGGTCTGTAACTGCACATGTGGGGGTTTGAACAGGACTGTGACAGTCTTCGACAACTGCCTGTGCTGTCAGTGTCCAAGCTGTGACTGTTTTGGCACATCCACGTTTGTCAGAACAGCAACGAATCCTTCAGGATGAGAGGACCGTGCCCCCGTTGATTGCCAAAGGGAGCCCGCACAGCACAAGCAGCAGTCAATCATTGTTAAACATGTAGCTGTGAAGCTCCAGTGCTCTTGCCAGCTGAGCCATTCACACTGACATCACAGAGATGGGAGAGCAAACCCACAGAGGGAATCACAACAGAGTAGGGATCACACCAGAGAGATGCTGACGCTTGCAAGGATGAAAACCTGCCCCAGCATCATATGACAACAAACACACTCAAACACAGGGCCGCCTCAGGTGGCCAAGGTCACACTGTTTCATGCCTTGCCACCCTGCCCTGCTGATGGTGCACCTGCAGCACCACCTGTTACCTGCTGCACATCAGCACCGGCACCACCGCCACCACTACTACCATGAGCATTACCACTAGCAGACCCCTCCTCCATCACCACAACCACCTCCACCACTACCAACACACCCTCCAACACCGCCGCCGCCACTATTATCACCACCACCACCATCACCAGCAGCTTATCCAACCCCACCACCACCGACAACAACAAAATCTCCACCACCAGCAGCACTCTCAACACCACCACCAGCAGCTGCACCCTCTGCCTCAAGTCCTGCCATAACCAGCACCTGCCTAAACAGCACCACCACTAGCAGCCCCCTCCTCCATCACCACCACCACCACCTCCACCACTGCCACCACACCCTCCAACCCCGCCGCCACCACTGTAATCACCACCACCACCATCACCAGCAGCTTTTCATTTTTCTTTCTTTCCTTTTTCTACCCCACCACCACTGACAACAACAACATCGCCACCACCATCAACCCCACCACCACCACCACCATCAACAGCCCCACCACCACCACCACCATCAACCCCACCACCACCACCGTCAACACCACCACCACCACCACCACCACCACCAGCAGCAGCACCCTCTGCCTCAAGCCCTGCCATAACCATCACCTGCCTAAACAGCTCCCCCGCCTCCCCACAGCTGTAGCGAGTGCCACCCAGTGTGAGGTGCTTGGCCTGTGGCTGCCGGTCCAGGTAGAAGGCCCCTCATTCACCACCACCACCGCCGCCACCGCCACCACCACCACATCCCCCACCACCGCCACCACTACTACCATCAGCAACAACACCACCAGCATCACTAACAGCAGCAGCCTTCTCAACCCCGGCACCACCACCACCACCACCAGCAGCTGCACCCTCTGCCTCAAGCCCTGCCATAACCATCACCTGCCTAAACAGCTCCCCGCCTCCCCACAGCTGTAGCGAGTGCCACCCAGTGTGAGGTGCTTGGCCTGTGGCTGCCGGTCCAGGTAGAAGGCACCTCATTCACCACCACCACCGCCGCCACCGCCACCACCACCACATCCCCCACCACCGCCACCACTACTACCATCAGCAACACCACCACCAGCATCACTAACAGCAGCAGCCTTCTCAACCCGGCACCACCACCACCACCACCACCAGCAGCAGCACCCTCTGCCTCAAGCCCTGCCATAACCATCACCTGCCTAAACAGCTCCCCCGCCTCCCCACAGCTGTAGCGAGTGCCACCCAGTGTGAGGTGCTTGGCCTGTGGCTGCCGGTCCAGGTAGAAGGCCCCTCATTCACCACCACCACCGCCGCCACCGCCACCACCACCACATCCCCCACCACCGCCACCACTACTACCATCAGCAACAACACCACCAGCATCACTAACAGCAGCAGCCTTCTCAACCCCGGCACCACCACCACCACCACCACCAGCAGCACCCTCTGCCTCAAGCCCTGCCATAACCATCACCTGCCTAAACAGCTCCCCCGCCTCCCCACAGCTGTAGCGAGTGCCACCCAGTGTGAGGTGCTTGGCCTGTGGCTGCCGGTCCAGGTAGAAGGCACCTCATTCACCACCACCACCGCCGCCACCGCCACCACCACCACATCCCCCACCACCGCCACCACTACTACCATCAGCAACAACACCACCAGCATCACTAACAGCAGCAGCCTTCTCAACCCCGGCACCACCACCACCACCACCAGCAGCAGCACCCTCTGCCTCAAGCCCTGCCATAACCATCACCTGCCTAAACAGCTCCCCCGCCTCCCCACAGCTGTAGCGAGTGCCACCCAGTGTGAGGTGCTTGGCCTGTGGCTGCCGGTCCAGGTAGAAGGCCCCTCATTCACCACCACCACCGCCGCCACCGCCACCACCACCACATCCCCCACCACCGCCACCACTACTACCATCAGCAACAACACCACCAGCATCACTAACAGCAGCAGCCTTCTCAACCCCGGCACCACCACCACCACCACCACCAGCAGCACCCTCTGCCTCAAGCCCTGCCATAACCATCACCTGCCTAAACAGCTCCCCCGCCTCCCCACAGCTGTAGCGAGTGCCACCCAGTGTGAGGTGCTTGGCCTGTGGCTGCCGGTCCAGGTAGAAGGCCCCTCATTCACCACCACCACCGCCGCCACCGCCACCACCACCACATCCCCCACCACCGCCACCACTACTACCATCAGCAACAACACCACCAGCATCACTAACAGCAGCAGCCTTCTCAACCCCGGCACCACCACCACCACCACCAGCAGCAGCACCCTCTGCCTCAAGCCCTGCCATAACCATCACCTGCCTAAACAGCTCCCCCGCCTCCCCACAGCTGTAGCGAGTGCCACCCAGTGTGAGGTGCTTGGCCTGTGGCTGCCGGTCCAGGTAGAAGGCCCCTCATTCACCACCACCACCGCCGCCACCGCCACCACCACCACATCCCCCACCACCGCCACCACTACTACCATCAGCAACAACACCACCAGCATCACTAACAGCAGCAGCCTTCTCAACCCCGGCACCACCACCACCACCACCACCAGCAGCACCCTCTGCCTCAAGCCCTGCCATAACCATCACCTGCCTAAACAGCTCCCCCGCCTCCCCACAGCTGTAGCGAGTGCCACCCAGTGTGAGGTGCTTGGCCTGTGGCTGCCGGTCCAGGTAGAAGGCCCCTCATTCACCACCACCACCGCCGCCACCGCCACCACCACCACATCCCCCACCACCGCCACCACTACTACCATCAGCAACAACACCACCAGCATCACTAACAGCAGCAGCCTTCTCAACCCCGGCACCACCACCACCACCACCAGCAGCAGCACCCTCTGCCTCAAGCCCTGCCATAACCATCACCTGCCTCAACAGCTCCCCCACCTCCCCACTGCTGTACCGAGTACCATCCAGTGAAAGGTGCTTGAATTGTGGCTGCCGGTCCAGGTAGAAGGCACCTCATTCACCACCACCGCCGCCACCGCCACCACCACCACCACATACCCCAACACCGCCACCACTACTACCATCCCCACCACCACCACCGCCAGCATCACCAATCGCAGTTGACTTCTCAACCACACCGGCAGCAGCAACAGCAGCAGCACCCTCGGCCTCAAGCCCTGCCATCACCAACACCTTCCCATATAGCTCCCCCGCCTCGCCACCGCTGTAGCGCGTGCCACCCAGCGTGAGGTGCTTCGCCTGTGGCTGTCGGTCCAGATAGAAGGCGCCAGGCTGTAGCACTGCAGCATCTGCCAGGCCCAGCCACAGGATGGTGTCAGCGCCTTGGGCTGTGTCCCTCAGCTTTGCCTGGAAGGCGCTGTGGAAGCCGGGTATGCTGGTGCGCACACCCTCCGTGTCGGCCCAACCAGGGTGCATGCTGAACACGCTGACACCTGGGGAGTGGGGGTGGATTGGATTGGGGGAGGGGGGTATGGGAGGGGAGGGGAGGCAGGCACAGTGTTGGCAAGTGAAGGGGAAGGGCTTGGAGCGTGGCATTGCAAACATGCTTAACCGGGGTGCATGCTGAACACGCTGACACCTGGGGAGGGGGGTGGATGGGATTGGGGGATGGGAGGCAGGCATAGTGTTGGCAAGTGAAAGGGGAGGGCTTGGAGTGTGGCATTGCAAACAAGCCCAACCTGGGTGCATGATGTCCACGCTGACACTTGGGGAGGGGGGGTGTGGGAGGGGACGCCCATCCCGGGTGCATGCTGTCCACGCTGACGCTGATGCTGACGCCTGGGGAGTCCCCTCCCCCCAAACACACTTCTGCAGACCCACCTTTGTCCGCCCAGGCTGTCGCCAGGTGTTCCGCCAGCACCACCTGGCATCGCTTCTCCTTGGCGTACGCGGCCGATCCGTCCCAAGGCTGCAGCTTCTCATGCTGCATATCCTTCAAACACAGCGGCTGCGTGTACATGCCGCCAGACGACACAAACACCACGCGAGAGGGCGCGCCGGCGACCAATGCGGGCAGCAGGCGCTGCGTGAGTGCTGTGGTGCCCAGTACGTTGGTTGCAAAGCTGCTGTTGAAACCCTCAGGGGTGGTGGACCGCTCAGACAGCTGCACACACACACAGTAAGACAGTCTTAGTGAGCTTGCATGTACCCAAGTACTCCATCTGTCGACACACGGCGACGCAGACATAACAGCACATGTCTTACAAAGTGAGAAAATGAAAGTGCACAACGTTATGCCAAAGGTTTTACGTGTGTCTGTGTGTACTTGACTGCAGCTGTGGTGCCCAGTACGTTGGTTGCAAAGCTGCTGTTGAAGCCTTCTGGGGTGGTGGACCGCTCAGACAGCTACACACACACACGGCGACGCAGACAGCACAGCACAGCACAGCACAGCACATGTCTTACAAAGTGAAAAATGAAAGTGCACAGCTGTATGTCAAAGGGTTTACGTGTGTCTGGTTGTAAATTCTGGACTGCAATTTCACTGCAGTCAGCGCTCATACACACCATCCCTATTCCTGTCAACAAGCTGCCAAGGATCCTGGTTGCTAGCTAGCATATGTGGTCAGCCGCCAGGAGTCCACGCATTCTACTAACAGTACTACTAAACTGGGTGACCAGGACCCTGCCTGACCCCTCCTTTTGAAGCCAAACCAGGCTGATAGGGCGTTGAAACTGAACAAAGGGGGAGTACATTCAAATTGCTTTCAAATCAAATGCAAAATTCTACCACACAACACTGCCAAGGCCACAGCACCCCTTACTGCTTACCAGCACTCCTGCGTTGTTGACCAGGAGGTGAAGCGGGCGGGATGCAGCCAGCCACTCAGCGGCAAAGGCGGCCACAGAGGCCAAGCTGCTCACATCGCACACCTGCGCAACGGCAGCAGCAGCATGTGTGTTTTGGTTTTGTTGATAACAGAGGGGGCGGAAGCTCGTGGCTGGCCACACGTCCAGATGAAAGGTGCTCCGCAAGCTGTACTACTGACAGGCCTAAGGCGCCTTGATCTCAAGGAAGGCAGCGGCACCATGGCAGCACCAGCAAGGACCGGGTGACGGTGACTCTGCTTTGTGCAATCAGCTGGCAACCAGCCACACTCTGCTACAGTCCCTGGGCAGTTGGGTGCGCCTGATTGTTTGTGTGTGTGGCCAGCCAGTGGGGTTCTCCCCCCCCTGGTGACCCCCGCCCCCCCCCCCCCACACACACAAAGTTTGCCCCACTCACTGCGAGGTGTACGTCGCTGTTGCCGCTTGCCTCCCTGACCTTTGCTGCTGCCTCCTGGCCCCGCTGCTCGTTGCGGCACACCATCCACAGGGAGGCACCACGGGAGGCCAGGGCCTGCAGAGGGTTTGAAAGTTGTAGAGTAACAGAAGTAGAGTCAAGGGGGGGGGCGTGCAGGAAAGTGCCGGACACATGACAGAAAAGTGGAAACAGGGCCAGACACCCCCCCACCCCCCCCCCATCCCCCGTGAACCTGCGTTCCGAGGCCACGGGATGGTTCGTATAGTTTATATATGTATTTATGGAAGCTTACGCACTCTTGAAAGGGTGCTGCAAGCTTTTCTGAGGTCTGAACTTTGAAATTTGATCACACATCGATCAATGATTGTTCGTTCTGGAAGGGGCCCGAGAATGCTGAACAGCACTGGAATGAGCTGTCTATATTACTTTAGGACATACCCACACCACGCTGATGTTTCACAATAAGCAGCACCAACACACTGGGCCACTGCCCTCAACCAGCAGTCAACCGCCGCTGTGCTGCTGCCTTTCTGGGCCCTCATGGTAGCCTGATAGGTATTGTGAAGGCACAAAAAGGGCAGCAATCGATAGCATATGATGTAAGCTTTGACATGAGCCGCATACAGCCTTATCAGACTGCTGACAGAAAAGTTACTGAACCCTGTGCAGAAAAGTGAAACAGGCCCAGACCACCCCCCTACCCCCCCTGCATAAACCCCCTCAGATTTCCTGCAAAAAAGGTCAAATCAAAGCTGTTATTGTATATATTATATCCTGAAATTTTCAGGGCAAGGTCCGTGGTGGTGCTGTCCAGCACCCAGACTGCCCCCCCCTGGTAGAGTTACAGAAAGTAGGTGGGCTCGTTGATACAAAATGGCATTTTCTACTGCACTGTGTGCCGTCAGAAGTGTATGTTTGGTCCACTGCTCTGTGCGTCATAAGCTATGTATGGACTTCCACTGTGGTGGCATTTGCATGTGCGATGAGTGCCCCTGTCCATTGGAAGACTGCTGCAGACTGTAGGTGGTCTGATTGACAAGGTACAGGCCCAAGTGTAGCTAGCAATCATCCCCTGTCCCTGCAGTTGCATGCAGAGCTGCTTTGCCTACCTTGGATTCCATCATGAGCATGTGTGCTGTGTGCCCCTATGCGTGTTTGAAGACTGCTGCACACTGCAGGTGGTCCTTGACCCACCTTGGAGGCCCAAGTGCCACATGCAATCACTCCCTGTCCCTGCAGTTGCATGCAGAACCCTTAACTTACCTTGGATGCTTCGAAGCCCAAGCCAGAATTGGCGCCAGTCACGATCACCACGCGTCCAGCCAGGGAGTTCTGCATGCAACTGCAGGGACAGGGGGGGATGATTCAGGATTGCATGCTACACTTGGACCAGCGCCTTGTCATACTTCGAGCTTGCTGACGTGTTATGAGGGTGGTGTACCTGTTGTCGAAGCTTTTGGAAGCTCGCTCATAGCCTGCCTTTGTGAAGTGCTTGTTGCCCATCAGTAGGAACGACACGTTGCGCCACAGGGAGCCCATGATTGCTGGGCCAGCTGTTCAGCTTGTTGCTGCTTTCTGATTCAGGTATTGCCTCAAGGAAACGGCACTGAGCAGCACACAGGTTCTTTGTTTGCTGTGGTGTTGGCCTGTGGGGGGGCTCAGGTGTGGTGTGACGATGCTGCTGTGCTGTCTATTCGCTGGCAGTAGCAGGTGAGCAAAACAAGAGCACTGATAGTCGGATACCAAACATCATGCAAATCACACGGTCTTTTAGGTGTAATTAACGCGCCTGACAACTGTTTGACTGTGCTGACCTGGCAGGATGATCTCGAGGTTATGCAGCAGCTGCAACCTTGCTTTGCGAAGCCAAAAGACCCTGCAAACACCGTACTATAGTTCTCGTTTGACCAACAACGCGATCTGTACAGCAGCGCACTTACACAGAGCTCCGTTTCACACTGCTCTGACAGCTGACAGCAGCACAGCAGCAGAATGGCAGAGAAGGACGTGCTGGACAAGACTGTTCAATTCCTGCAGAAGCGGGAAGGCATAGACAAGGTACACCGTTATTGCAGAGACACCCAACGAGCCAACATGGCCCCTGCACCCCCTGCATCATGTCAGTTGCAGCTGCTGTTCAGGCCAGACTGAGCAGGGCAGTGCCTTTTCTGCTTGTCTGCAGGCTCTCAAGATCATTCGCTACACCTCCAGGCTGATTGCAGCTGTGAGTCCGCCAGGCAGTGAGCAGCGCAAGCGATTTGAGGCGCTGCAAGCCAGCGTGGGCACCAGCAGGTAAGCAATTGCTTTAGTGGTGGTGCCTTCTACAGCAGTTGGGATCTATGCATGTGGACTCACCAAAACCAACTCATGTATACTCAAAGAAGATCTGTTTTTCAAATACTTTGGATACCGTAAGTCAGCTGCGATTGTGATACAGGCCATACAGTCGGGGTCAGCAGCAGCAGGCATGAGCAGGGGTGGGCAGACGCGGTGCAAGCCCTTGCAGGCTTCATGCAATATGACAATAACAACCCCCCCCCCCCGTGCTGCCATGCTCTGTTCCCCATGGTGTCTCACACAGAAAGGCGTACCGCCTAGGCAAGTTCCTCCAGGACGTGAATGGGTTACGTAAGGTGCGGCTGGCTGGCGGTCACCTGGCAGTGCTGGAGCTGGTGGTGTACCTGGGGGAGGGAACATACTACTTCCTGGACCAATTCACATGGTGAGCACATTGGATGAGTAGCCCACAATGCAGCAAGAACCTGTTGTGACCCCCCCCCCCAAAAAAACAAGTGGTGCACTTGGCTTGTAACTAGCACCTACTACTTCCTGGACCAATTCACATGGTGAGCACCTTGCTGAACAGCCCACACTGCAGCAACAACTGTCTAGGTGTGACACACACGCCGTCCTCCCCCCCCCCCCCAAAAAAACAAGTGGTGCACTTGACTTGTAACCAGCACCTACTACTGCCTGGACCGATTCACATCGTGGGTCGCCCTGCAATTTGCTGTCACACTATGGGGCACCTCAGTTGAACAGCCCATATAGCAGCAATGTAGTGACTGGCTGGTGGGAGCTGGTGGTGTACCTGGGGGAGGGAACCTACTACTTCTTTGACCAATTCACATGGTGAGCACCTTGGCTGAACAGCCCACACTGCAGCAACATTGTCTAGTTGTGACACACGCGCCGCCCCCCCCCCCCCCCCCCCAGAAAAACAAGTGGTGCACTTTACTTGTAACTAGCACCTACTACTTCCTGGACCAATTCAAGTGGTGAGCACCTTGCTGAACAGCCCACACTGCAGCAACAACTGTCTAGGTGTGACACACACGCCGTCCTTACCCCCCCCCCCAAAAAAAACAAGTGGTGCACTTGACTTGTAACCAGCACCTACTACTGCCTGGACCGATTCACATCGTGGGTCGCCCTGCAATTTGCTGTCACACTATGCGGCACCTCAGTTGAACAGCCCATATAGCAGCAATGTAGTGACTGGCTGGTGGGAGCTGGTGGTGTACCTGGGGGAGGGAACCTACTACTTCTTTGACCAATTCACATGGTGAGCACCTTGGCTGAACAGCCCACACTGCAGCAACATTGTCTAGTTGTGACACACGCGCCGCCCCCCCCCCCCAGAAAAACAAGTGGTGCACTTTACTTGTAACTAGCACCTACTACTTCCTGGACCAGTTCACATGGTGAGCCGCGGACTGCACATTGCATTGCAAACCTGCTGGCACACTGTTGTAACGATTGCGACAGCTTAGAGGTTGGACAGCTCACAATGCAGCAAGGTTGTATTTGACCTTTAGGAGTCGTCACAGCAGTACTTCCTGGACCAATGCACATGGTGAGGCGCGCATCATGCTGCTGACATTGCAAGACGGAACAGTTTCTGCACCTCGGCTGTATTGCCCACAATGCAGCAAAATATGTCTAGTTGTGACACCCCTTCCCCCAAATAGTGGTACACACGACTTGCAACCAGCCATTGTATCTCAGCATGACAGCGGCGGTGTACCATATGAGTGAGAGATGGCATGTACCTTGATGCGGACAAGGCTGTAAGACATAAACTGTTGTGCGCATGTTGGTATAGACAGCCCCTACCCCTCCCCACTAGAGTGTGTTCATGGGCCACAACCATGTACGAAGGTGCAAACAGTGACCATCATATGCTGACCCTCCTCCCCCCCACCCCCACCCCGCCCCCCTCCCCTGCCACCCCCCCCCCCCCCGGGCGCGTTCGATGTATGTGCAGGTTGGTGAAGGCTGGCTTCCTGCATGTGAACAAGCAGCAGGAGTCAGCAGTGAGCAAGGCGTCCGCATGGGCTGAGGCTGTTGGCTACGTGGCCAACATCGTCCTCAGCACACACAAGCTGCAGCAGCTCAACCTGCAGGAGCAGCAGCTGCTGAAGAAGGTGCAGCAGCACTGCAGGGTGAGGAGGGCGGATGCGCGTAGATCTAGTAAACCCTGAACTCTAAGTCCCAACTCTAGACCCTATTAGACGGCGTCAGTCCGACGCCCTGGGTGGCGTGGACATCCCAGCTGCAGGCCACGTATGTACACCCAATTCCTTTCCCCTGTTCCTACAGTTTTGCAGGAGAGCTGGCAGCTTTGCAGCAGATCACAATCATGCACATGCTCGGGGGCTGTGGCTGTGTGTGCATGCTGAACTGGGTGCTCAGCATGCCTTTGGTGCTGCCTGTGCAGGTGGATGGTGTGCGCAAAGACTTGCACCTTTGATTTTTCGTCCATGAACCACTGAGGGGCTTCATGCCAGAGGCTGTGCTTGCAAACTTGAGTGTCGAGAATGCTGTTGTATTTGCCTGACCCTGGTGCTGCCTGTGCAGTAGGATGGGTGTGACGTCAAAAACACTCAGACGCTGCAGGCTGTGAGACTGTGCTGCATGCTTGGGTGCTTGACCTGACTTTGGTGCTGCCTGTGCAAGAGGATGGTGTGATCGTCAAGTCATTGGCATTGACTTGACCTTCACACCATCATCCTGCACAGGCAGCACCGATGTCAGGTCAAGCACCCAAGCATGCATAACCACTGCGATGCTTCAGGCCTGAGGCTATGCTTGCAAGCTTGTGTGCCGAGCATTCCTTCAAAGCTGTCTGTGCTGCCTGTACTACATCTGCAGGAGGATGGTTCGTGTGAGGAACCGGGTCTGCTGCGTCAGTTGGAGCTGCTGCGCACCGCCAAGCTGATGCGGCTTGCCTTCATATGCCAGGACCTGGCAGACGGGCTCATGGCAGTCAATGACATCACAGGTGAATGTTGAATTTGGGTAGCTTAGGGGCCAGTTTAGGGCTGAGGTTGGAGGTACTTCCGCATGTGCCATAAGCTGGCGTAGCTGTAGGCTACGAATTCATGGCAGTCAATGACATCACAGGTAGGGTCACGGGCTTGAGTTGAGGTGTTGTTTCATCTACTAGAAACGGTTTCAGGGGGGTAATTAGGGATGACGCGGAGGCAAATTTCCAAAAGGAGGAACCTGGCAGACGGGCTCATGGCAGTCAATGACATCACAGGTAGGGTCAAGGGCTTGAGTTGAGGTGTTGTTTCATCTACTAGAAACGGTTTCAGGGGGGTAATTAGGGATGACGCGGAGGCAAATTTCCAAAAGGAGGAACCTGGCAGACGGGCTCATGGCAGTCAATGACATCACAGGTAGGGTCAAGGGCTTGAGTTGAGGTGTTGTTTCATCTACTAGAAACGGTTTCAGGGGGGTGATTAGGGATGACGTGGAGGCAAATCTTCAAAAGGAGGAACCTGGCAGACGGGCTCATGGCAGTCAATGACATCACAGGTGAATGTTGATGGTTTGGCTTCAAGCTAGTGTAGCGTTTTGATCATTGGGCCTGTTTAGGTTGGAGGTTGCAGGTATTTCCTCATGCCAGGACCTGGCAGACGGGCTGATGGCAGTCAACGACATCACAGGTGGGGTCAAGGGCTTGAATTGAGGCGAGTGCAGTTTCATCTAGTTTCAGGGGGGTAATTGGGGATGACGTGGAGGCCAATGTCCGAAAGGAGGGACCTGGCAGATGGGCTCATGGCAGTCAATGCTATCACAGGTGAATGCTGAATGGTTTGATTCAAAAAGCTAATGTAGCGTTTTGGTCATGGGGCCAGTTGAGGGTTGAGGTTGGAGGTATTTCCTCATGCCAGGACCTGGCAGACGGGCTCACGGCAGTCAATGACATCAGAGGTGAATTCAAATGGATTAGCTTGAGGCTAGTTTGTCGTTTTGATGTACGGGGCCGGCTCAGGGCTGAGGTTGGATGTGCTGTTGCACTATATTAATTTTTTAGTTGTTTTTTCAATTATTAAATAATTAGTATTTAGTAATTATATTCTAATTTTTTGTATTTACTTGCCAGGACCTGCCAGATGGGCTCATGGCAGGCATCATCACCATGGGTGGGGCTGTTGGTGGGTGGGCGGGCGAATGGGCGCTGGGGAGCAGCTGTGGAAATCAGAGATGATCTTCTGAGCAGTGGGCGCAGCGGAGGCTAGCAATCTTGACAGTGCGGGTGTCAACGACACTTTGTGTCAGTGACAGCTGGGGTCGACCTTGGGGTTTTGTTTCTGCCTGCTGTGCAGACGGGCGCTACAAGGGCTTCAACCATCCTGTGGTGCTCAGCTGTGCTGGCCTCTTATCAGCAGCAGTCAGCACGTACAAGTACTGGGGCACGTGAGGCCGCATGCAGCCTGGCCACAGGACCGCAGCGCAGTGTATTCACAGGCTTATGCCAGTGTACCACCAAGCTGTAGCCATGTGCTGCAACTTCAGCAGCTGCAGCCCACACCATCACCACCCAAATCAACTGGTACAGCCAGCAGCGCACCAGCAGGGAGCAGCAGGCTGGCGCCTTACCAGGCGTCTGCAACTGCATGCAGCCTGCTGGCACTGAGCAGCACGCCAGCTTTGGCAGACTGCAATAGGACGCTGCAGGAAGCATGATGCTGTTGCCTCAGGCACATTGAAGACATAGCTTCTCAAAGACCGTCGCATGCTGCCTATGTGGCAGACATCAGGGTGGTGCATGCTGCACGCCTTTTTGGGCCCCTTTTTGGTTGCAGGAGGCATGTCAGTTTGCACGTCATCTTGTAGTACCACAGCCTTGCAGGTCGGCATGGCATCTGTTGCTCCTTTACTTCTGCATGTGACTGTATGCAGAGTGTCAAGACTGCCAAGGTCTTGTATCCAGAGTTTTTAGGCAGTGTCACTTGACACTCCTTTGGATGGTTCAGTGGTGCCGCACCACAAGTGGCACGGCGCTATGAGTGATTGTTTTGGTTTCCTTTCTTCCTCTGGTGTTACGTGCCCTATGAGCCTTATTTGGCTCCTGAAAGGGCAGTCAGGGGGGGGCCCTGACCTAGTAGTTGTGGTAGGGGAGGTTGGATTTGAAAGGACTGGATACTAGCTCTGCAAGAGCTGCTTTTAGATGGGCAGCGTTTATGAGTTGTTAGGCTGGGCTCCCCTTGGCTAGCTGGGGTGCCCATGGCAACAACGTTGCAGTGTTGACACAGTGTGCAGACAGAGAACGTGTGTATGCTGCAACACTGCAGCTCAGGTGTGTCGCATTACAGCTGGGCATGCATGGAAGATTGTGTGTTGTCGAGCCAACCCTGCATGCAGTGCGGCCCGCAAGTGCCCAGAGCAGGTTCAATTTCTGCTGAGCCCGTCTTCGGCATGAACATGAACATGAGCGCATCTGTATGATCACACAAGCAGGCTTGCTGAACACACCATGCTCAGCAACATACCGGCTTGAGTTGCGCAAGGACCGTCACCATTCTGAATGAGCGAGACACACCACTGTTTCAAACAGTGGCCGCTCAGCTGGCGGCACACCATGATGAATGCCTGACTCTGTCAGCATCCTTTGCTACCATCATACAAGGCGCCACAACGCCAAGTCCTTTTTGCAATATGGCATCAATGCAGCAAGCTGTGCTGCTGTTGCAAAAGCATGTCCGTGATGGAACCAGCCTGAATCAGCCCTGCAGTAGAGTGAGACATGCCGAACAAAGCCACGCTGGCCCCACAATGCACATGCAATGCGTTGGGATACAAAGGGGTGCATCCGTGTCCTTCCTTCAGTGCAATACGCACAAATCAACCATGCAGTACAGTGCAAACAACAAGAGCGGTGCAGCAATAACACGCACACAATCTGAATGACGCAGATGCAACAAAAGTTTGTTGCAGGTAATTCACAGCACGGCTGCCTACTAGGTGTAGTACTGTACACAACAGCAGGGCTCTCTGGCGCCTGACACAGGAACATATTCAAACTCAGCATCACACTTCCGCCACTGTGATGAACACACTTCAGCTACCACCCCTCACACGTCAGCGTGCTAGTGTTGCCAGTGCCTGCTGAGCAGACTGCTTGTCAGGCCACACATTGTACACAGCTGTCTCCAGCCAAGGCCACACAGCCAGCGCATCGCCGCCGCCGCTGCTGCCGCTGCTGCTGCCGCCGCCGCCGCTGCTGCCGCTGCTGCTGCCGCCGCCGCTGCTGCTGCTGCTGCTGCTGCTGCTGCTGCTGCCGCTGCTGGGGAAATTGTAAGCACCTCCTCCTGCTGCTGCTGCTGCTGCTGCTGCTGCTGCTGAGTCCCAGGACACCCCTCGATCCCCTCCTGCTGCCGCCGCTGCTGCTGCTGCGTGCTGGGCCCTATACCACAGCTTGCGCTGTACAGCAGGAGTGAGCATCTGCTGTGCCCTCAGGCCGTACAGCACCCGCTGCAGACACACGTGCATCCAACTCCGCTCCACGCGAGCAGACAGCGCCATACTGCGCCGCATGCTTGCACCACCGCGGCTGCTGCCGCTGGCAGCCTGCACTCTCCTGATGAAACGCCTCCTGATGCCAGACAGGGTGCCGTCACCATTGCCGCTGCCGCTGCCGCTGCTGCTGCTGCTGCTGCTGCTGCTGCTGCTGCTGCTGCTGCTGCTGCTGCTGCTGCTGTGTTCAGCAAGAGAATGTGCCAGAGGGTGGTTGAGATCACCAAGAGGTACGAAGCCAGCCTGACCCAGCAGCTGCTGCATGCGAGCCATAGCAACAGCGAGCCACACAGGCGACAGCGGCAACCCCAGCTGCCCCGCCGCCTGCAGTACATTGGCAATACTGATGAGGTTCGCCCCCGGCAGCAGCTGCAGTGAGACGGCCTGCATGTGCTGAACCCAGTCCTGGGGGAGGTCTAAACCCTGAGGCAGTTGGGACCCTACTGCTGCCAGGCCTGTGAGGGTTTTGTCCAGGGTCAGGGGGTCTAGGGCGGCGAGGACTGCAGGGTGGCGGCTTGCTGTGAAGTAAGCTGAGAGCCATGCGTTGCTGGGAATGCGACCTGCACAAAAGGGGCGTGAGCAGCGTGGGCAGCACATAAAGGAAGTCAGCAATGATGAAGCGCCGCACATGCCATATGTGTCACATGCGTGCGGTGTACACAACACACTGATGTAAGCAGGACCAGGCATCACTGGGGATATAATAAATATATATATATATATATATATATATATATATAACTATTATTATTATTAATTATTTTTAATTATTTTTTATTTTATATATAATATAAATAATATATATATTATGTGACCTGCAGGATGCCAAGAGGGATGCCTCGCCTCTCTCAAGCGGAGAGCAGGGGCAGCAGATACACCAGAGTCAAGGTGGGACACACGTGCCTGACCACACTTGCAACATGTGATGCATGCGGTGTACACACAACACATTGACGAAAGCTGGACCATATGCTGCAAAAGGAGTGTAGGCTTCAAACAGACGGCCAAGCAGCCTGTGACTGTAATTATATCTACCATACTTCAATGCACTGAGTGTATGTGCCACCTTCCCTCAAAATGCACGAATTCAGCACAACTAAATGCCTCCCATCCCATACCTGTAGGTGCCGTCTGAGCCAGCGCGTCCCAAATGAGCCCGTAGCCCCGGGCCGTGACCTCACCCCGTGACATGGCCCCCTGTGACGCCACCCACCACTCCCTCATCCAGTGAGAGGGCGCCCCTGGCCCAGCTGCACAGCACACCACAGCATGAGCGCCAGCTGCTGACCCCCCGCTGCCTGCAGCAACCCCTGCCTGCTCTCACCCCACCACACTTCTAGCCACTCAGCAGGGGGGATATGCCGCAACCACACCAGCCCCACCCACAAAGCACTCGCCTCAACAGGCCGGAACAGCGGAAGGTACCCTGCTGCTGCTGCCAACACCCCATCCACCCAGCGGCCGGGCAGCTGCACCCCCAAAACCCCACACGACCACAGCAGCAGGGCTAAACCCTGGGGCTAAGTGACCCCCGAGCTGCCAGCCGACCCCCCTGCTGTAGCAGCGCATGTGTAGAGGCCGCACATGGCCGGAATCGAAGCCGCGCCAGCGCCCACAGCAGCGGCGGCAACTCTTTGGCGGATAGATACGACGCTACAGCCCCTGCCCGAGCTGTGAATGCTGCTAGCCACTCAGCAGGGGGAGGGACACACATATGGGCGAGACCCCAGGCTGCCATGGCTACGTCCTGTGGCCCTGCTGCTGGTAGGGACTCCTGCATGGCGGCAAACCAGGCGCCGAGCCAGGATGCGTCCGGCGGGATTTGAAGGCGGGCGCAGGACCACATCAGCACAGCCAAGCCCCGGGGGGTGAGGGCCTGGGACTCCATTGCTGCTGCTGTAGCTGACAGCAGGCCGGCGGCTGAGCCTGGCGGCACCACCATACGGCTACTGCTGCTGCTGCTGCTGGTGGTGGGGGTGGTGGTGCGAGTGCTCTTTTTGTCCCAGGTTGCAGCAGCCCAGAGCAGCAGCAGCAGGCCCTGTGAGCTGAGGTCTGGGAGGTGGGGTGTGAGGCAGCACAGCACATGCTGCAGCAGTGCACCACTGCTGCTGCTGCTGCTGCTGCTGTCACCACCACCCTGCGGGCTGCTGCTGCTGCTGCTGCTGCTGGTGGTGAAGAAGTGCTGGTCCTCTGCATGCTGCATGTACTGCTGCTGCTGCTGAGGCAGCACTTGGGACTGTTGTACTGCTGCTACAACATCGCTGATGTCAGTGGCCCCCTTGGCCAGTGACCACAGCATGATGATCACCTGGCGGGGGTTGGCCGCTAGCCGCTCCCGCTGCTGCTGATTCTGCTGCTGCTGATCCTGCTGCTGCTGCTGCTGCTCCAGCCTGGCAGCGTCACCACTACCTCCTGCTGCTGCTGCTGCTGCTGCTGCTGCTGCTGCTGCTGCTGCTGCTGCTGCTGCTGCTGCTGCAGCGGCATACTGCTGCTGCTGCTGCTGCTGAGGCACCAAGCTGGCGGCCATGTCCTGTAGTGCTGCCCCTGCCCGCTGCAGCAGTACTGTTGGAGGGTCAGCTTCCTCCAAATGTGCGATTGACCAACAGATGCTGGTGACACTAGCAGCAGACAGGGTGTCCCACAGCTCAACTGCTGCCAGCAGCAACTGATCCAGCAGGTGCTGCTGCTGTTGCTGCTGCTGCTCCTGCTGCTCTTCAGGATCAGCTTCTGTCACTACAGTGATACCGTCTGGATCGTACCAGCCTCCAGAAGCGCTTGCAGACTGCTGCTGCTGCTGCTGCTGCAGTGTGTGCCACCTGCTGCTGCCCCCACGGTAGCTGGCAGCAGCAGCAGCAGCGCTGATGAGCCGCATTTGTTTCCGCTGCTGCTTCAGCAGCGGCACTACTGCTGTCACTGAAAAGTCACTGGCATCCATACCTGCTGCTCCACCCCAATCATGCAGCCAGCCATCCTCACCACCATCATCACCATCACCATTATGATCATCAGTAGGGTCGATATTGCTGTCAGGGTCCTGCGTAAACCCCACTGCTGCTGACACTGCTGCTGCGGTGTCTGCAGCCCGCTGCGCAGCCCCCAGCCGCACCAGCCGTGCGAGTGCAGCAGCTATGTGAATGCCATTGAGACAGCGGCACTCCTGAGCCACCAGCAGAACGTCAGCAATGTCGAACGCACTGCTGGTGCTGTCGCGCAGGATTGCGGTCAGCTTTCGCGCCAAGAGGGCAGTGTCTGTGGGGTCCGGCTGCTGCTGCTGCTGCTGCTGCGGGTACGCGCCGTGCTGCTGCTGCTGCTGCTGCTGCGAGTATGCGCCGTACTGCTGCTGCTGCTGCTGCTGCTGCTGCAGGTAAGCGCTGTACTGCAGGTGCATGTGCAGCAGCTGCTTGAGGTAGCGCTTCAACCGTGGCTGCTGCTGCTGCTGCTGCTGGTATGGGTGCTGCTGCTGCTGGTAAGTGTACTGTTGCTGCTGCTGCTGCTGGTGTGGGTGCTGTTGGTTGTGGGTGTCTGGTTGCTGCTGAGGTGGGGTGCTGTCGTGCCGGGTGTGCTGCTGTGAAGGGCTGGGGGCCCGCAGACCTGCAGCACTGGTACCCCGGGTATGTGTCTGCATCGCCCTCGGTGTTGGCAGCCGCTGCTGCTGCTGCTGCTGCTGCTGGCAGCTGGGTGTGTGGCCCAAGTGCAGGCAGCATCAAAGACATGCTGGGTTGCTGCCGATGGCGCTGCTGCTGCTGCAGCACAAGCAGCCTGACACCGAGTTGGACGCTTGGGGTGATAGTACGGCGCGTAAGGAGCCGGATGCTGCTGCTGCTGCAGTTTGCTGCTGCTTATGCTGTGGAGCACAGCGGACTCCAGCTGTCTCAGGTTGTGGACAGGTGTGCTGCTGGTACCATGCCAGAAGGGGGCTTGCTGACATGCGCCAGCTGAACCTAGGCTGGAACGCATACTGACAGGACGCTACTTGTACAGCTGCAGGCCCCGTGACGTAACCGGATCAAGGCCCTGCTCCTGCGCTACTGTGCTGCACTTCTGCTGCTGCTACTGCTGCTGCTGCTGCTGCTGCCAACTATTACAGCCACTAGCTGACAGTCGAGTGCCCAGCGCAGGCTTGAAAGACATACAGATTGCTTGACATCATGAAAGCTTCATCACAACGAATGTTGACAGCCTGTGGCCCTGCACCTGCTTGATGGGTGTGGTGCTGCTTTGTGTGGCACCAGGAGTTGCAGGCAGCCTGGTGCAGACCATTCTTAGTGAGCTGAACGTGATTTGAAACAAGTTCTGTGCGATCATTCGTGAAAATCATGAGGAGGTACTCATCAACATTAGTCATCTTTTCTGGTGCAACACCCAGTCAAGAGGTCAACGCGGCTCGGCCAGATACCTTTTCACAGCTGTCAGTAGAAGTGCGTTATCCCACTTCGAAGGTGAGGAAGTGCGAAGTAGTCCCACTTTGGCGCTGCTGGTCCCAATTCTGCTGATCGAGCAGCTGCAAGCGCTCTTTGAGGTGTTCAAGTAATACTTTGTACATAAACACTCAAAATGCGACTACCAGCTGGGCCTGGCTCGACTGAGAACGAGCTTCTGCTGGTGTGTTCTGCTGTTGCAGATGGCAGCACTCCAGCAGTCCTCAATTCGCATCCATGGCGCAGCCAGCAGGCCCACTCGCAGCAGCAGGCGTGCGGCATTCAAGCCCGTCGCTTCGTCTGCCTTTGAGAAGGGCAACCCCTACCTGGAGGAGATGAAGCAGACAGCAAAGTACATTGCAAAGCGCGGCAAGGGTATCCTGGCCAGGTGGGTGTGTTGATCTGAACATAATTGAGTATTGACAGTATGTTGTGACAGCGTTTGTTGCTGTCGGCACGGACAATTGGCAAGGTACCAGATGCCAGTGGTTTCTATCGGCCCCACTAGCCCATTCTGGTACCCGACATTGCTTTGCTGTGTGCACCACACTACAGTGGCCTAGCTGGGAAGGGGAGCTTCCCGTCCCCTACAGCTTCTGCTTCTGATATATAATATGTAATAAATATAATAATTAGTATATTATTATTATACATATATATTTTATTTTTCAAAAAAAGCGCACCAGCAGATGTGTGCAGCAGGGTTCCGAGAGCTGCCGTGTGTGTGATCCATGCCTCGACAGCAGTGTGGGGTGGCAGCAAATGACCTGCCGGAATCCCCAGTGGTTGCTCTGGGGGGTTTTGCGGGGGGGGGGGGGGGGGGGGGGGGGGGGTAGGGGGGGGGAAGGGGGAGGGGGGGGGGAGGGGTAGGGGGGAACTCCCACCGGCTGGCCACACACACAATCCAACTGCCATGGGCACCAATGAGGTACGCCCAACACCCCTCCCCCAGGAGGTGCCTAGTGCTGGGACCAAACAAGCATGATAGTTCCAAGTGGTGCCTCTGTGTTCTTGAGGCTTGTGCATTTAGGGTGGGGGTGTTGCAATTGTATGCTTGCACCGCTGGGCGAGCCTTTCCATGTTGAATTGGGCAGACCAAGGGTCTAGTAGCCTCCCATGTGTGGGGTGGCATATACCTTTTGGCATCCCGAGGATAGCGGGACGCTGAGTCCTATGCCACCCTACACACAGGAGGCTACTGGACCCTTGGTCTGCCCAATTCATCAATATGTTTCAACGGTGCTGCCACACTGGGTCCCTTGAGGTTGGCTCATCCTTTGAGGTGATGGCTTCAGAGGGTTGAATATATTAATATAATAAATAATAAATAATAAAATATATTATATTAATGTGCCAGCCACATTGGGGACTAATGTTCCCATCACCCGCCATGACGGTTATCACACACATTATGATGTGTGGTCTGATGTGTAGACACAGGGATGCATCCAGCCACTGCAACAACTATCCAAGGATGGTCTTGAACACATCGAGTTGCATCAAGCAGGTGCATGGTGTAAATGTCATGATGACAGGGTAACCATGTGTGTGCATTGTGTGTTGCTGTGTGTTTTGTTGCTGTGTGCACAGTGATGAGTCCAACGCCACCACCGGCAAGCGCCTTGAGTCTGTCGGTGTCGAGAACACCGAGGACAACAGGCGCGCATGGAGGGAGCTGCTCTACACAGCACCAGGTAGGGTGTTAGGCGCGTGAGGTTGGTGGGGGGGGGGGGGGGGGGGGCGTCCACCAATCCAGGGGTGGGGGTGAAAAAGCCGCCAAGGGGGGGGGGGCAGCAGGGATGGCTTGAGTGCTGAGGCGCTCGGAGGGAGCTGCCGTACACAGCATCAAGTGGGCATTGGGTGTGGTGTGGGAGGGGGGGGGAGCTGGGTTGTCAAGCTGATGGGGCTTACCTTGTGCTTGTGCTTGTGCTGATGGTTGTGGCTGTTGGTGAGGCCTAATTTGGGCCTTGATGTCTTGAAGGCTTCAGTGCAGTAAAACATAAGCGGGTGCCGCAGCGGCAGCAACTTGCTGTTGAACAGCAGCGGTGTGTGTTCCGGTCACTGCAAGTGTATGGTCCATGGCCCCTGCAGAAGTCACCACCAGCAGCCCACTGTGATGTCATGCTCACGAGGCACACAACTGCCCTTCACCCACTTACCCTCACACCAAAGCAATCGCTACGCCGGTCAGAAGCCCAAGCAGGGACTATTGCACACTAGCATCTTACTGGACTGTTAAAATAAAATATAATAAAATAATAACAATAATAAAAATAATATAAAAATATATTTTTGACTACTTTTATTTTTTTTATGGCTGTATTGCAGTGTTGATCAACACCCCCCCTCCTATTGCTTACAGCTGCCCCCACCCTTCCTGTTGCCCCCCCCCTCCCCATGTCCCTCTCTTGACAGGCCTTGGTGAGTCCATCAGTGGCTGCATCATGTTTGAGGAGACGCGCAGCCTTCTGGCGCCCGACTTCATTCACTCTGGCCGCTCACTCTGCCACTCACCCCACTCACCCCCTCCCCTCGGCCACCCAATCGTTTCCTTCCCTTGATGTTGGTGACCCCCCTCTCAACACCCCCCCCCCCCCCACCCCCGCCCCCCCCCCCCCCTACCACAGGCCTTGGTGAGTCCATCAGTGGCTGCATCATGTTTGAGGAGACACTCTACCAGAAGGCTGCTGACGGCCGCCAGTTTGTTGATATCCTCAAGGGCCAGGGCATTCTGCCAGGCATCAAGGTCGACACGGGACTGCAGGTAATCAAACTCAGCGCAGGGCACTGCACAGTATTAATTATTAGTATATAATAATAATTATATATTATTTATTAATATTATTGTAAAAGCAGGGCAGTGCACTGCTATGCACTGCATGACATAACTGCAGCAGCGGCAGCAGCTGTCAAAGAGAATTTGCTCTCAAGTGTTGTTGTGTTTTGTGGCTGAAAACAGCAGTTTGAGCAACTCTCTGTTGTGTTGTCCCATGCTGCTGCTGCAGTTCCTGCCTGGCAGTGATGGTGAGACCACCACCCAGGGCCTGGACAACCTGGGTGCCCGCTGCAGGGACTACTACAAGCAGGGGCACGCTTCGCCAAGTGGCGCGCAGTGATGCGCATCGCAGGTGGGGACATGTTTTTGATGTATTCTTGTGGGGGGGGGGGCTGACAGATGGCTTGCAGCCAGCCATTGCAACTCACCAAAACACAGTGTTTTGGCAGTGAGAGGTGTTTGGGTGTTTGGGGGGGGGGGTAGTTGAAGGTGTGTGACCCAGGGACTACTACAAGCAGGGGGCTCGCTTTGCCAAGTGGCGTGCGGTGATGCGCATCGCAGGTACAGGGGGACAGGGGGGAGAGGGGCAGGGGGGAGGGTCATGCTGAGCTCGGTGGATGGGTGGGTGGTAGCAGCGGCACTGATTAGTGTGTGAGTTAAGGTCCAGGCCAAGGCTGCTGCTGAACACAAAACACCGCCCTTGCAATGCTGCGCTTGCCCTGCAAATCGGACGCATCCAGAGAGCGAGGTTACGGGTGGATGGCAACAAATCCGCACGGCTGTGTGGCCCACTGCCGATGCCCCACTGCTACTGGCATGCAGTCTCTCATGTTGTGCTCGCCTTCTGCACTGCCCTGCTCCACCCCTGCACTACCGCCCCCCCCCCCCCCCAAAAACTATCTTGTAGGTCCTGGCCAGGGTCCCTCCACCACCGCCATCCTTGAGAATGCTCATGGTCTGGCCCGCTACGCACAGATTGCTCAGGAGAATGGACTGGTGCCCATCGTGGAGCCTGAGGTCACACTGGGTGAGTGTGCTATGTATGTCTGGGGGTGGTAACGACATGGGGGAGGGGGTGGGGGTGGGGGTGGGGGGGGGGGAGGATGTCACTGGGTGAAGAACAGGAAGAGGAACTGACTGGTGCCCATTGTGGAGCCAGAGGTCACACGGGGTGAGTGGGTGTGTATGTTTGGGGGGTTAACGACATGGGGGAGGGGGGGGGTGTCATTGGGTGAAGGACAGGAAAATGGACTGGTGCCCATCGTGGAGCCTGAGGTCACACTGGGTGAGTGTGTGCATGTATGTGCATGTGTGTGCATGTATGTGCATGTATGTGCATGTATCTTGGCCACTACCACACATGCCCTGCATGCTCTTACACACCCTTGCATCACACCGCCTCTCCATCTCCCTGCCTGCCTACTTGCCTCACTTCTTTGCTTGTCCTGCCCCCTCCTCCCCCCCCCCCTCCTCCCCCCCCCCCCCCCCCTCCTCCCCCCCCCCCCCCCCTCCTCCCCCCCCCCCCCCCCTTCCCTCCATCAGGTCCTGGTGACTACAGCATTGAGGAGACAGCCTTCTGGAGTGAGCGTGTGTACACACACGTCTTCAGACTGCTCAACGAGTACAGCGTGGTGGGTGGGGAGGGGGCCAGAGTGTTTGTGGGTGGCGGGTGGCGGAGTGGCTTGGGCTGCTCAAATAAGTACAGCGTGATGGGTTGGGGGAGGGGGCCAGAGGATCTGGGGGGAGGGGGGGGGCAATGGGGGGGAGCGTAGTGGCATGGGCCGCTCAACGAGTACAGCATGGTGGGGTGGTGGGGGGGATGGCGGATGCGGTGTTGCTTGGGATGCAATGCATGTTGTGGTGCGTCACCCCACGTTGTGTGCTACCATTTTGTCAACCCAGTAATCTAGCCAATATGCCTGATATACCACACTCACCCTCATGTTGTGTGTGACCAGAAGATGAGCACAATCTTGAATACTGATTCTGCTGCTTTTGTGCTTGTATGTCCACAGGTGCCTGAGGCTATCCTGCTGAAGCCCAACATGTGTCTGCCTGGTGAGATTGAAACTGGGGTTTTGGAGATTGAAACTGGGGTTTTGAGATTGAAACTGGGGTTTTGGAGGCGTGTACACTCACACTTTGCTCCATTTGCTCCACCTGCCGTCGATGCACTCTCCGGTTTGCTGTCCTAGTTGGACTGTGTTGGTGTGCCGCTTAGACTGCTTGCATGTGGCTTGCATGTTTATACACATGTATTGTCCGTGCCTAACACTTCACACTTACACTTTTGTACTCACTCATCTTTCTAATGGTGTGATCATATTGTTGATGGGTGTGGTTGAAGGGTCATCGGCACTTTGAGCTGATGTCAGCATGGGCTGGTTGTGTGGGAACCATCATGGTCGTGCACCAGACCGGTCATCATCACTCGACGGTCATGCAGTCGGGTGATGGTGACCCGCCTGGTGCACGACCAGCGTGTGCTGACAACATCTCAGCCTGTGCTGACATCAGCTCCAACTGCCAATCACCGTCACCCGGTGATGAAGGACGGTGTGGTAGCTCACTTTTTGTCCAGCAGCTCTCTGTTTGTCAAGTCTGTTGGCTGAATATTGCAAGGACAGCTGAAAATTGCAAGGACCTTGATTTGCCAAGTGTCTGACACGCAATCCTGCTGAAACTGCATCATCCCCCCCCCCCCCCCCCGGGGCTGCACGCAGGTCTGGACGCCCCTACCGCCACCCCCAAGGAAGTGGCATACTACACCACACGCACCATGATGCGCACGTGAGTGGTCTATGTCGAAATGTGTGATGTGGTTGAGCGCTAGGGGTGTGGCAGCGCAAGCAGTACTCAGTTGTACCTACGTATCGGAATCATTCTGGGCTGGGCTGGTGATGCAGTCAGCATGCAATTGTACATTCAAATGCACAGCGGACGTCCCTTGGTAGACAATGGTTGCAGGCAGTGCATTGCCTTGTTGCAGCAACCTTCGCACTCTGCATGAGCTTTCAAGTATCATACTGGGTGCAAGTGCCGGTATTAGTTGCTGTCATGCAATGCAGCCTGGGGTGGACTCATAATGTGCTTGCCGGTGTAGTACTCTGTACCAAGCCCTATGCAGAGAGCAGAGCAGGGCAACTTGCTTTTGCTTTGACCTCGCTTTGGCTTTGACCTCGGCAAGCATGCTGCCTGGCCCAGGACAAAGAACATACTTGTAGACTTGCGTCACAGCCTGACATGTGTCCTGCTTGTGTGTACATCTGCCGCGCAGTGTGCCTGCTGCTGTGCCCGGCATTCACTTCCTATCTGGCGGCATGGCGGGTGAGCATAGAAATGGACATGCGCAATGAACCTGCCGCAGAGCAGTGCTTGCCAGCACAACTTATGCACTGGTATCCCTATCCCTGCATGTGCCTTGTCAACCTCAATGCGTCCCAGTGTGAAGTGATGCTGATGTTATTATTATATATTAATATAATTATTTATATTATTTATATTATTTATATTTATTATTTATATATAAGTATATTATTGGCAATGCCGATGTCGTCCTCAAGGTCAGCGAGCTCAAGCATGCTTTGCGGGCAGCAGCTGTGATTTTGGTGCGCACCACTGACCACTCCGCCTGAAGCCTTTGCTGCTGCTTCTGACCCTTCTGGCACCCGCCGCCGCTGCTGCTGCTGCTGCTGCTGCTGCTGCTGCTGCTGCTGCTGCTGCTGTCATCAGAGGAGGAGAGCACCCTGAACCTTCAGGCTCTGCAGGAGGCCTGCCCTAACGCACCATGGAGCCTCACAGTGAGTAGTCATGCACTAGCAGTGCACAGTCGCTCTCTCACACACGATACCACAAGTGTCTGTCCAACCACGATTGCATGTGGTGTATGACGCTCTTTGGCCGCCCCAATCAGTCTATGTGTTTAACAAACACCCATGCAGTGCCTGATTCTCTCACACACACAGCCACTGGCGCCGCGTCAGACTGCCACGCATGTATCATATCGTACATTACAAACACACAAAATGCAGCTGCCACACACACTATCAAGACCTTTGTGCTGAGTGGCAGCAGCTGCACATGGCTGTGCTGGCTGTGCTTGATGATGCAGCAGCAGTAAGTCAAGCTCACTGCAAAATGTCAGGATGGCGCAGTGGTAGATTGCCCAGCCACTTGCAAAATGCACAAGCCTCAGCCAAGCTCTGCTGGCCCTTTCCTGGATTGTTGTGACAAATGATGTGTACGCTCCATGCCTGTGTGTGCCCCTGCAGTTCAGCTATGGCCGTGCCCTGCAGGCCACAACACTCAAGGTAGGCCTCAATACCAGTTCATCCCGTGTGGAGAGTACCGCTCAGCGGTGAAAGTATCCACTTGTAACAACCTCCCCCCCCCCCCCCCCCCCAAAAAAATACCATGCCAGTTTGGCTGCTGCAGAGCCTATCTCAGGGATCACAACACACTTGCTGTCCAGTTTCTGTGTGTTTTGCTTTTCTGATAGCTTGTTTCGTGTCACATGGGTTCAGCTGCAGTGCGGTGTACCCTGGAGCCTCCCGAATATAAATGGCATCCCAGAAACAGCATGTTTCTGCATGCTGCCTTCCTGTTCGTCCTGCTGTGCTGATTCGTGCTGTGCTGTGCCGTGCTCCCCTCTTCCCCCCCTGCAGACCTGGTCTGGCAAGCAGGAGAACTGGGATGCCGCCCAGCAGATCCTGGTGGCGCTGGCCAAGGCCAACAGCCAGGCACAGCTGGGACAGTTCAAGGGACCACACCCAGTGCCAGGTACGACCGTGCAGGGCATGTGGTGTGTGTGGGTGGGTGTTTTGGGGGTGGGGGGTGGAATGTAGTAATGTGCTCTCTACATGACTTCCAGGAAGCTGCAGCTGGGACAGTTCAAGGGACCACACCCAGTGCCAGGTACGACAGCGGATGGTAGCCGCCCTAAGGGGGGGGGAAGAAGGGGCGGGGTTCAGGGGTTGATGTGAAGGGCTCACTACATGACTGATGGGCACAGTAGCTGCGGCTGGGACAGTTCAAGGGACCACACCAGTGCCAGGTACGACAGCGGAGGGTGGCAGGCTTTGGGGGGGGGAAGAGAGGGATGGGCAGGGGCAGGGCTCAGGGGAAAGTGGATGTAGTAAATGGCTCACTACATGACTGAGGGGCACAGTAGCTGCAGCTGGGACAGTTCAAGGGACCACACCCAGTGCCAGGTGAGCCTTGTTTGGTCGACAGGCTGGGGATGGGGCAGGGGTCAGGGGATTTTTTATCAAGGGCTCAGTATCATATGATCTGCCATATCATATGACAGGCACAGTAGCTGCAGTAGGGGAGTTCAAGGGACCATATCCACTGGGCACTGGGCCAGTGCCAGGTAGGGGAGGTGCAGGGGGAAGGACGTGGAAGGCATGAACCGGGGAAGGCTCTCGCTGCACACGGGCAACTATATTAATTTTTTGGGTTTTTTTTATTAAATAATTAGTATTTAGTAATTATATTCTGCTTTTCACTGGGCTGCAGCAAGGGATTGCATGGCGTGGTGCACCTGGTGAACATCATCACAAGGTGTGTGCATGTGGTTCCTTTTCCTTACTGGTCTGCTCCTGCCGTTTCTCCGTCGCACGGTGTCAGTTTTTGTGACATATGACCTCGCCTGAGGGTGCTCTCTCTGCTGCAACCTGCCGCCAACGCTTGTGCTGTGTGCTGTGTGCTGTGTGCTGTGCTGTGCTGTGCTTTCAGGTGGTGGCCGCATCATCCAGGCTCTGCGCACTGGTGGTGCCGGCAAGTAAGCAACTGCTGGAAGCAGGCGCTGCCGCAGCTGTGTAGTATGGATGCCGGCTGAGCAGCAGCAGCTTTGCTGTCTGCACGGATTGTGGTCGGCACTGTGTTGGTTGGTCAACAGCTGCTTTTACAGCTGCTGTTGCAGTGCAGGCTGGGAGTGGGGGTGTGTGTTCAGTGAGCGGAGAGAGTGTACAGATATCCAGGCTTCCTAATGTGCAGGTTATGGAGGGTCCTGCTGGGTTGATGTTCTGTTGTAACATAATGTTTGATGATCTGGGCGACTTAGGACACAACACTCAGGCGCCCAATCCCAGTCGCCGGCACCATGTGGAGCTCTCGGGCAATGCTTCATAGACTGGATGCTGCCCCCCATGTTACTGTCACCAGCCAGCTTCCACCACCCCACTGCTTGCACCTCAATCCTGGTGCGGCTGGAAAGCTGTCTGCGAACGCGAAGCACTCGGTTCACTACTTTTGAAGCCAAATTACACCAGTGACTTTGTGGATGGTGTCTCCTTCTTGAGCCTGCCTGGACCGCTTGCTGCCAGGCTGGCTGCTGTTGATCAAAGCTGTTGCAAACCGCAGTTAGCTGATGGGCGCTGGGCAAGTGTTTCAGAGGACTGCAAAATTTTTTTGTCACAGATGACAGCGTATAGCGCTTGCACACGTTGCTGTGCGTTTTTCATCCCACGAGGGCTCTGCTTTTGGGCGCGTGTCCGACCTAAGAAAGGTCCTGATGGTCATCTTGTCTTCACAAAAAAGGTTTCAGTGGTGCATTTTATATCCCACGCAATTGTTGCGTCACTAACCCCGCATCGTCTTGAGTAAGGGAGGTCAAATGTTATGTTATTTCCGCAATGCCCTGTACAAGTCCGCTGCAAGCAGTTAGCCGGCCGATACCACGCTTAATGACCCAATCCAACGGCTTTCTGTGGTTGTCGTGCCTGCATTGCACCAGGTGGCAACTTGTTCAGCCCAGAACGTGCTCAAGGCACAGCAGTAGCAACCACAGGCTCTGAATCATGCTACGTTTGGTCAAGCCAGCAGACAAGGACAGCGTCAGGCTGTTTGCAGCCACACTGTTCTCAACGCATGAGCCCATGACAAGTGCTCTCAACATGCCAGTGGACGACCTGGCGCATTTGTTCAGCCCAGTCATAGATGCTTGCTGCTCCAGCGGCTTGTCTTTCATGCTGGAACAGGACGGCAGCATCCTCTGTCTGTCCCTGGCGCTTCCATACACGCAGTACAGCGCCGTGCAGTGGCCAGAGGTGGCATCCGCCCGCCCTGCAGCTGAGATCATCAACAGCCTTCCTCCCCTACCAGCAGAGCAGGAAAATGCAGTCTACATGTTCTTTTGGGGCACTGACAGCAACCACATGGGCAAGGGCTACATTAGGAAAGCTGTCAATGCCTCCATGCAGGCTGCCAGGCAAGCAGGGTACAGCTGTCTGGTTGCTGATGTCACCAATGTTGTGTCTCAGCACCTGGCCATGTCACACTTTGGGTTCAAGCCGCTGGAGCCCCGGGTGCGCTACCACGACCATGAGAGCTTCAAGGGTGTGCAGGGCACTGAGTATGTCATCAGGGCTGTGAAGCACCTGGTGGCTGAGCCGGCAGCAGCAACAGCACTGGCATGAAGGACACTCTGAGGAGGGCGGGGGTAGTGCTGGCACAGGAGCAGGCACACCCAAGATGCAGGGTGCAGGGAGTGCGCTGCTTGCGATACGGTGCTACACTTCCACTGCCAACTTGGCATGATGTAGTGCATCGGGGTGGATTGGCTGCAGGGCACTGAGTACCGTACTCAGTGCCCTGCAGCCAATGACGTCATCAGGGCTGTGAAGTACCTGGCGGCTGAGCCGGCGGCAGCAACAGCACAGGCATAAGGCAGGAGGTTGGGGAGGTGCTGACGCAGCATGCTGACTAAGCATCAGGCACACTGAACATGCAGGCGTGCGGGCGGTGCGCTGCTTTTGACACGGTGCTGGTACTGCCACCTCCGATGCACGGCATTGGGATTGATTGGCTGCTGCTCAGCCAGTTTGCATGCACTGCAGTGTGTTGGCATGCATCGCAAGTTGGTTGTACAACATGTCATTAGGGTTGCGAAGCACCTGGAGGCCGAGTCAGCGGCAGCAACAGCACAGGCATGAGGGAGGGGGGCCCGTGGGGGGGGGGGGCAGAGTGCTGACAAAGTAGCAGGCACATTTCACATGCAGATGTGCCGGCGGTGCGCTGCCGGCGGTATGGTGCTAGCACTGACACTGCCGATGCAGTGCATTGGGGTTGGTACCAGCTGTTTGTATGCATTGTCTTTGCGTGCATTGCATTGCATGTCATTTGATCTATGTCTTCTGGAGTGCTCAACTTTGCAAGTGTGAAACAGCAGCTGAAGTCAGGCCAGGGCTGGCAGACAGCAGGCTCCGCTGCTGCAAATTGAAGAGTCATGACTGGTCATTTGGCCAAACTCAACTCAGGCAGTGTGCTGTTCAGGCTGGCAGTGATGTTACCGCCAGGAACTGCATCCCTTGAACAAGTGGCTGTCTGTGTGCCTTCAGTCTGCTGCTGTCAGCAGTTTATGAAACAAGTGCTCCTTTTGCATCTGATGGTGTATGTTATGGGAGTCTTGTTATTCAGGCAGTATCATGACTTTTTGCAGCCTGCTGAGGCTGTGACTCTGGCTGCCTAGTACAGTTGGATTGTCGTGCTGCAGGCTTGGCTTTGTCTATCAGTGGACACGTCATGTTTGGCTGCGCCTGCCACAGGCACAGAGGCCTCTGCTGCCCCCATCTCAGTAATCCGAATACAGGCTGTATTGCAGCAAGCAAATTGTGTGATGTACTGTGGCACTCAGTGTCTTCCTCACCACCGGCAGCGCTAGCGCCAGGTGTGTTTCACCATGTGCAAGACTGCCAGTGAAACTTTGGTGTGAGCAGTGGTGGAAAAACCTTGTGCATGTGCCTGTTACATTTGGCCTTGCAACCAAGCACAGTGTCATGATGACCTCTGGATACCCCAAGGTCCCTTACACAGCAGGACTTGGCACACATCGGGTGCAAGCTGCAGGCCCTGCATTGAACGCTCCTTGAACCACTTGAACCATCCTCACCAGCATTGTCAATGCAGCAGCACCCAACGCTAATAGCTTATCTAGTGACTTGCCTGTTTTTGAACGTGTTCTCTTGCTGCATGGGCAATGCAACATCCCTGACCAACTTGCTGCCAGCTCGGCAGGCAACAACGTGCGCACCATGCATCTGACTACCTACAAAGTATATAAACATACTATGTGCACTGAAAATGGCTAAGGGGTGTGCTGGTCATTCGGTCTCGTCGTCATGTGAGGGTTCCCGCCTGAGGGCTCGGCAACTCTAACAACGCGCTCTCGCAACCTCCGCAGCGATTTCTTGTGTTGTATCTTGTACCTTTGTAAGCCTCACATCAAACGTTGTGAGGCAATCGTCAGTCCAGCCCCAACTGCAAAAAGACTTGATGGCTTGGTGATTGCAGCTATCCACTATCCTTCACTATTTCAATCGAGCCAGATTTTGAACAAACAAGCTAGCTAGTGTGCCTGCTTCCTGATATTCTCCTTGGCTGATAGGCGTTCTGTTGGGCAACGGCGACAGCAACAGCAAGCGATATGGCAAGGCAGCTCAGCGTATGCGTGATTGCAACGTTGTTAGGTACGTATATACTGAATATTGTGAGAGTTTACGGCAGTGCTGGTCAGTGTGGTTGCTGACATCATATTCCTTGCTGTTGCAACAGCTGCAACCCTTGTGCTGGGAGCACACGCAACAGCAGATGGTCGCATCGACACAACCAAGCCAGCTTTGACTGGCAAAGAGGTCACTAGTCAGTGTGCCAAGGACTGCATTGCCAAGGCCACGCAGCTAGGCTATGCCAAGGTAGCCAACCAGTCAATGGCTTGCTTCTTGCCCTACAAGGGCAAGCGCCTCAGCTCTGCAGACTGCTGCGACCAGGTATGTGGAGCAACAGGCAGGCAGGCAGGCAGGCAGGCAGGCAGGCAGGCAGGCAGGCAGGCAGGCAGGCAGGCAGGCAGGCAGGCAGGCAGGCAGGCAGGCAGGCAGGCAGGCAGGCAGGCAGGCAGGCAGGCAGGCAGGCAGGCAGGCAGGCAGGCAGGCAGGCAGGCAGGCAGGCAGGCAGGCAGGCAGGCAGGCAGGCAGGCAGGCAGGCAGGCAGGCAGGCAGGCAGGCAGGCAGGCAGGCAGGCAGGCAGGCAGGCAGGCAGGCAGGCAGGCAGGCAGGCAGGCAGGCAGGCAGGCAGGCAGGCACGACCGTCCTCTTTCTTTTGCAATACAACATCCAGGCTGGCAGACCAGGTTGCCTTAACCCTATCCAACTGTGTCCTGCTTGTCGTATGTGTGTTATGCAGGCTGAGCTGCTCTTTGGAAGGCATGGATCGCTTGCGAGCTGTAAGTAGACTCTTTGTGCTGATACTGCAGTGTTGCTGCGCAACATGTCGGCACAGCAGTGATACAACGATGCACATGCAGATGGTGAAGTCCAGCCTATGTGATCTGACCACACATTTACAGCTACAGCTGCTTACGCCGCCACAGGTTGCCCTGGGAAGCTTCAGCCTTCCAGTGACCGCACCCCTTGCGGTGCGCAAGCCTTGACACCTTCAGTCCATCACTGAACAGGTGCCAGCAGTGCTGGTTCAGCCACGCAGTTGATGAATATCACATGTCGCTGCTTCTGCCGCTGCTGCTGCTGCTGCAGGCCTGTGCTGTCCTGAGTTTGCCCAGGAGCTGTTGAAGACAGTGCCGCTGGAGCAGGTGGACGCAACACATGAGGAGTACCTGAACAAGTGAGGGCACTGTATGCTGCACCAATTGGGTTCTTGACAGTGTTCAAAGCTGCCTGTGAGACATTCAGATCACTTCACGAAGAAGTGGCCTGAGCACTCGGCAGGCAGGAGTAGCTAACCACACGCCCTGCTGATTCAATACATTGCATCAGCTTGATCATTTTTCGACGCTGCACTGGTGAACTTGGCAGGCACTCTGCATCATTTCATATGCTTGAAGTATGCATTTGTGCAACGCCTGTGCTATCTTTCCCCTGCATTGTCCCTCAACAGGATGGACCTTTGTAGGGTACCCCTTGCCGGCACCCCAGGCTGCAGCCCTAAGGTCGCCAAGGAGCGTGCCCCGCTTCCGGTCGGCTCCAACGGCCCCTTCTTCAGCCCCCTGTCCTTCGACAGGCCCGTTGCTGGCCAGCTAAACCTCACAGGGGCCTACCCAATCTTTGGCTTCGCTGAGAAGTACACAGCCAACCGGCTAGCCAGGCAGGGCCGTGCGGCAGTTGCACGGGGCCAGATCAACCAGATCCGGGTGGTTGGTGCCAGCGACTTCTACAATGACTACATGACAGGGTTTATGATGCTGATCGAGCAGGAGACCCCCAGGTACCCCACGCCACCAAAGGCGAAGCTGCCTCCCCTGCCGGAGCAGTACCGAGAGGACGTTGCCTGGGTGGCAAACCTCAGGCGTGGGCCCTATCCTGATGTGAACATCAAGAACAGGCCGGCAGCACAGTCGCCCAAGGCGACGGACCCCTTGCAGAATGGGGAGATTGCTGACATGAGCCCCGGCGTTGTGTTTGCTGGCCGCGTGCCGTCGATGAACTTCCAGCCATGAACATGCCTTGGGGCGTTGTTGTTGTGTTGCAGCAGGTTCCTCTATGTTGGTAATGTCATGCAAGGAGTCCAGCACTGTGCAGTGCTTCCAAACTTTGGAGCTCCCATAGGTGTCTACTGGCAGCAGGGTTTTAGGGACGCTGCTGTTGGGCAGCAGAGTGTTGAAAGGCGTCTGGTTGTTATGAGGCTATTACCTGAGTACCTGCCCCTCTTCTTCTTCCAGTCTGGAAAGGGGACTGCCCTATTGTCCGGGACAATAACATGCCTGCATGCTCTGTTCCAAACAATCTGCAAAGCTGAGAAAGCTTTGCACATGCTTGCAGCTCCTTGTTTATGTGAGTCAGCCTGCCAACCCCGGCACAAGGGTTGCTGGCTGTGAATAAGCTGTGTATGCCACCCAGTGCCTGTCATAAATATGTCATATCGCTGTGGTTCTTGCTGGGGGGCTGCGCAACGACGGTTCCTAATTACATGCGGTAGCCGCTACCATGTTGTACTGCCTGAAATGGCAGTTACAACAGAGGATCCTCATGTAGATGCATGTGGCCGCTTCATGTGCAGTATTCAGTACCTTGAACAAGCCTAAGGACAACCCAACGGTCTTGCTTTTGGTGGGCAGGCGGTGATGGTGATGCTGGGAGCACATGCCTGCCAGAGACCATGAGGCATTTCGCAAGCTTGAGTTGCATCCAGCAGCTATGTTGACCAGTCATGATGACCAGGTAGTCTGAAATCGTGTGGCGTTTTGCGGTGGGGTCTCTTTCAAGTTGACGGCATCAGTATCTTGCAACAAAAAGGCACCTACGGCGCAGAGCTAGTCACATTGTTACATGGAAATCCACCTATTCCACGTTGGGCTGTCTTTCACTCGTCTCATGCATGCACCAAACGCAGTCCGTTCAGTACCTTCCAAGCCACTGGCCTGCAAACACAGTACACACTCCCATCATGATACGCACAGCACACTGCCAACATACCATGTTAAACTCTGCATCTAGTCGGCTGGTGCACACAGAGCCTACAGTGCAGGCTGCGCTCTGGCACAGCTAAACAAGGGCGGCAGATGATGCAGCAGTGGCAAGCATGTGATGCAGTTATATGAGAAAAAAGCACAGCCTGTCCTTGCTTGGCCAACACCAAAGACGCTACCCACTGCGCATAAATCCTAGTGGTAGCCCACTCCCTCCCCAAACGCCCCGAGGCGTCATCCTTTGGACCTCAAATCTATGCCAGCCGGTCTGCCAACGGAGTGTCTCCAAGCCACAAGCAGATGCAGCGGGAGTCACAGTCTTAGCAACTGGTGGTCATCAAGAGCTCGGCGCACCGATACAAGTATATATCCTTAGGGACTCTAGCTCACTTTGATACAGTCATCATCAGCAGCAGTTGATGACTGCATCAAAACCACCAAGCTCACGCGCGGTGGCGCACACAGTGATAAACGTGCAGCCTTGCACAGTGCAGCGGCTCTCAGGCCTGCTGCTAAGTCAGACCAATATCTTGGCAATCCTGGCAATCCTGACCAAAACCAGTGAGGCTATGTGAGGGTGACAACACACCCTCTGTGCAGCGCGACCAACAGCCGGCTAAGGCCGCAAGCTGTGTGCTAGCACAGCACAGGACTGCCCTGCAGGCCAGGGCCATAAACTCAATGCAGCACAACACAGGACCGCCCCGCAAACAGGGCGATGAATTCAGTCCAGCACACATGCAAGTGAATGCCAGCTGCGTGCTAGGCGCAAGCCTGCTCGGGACCTGCTGATGCTGCCGGGCCACTGCAGGACCCTAGGCAGCTCAAAGCTCACTGTTGTACACGAGCGCAGTATCGCCACGTGTCAGTGGCCAAGACGCGACACCACCTGAACACTGAATGACTGATTGGCCTGTGTACCATCACACCTCACCGCTGGAGGGTTTGAGAAGGCACAACAAGCATAACCTAGCCAAGTCAATCCTCTTGGCATGCCTGATCATCCATCAAGCACAAGCCAGCAGGACTGCTGGCATAACCACAACCAAATCACCAACACTGCGGCAGTCACACTCATACTGAGCCATCCCCATGTCCATACATCAGCTGCCGTCATCGCTGCATTGTTGCAGCAACTCGAGCGTCATCATGTACTGTGACGCCACGTCACACACAATCATCACGCAGCCCCCATACACAGCCCCTAAACACAAACATATGAGTTGCTTGATGCAACTCATATGTTTCAACATACACACTGGCAGACGCCCTGAGCTATTCTCTCGTGATTCCCCTGGGTACAAATACTCGCTCTCAAGCCCCCCTCCTCCCCCGATCACTTCCCTCCTCCCCCGATCAGCAAAGGATGGCAGCACCATCCACAATTCACCCAAGTTGGTGCTGACAGCAGCGTACTGCTGCGCACGTTGTATACACACAAGCACACACACATCCACACCCCTGCACACTTCAGCAAGTGCACAGTGGGCACAGTGTACATGACAGGAAAGCCAGAAGTAGGCATGTAAACACAGATAAAAACAGAAAGAGGGGTGAACACAAACCTGCCAACCCACCACCTGAGCCTGCCCATGCTTCCTGGTCGCAGTATACTGCAACCAAGCAGCCGGGCAACCCAGGCACAAGTGCACCCTGCCTAAAGCCTTGATGAAAAGACATAACCAACACAACCAACGCATACCCAACTCAGTCACACACAGTCATTCAGCTGTAATACTCGTGACGCAAAGGGCACCTGCCTACTCCTGCCCACAACGGAAAGGGGTTCTGTCCTTCTGGACGCCCCCCACTCTGTTGATACCTTGATGCTTAGGCGGCTAACACGTGCTTGCACCTACACTCACATACGATACACCTGCAAAAATGCAGGGCCTGTCGACACACACACACACACACACACACACACACACACACACACACACACACACACACACACACACACACACACACACACACACACACACACACACACACACACACACACACGCCCTGGGTTTCCGTACTAGCGTCATTGTTTGACTATCCTTGTCGGATGACTGCTAGCCAGCATGCATGTGCACGCATGCAGTCCCTCTGTCGACACACACACACACACACACACAGAGGCTGCAGAAAGAAGGGAAGCACGTGTGGCAAAACAGCCGCCAAAGGCATCATGCGAGAGATCCATGCGTGTACAAAAATCAGAGGGTTGAATATCACAACATGTATCCACAAGCTTGCGAGGCCCGGGCTGCAGGGCGCCCAGACCTCCATCATGCAAAGGTAGTACAGCATTCAACGCACAGCAGCCCGGTTGGCTGCAAAAACAGCACCCAGTGACTGCAAAGCAGCAGGCCAGTGGGTGCCAAAGGCATCGCTGCGTCCCGGGGCCGAGCCAACTGTACATTTGTCCGGCTCCCTTGGGTGATCCACGCCAAAAAAATCACCCCGTACTCGGCCCCTGGCAAAAGCATGAGTTGTGCAAGTCAGGCAAGGTGACCTGTCCCTGCATGGGTCACCGACCGTTGCAATCGGATCATCATCTTCTGAGCCCTGCATGTGCATCCTTGTTGGGCAAGCAGCCCCAACAAGCACACACATGCGGGAACTCGGCGGCCTAAAAAGAAGCACAAAACTGGCCGCCGACATTCGCAACACTTCCACAAATACACCCTTTCCTCAAGCACCAAAAGGTGCAACCCTTACGCCCCGACCCCACCCTAGCAGATGGGCCACACAGCATGCACCGCTGTCCGTGACAACACCACTTAGCTGACATTTGATTTGATGCGATCCTGGTGGCTGTGCAAATTCATTTGACGCACACATCAAACTCACAACAAACCAGCACACACGGCGCCACAAAGCACCCAAAATCCCAGGCGACAATGCGCAGACACACTGCGCCTATCAAACAGCTGAGCACTTCACACTCAACACTGCGGCTGTCGCACCATCACCCAGCAGCAACAACAGTAGGAGTAACAATGGCAGCAACCCACCCCGGCCTGTCCAGCGTTGCGATCATTCCCGTTGCATGCGCCCTCCAGGGAGTGGCTGCCCCATTGCAAAAGCATGGTTACCACCACTGGGGGGTTTGCCACACAACATGCAGCAGCACACAACATGTAACCAACCTAAAGCCGCCGCCCTGACCGTCCTTGTCGCATGCATAGGGAAAGGGACACAAGCGGCAGCTGCCAAGACGTGAAAACCTGATGCCGTCCTCAAAATGCCGGCCCAGTACCATGCACATGGTCGCCATGTTGACACAAACACCACTGCAGAATGCACCGCGAAACCCAGGGTGCACTAGACCATACAGCCACTGTGTGTGCCCCGCAGTCAACAGTGCTGCAGGGGCACTGTGCATGCAACACACGGACTGTCCCATAATCCAACAGCTACGCCCAAAACACCTGCCCTGTGCTACTGAGCGACTCCTTCTACCCCACCACCTGCCTGGCGACGCATTGCCTCTCAGCCTCTCTCTTGTGGCAGCTGCTCACGAGTCCTCATCGTACTGGCAGCCCCAGTCCATGAGCATAGCCACGACCGTAATGTTGTCGGTGCTGCCGTTGTGCAGTGCCGCCTCCATCACAGCTTGTGCAGCAGCCTTGGCCAGCGTGTTGCCGTTGTTGGTGCTGTTGCGCGCCTGTGCATGCAGCAGCGGCAGCACGGCAGACAAGCGGGAGGACATGCAGGAGAGAGCAGTCAGCACTGAGCTAGAGGCTGCACAGTCGGTACCAGGGTCTGCTGCAGCAACTAAAAACCCGCACGAACATGGTACAGATCCAGCTACGCAAATCCCAACCCAGCAAGGGGTTGGATAGGATCCTGCAAAGCTGGCGCTCGAGCCCATGCCGTTGTTCATGTATGAGTGCTGGCTGCGTATGCCAGAGCAATCACTTGACTGTTCCCTGCCCACCATATAGATGCACAGATTGATCGTTGTCAAAACTTCCCGGAACCCTGCACAGTGCGCATGTGATAGGCAGCTGCGAGTCAACACACCTGCGCAATGGCCTTCAGTCCAATGTCCAGCATGTCGTCGTCCGGCAACACGTCCGTCACCCCGTCGCTTGTCAGCAGCACCAGCTTGTCTGTCGGCTGCAACAGGTGGCTGTTGACAAACGGCTGCGCGCTGATCAGGGGCTGCGGGGACTTGAACGCAAAGTCACCCAAGGACCTGCACGGCAGCAGTGAGGATTGCGTCACAACAAACACATAGACGACTCAGCCTTGCTTTTGAACACAGACAGGCACTGCGCACAGCACAGCAACCCCCCTGCAAGACAGCTGTGACATGCCAAAAACACAGCAAGGATGCACACCTCAACCATCGGCGCAACGCGCATCACAGCTGGACGCGATGCGCTCATACCAATACCCAATCTTCCGTTCACACTGGCATCAACACAACCCTCAAAAGCAGCTGTGCACCAAACAAATGCCGCTTGTTTCATATTGCTGTGTGCCTCATCGCATGACCATGCTGCCCTTGTAGCGAGTCTGTGTGCTGAACCCCTAGAACCCCTGAGCCCCTTCAGCAAGGGCAAAACCTGTCCTGGTAGCTGAGCACACTGGGTTAGCGATTTGAATGCTTGGATCCCCCCTTTGTCGCCTGGTGACTACTGCCAGGCCTATCTGCTGGTGTATCAACCAAGTGAGGCCTCACCGTGTGACCATGCTGCCCTTGTAGCGCGTCTGCGTGCTGGTGCCCATCACGCGCGCCGCCCCGCCGGGCCTCGTGCGCACCACGCGCCCGCCGGCCTCCCGCACACGTGCCGCCTCCGCCTCGTTGTCCAACCTGTGCTCCTCTGTCAGGCGGCGCGAGGTGCCGTTGTGGGCCATGAGTGCGACGCTGTCGCCTGCAGCAGCAGCAGCAGCAGCAACAGCAGCAGCAGCGGCGGTGGCAGAGCGATGGGCAGTAAGTAAGACTGCTCAAGCGCACAGGGCACGGCGGGCTGTCGTTGCCGTGTGTGCATGCGCATGTCACGCACCAACATGCACTTTCCAAACAAGGGGTCCTGCTAACTCTCTAACAAGCAGGAGTGTCTTGCAGAGCCCCAGCCAGCAGCCCATATGCTGTCAGCCACTAGCAGCGCACGCAGCAGCTGCCCACACCAAGGCCTCTGCGCTGTCAGCAACACCACACCCTCCCCACTGCGCTGACCAACTGCGCTGACTAAGGCTCCCACCGCTCCCACCCACCTGTGTTTGCCACCACCAGCTGCTGCCCGCTGACCATGCTGACCACTGCAGTACTGCCTGAGTCATCCCAGCCGTGCTGCGTCAAGCTGGGGTCGCAGCGCGCATTGTCCCACCAGCGGTCAAACTGCGTGAACACACTCTCCATGGCTGAGCGGGGCGTCATCAGGCCGCGAGAGGCTACGGGAGCAGGCCCGCCTGCACAGGAACAAGTGGGAGCAGGCGTGGCCACAGGACAGGACAGGCAAGTGCGTTGGTGCAATGCATGATTGGTGAGACGCACGTGGATGGGTAGCGACCCCACTTGATCCGACACTGCTCAAGGGGCGTGGGGCGTCTTGTCCACCAAATGCAATAAAGCTGTGCATGCAGCAGAAGGTCAACAGCGCAGTGCGCGGAACAAAAAGGCACGCATGCCCCATGGCGCGAGCCACAGCCTTGTTTCTGCAGCATGCTGCACGCACCATTTGAGCTGGAGTGGCGTCCGCTGAGCGCGCTGTGCAGCAGCTGTGGTATGTGGCGCGCTGCATATGTCGCTGTCGCGTCGCCTGCGTGGCCGTCAAACACCGCTGCCAGGGACACTGCCTCCTGCACGGTCACTGCTGCGCGGTCTGTAGCTACACCGTGCTCGGGGTCCAGGGCTGCTACCACGTGGCGGTCCTCCATACGGGCCTTGCGGCCAGCAGTCTGAGGGCAGCAGGGCAGGAGCACAGACAGACGGACAGCAAAACGGACAGAAAAAAAGACAGACAGAGCAGGCAGGATGACGGCACGTCAGCAACTTTTGTGGGTGCGTTGATAGTGTGCTGGCAGCTGGCGGGCTCACAGCCAGAAGGTCCTCCGTCTGCTTTACAGTGCACGCTGCGTTGGAGCTTTGCCGCATTTTCAGCCTGGCTGCGCGACAAGGGACATATCCAGACAACCCCCACAATGTGCTGTACTTGGCATTCCGCAAAAGCAATTTGCACTCACCGCTGACGACGCGGAGAACACACGTGTCAACGTCACCTCGCTGCTGTGTTGCCTGCTGCTCAGCGGGTTGTGTGAGTTCGCCACTGCCGCCGCTGAATGCGGCACCCACAGCTGCTTGTCCGGCAGCCACACATTTGCATGCATGCTGCTGACGTCCTGCTGGTGTGAGTGCTGCTGCTGCTGCTCCTGCTGCAGGGTTACACACGGGGCTGCGAGGGCTGCGGCGGCCAGTGCTGCCTGCGGCTGTGACGCTGCTGTTGAGCTGGCACCCCGTTGGGTTGCTGCTCGCTGCGGGCCCACAGGCGCCTTGCTGATCTGTTGCACAGGGGGGCTGGACGGCATGCTGCCGTTGCTGCTGTCTGACGTGAGCGAGCCTGCTGCTGCTGTTGCTGAAGTCGCCTGGCCGCACTGCAACTGCCGGCTGTTTGCGCGCAGCTGTGCCGAGGGGACAGCACTGACCGGTGGGCTGCTGATGCGCTGCTGAGGTGGTGCTGTGCCAGCGAGGAGAGTGGGTTCTTCTGCACTGACTGCTGGCTGAGAGCTTGGCACAACACAGGAGGGACGGAATACTGACCCTGCTTACAGTTGCTGACTTGAGTGGCCACACTCCTGTTCTTGCTGGGAGGGAGTGGCCTGGAGGGAGTAGCCAGGAAGCACTGCTGCTGACCTCCGCGCGAAATTTCGATAGTGCTGGAAGGACACACACCCCTGGAAAACATTCTGCACCTACTCGGCCACGAAGGCTCCCACTGAAGAGCTCCTGCTCGCAAGACCTGCCTAGCTGTTGCGTCCCGATATGACGCCGGTGCTGCCTGAACAGGGTCCAGAAACCATGGACTGTGGGAACGTAACACGGTAGACACCCTGGGAGTCAGGAATCAACCAGCTGACGCAACAAGATGGCCCCTAGGTGAAGCGACCCCACTGTTGGTGACGAGAGGGCAATGCGCGATAAAGAGCAAGCAGTAATGTCCGTTCGAGACTCGACAAAAAGCAAGAAAGCTGAATAGTGCAAGGGACTGCCCAGTTGGCCTTCTTGTTTTCAAGAAGCCTGTCTTTCACTTGTGTACAGCCAAATATTGTGAATGCGAGTAAATCAGAGCTCAGCTGACCGCTGCGCGACTTTCTGATGTGCTGACGAAAGAATGAGAATGACAGCTCAGCTTCAGCACTGACGACGAGTGCTGAACGTCTCGGATGGCCCACTCTAGCCAGGGTAACATTTTAAGCCCAACTGAAGTCGTATTTGCTTCAAAGCGCAGGCAATGCGGCTGTGGAGCCTGGTCATACCAGCAGCAATCTAGCTGGATGTACAAGTGCAATCAATCATCAGTAAAGTTGGTCCTTGGTTCAGTACCTGGATACCTTCAGCATTGCATCAGCGTCCTTACAGCATTCATCTACGGACGGGAGAGGGCAGCACTGGTGTTTTATGCAGGAAAGGCGGACCCATTTTGTTTTGCAAAGGCTTGGCTCAACATGGCCAGCAGGCTGTCTCTGCTGGAGTAACCTACAACGAGACAGATGCAAGGAAGCATCTCAATTCCTGCCTACAGCTGGTGTGTGTGAGAGTGCAGCTGCTGAGCGTGGATGTGGGGCCGATCCTGTGAAGACAGCTAGCACCCTTGACTGTCATCCTGTGTGCAGTGTGCATTGCATTGCTGGTGGCAACGGCCTTTGCACTGGGGTAGAATGCACAGAGAGGGCATTTTCATTGGAGGTTTTGTGTTGAGTTGCAACCGTACCTTGCATTCAATGCAAGGCTACTCAGTGATTGAGTAGCTTCTGTGCAGGTGGGGCTGATGTGCACTTGGCCCTGTACAGAGATATATCAGGTGGCACAGACATGACGTGAAGTACGGTTTGCCTATCAGTGCATCAGTGAAACGTCTTGTGGCTTGAGGGAGGGGGTCAAAGGGGTGGTGTGCGGCAAGGGCAAATTCGCCCTTTGAATGGTCAAGGCAGCTTTTACGTTGATGATGTGGAGCGCCATTTGAGGCACGCCAATGGTTGTCGCCAACTGAGGCATCAGCCATCAGTAAACTGCTGTGGTTCTCCAGGCGTTGTATAAAGACCAGTGCGTTCAGCATTTGGGACGTGGAATTGCATGGGGACACCTCTGTGAGGGTGGGTGGCGGGCCTGGGCGGGGAGGGGGGGGGGGGACTGGGGCGGAGTGGCTCCTTGGAGGCAAGACAAGTTGTCGCCAAGGAGAGTGTGAAGGGGGAGAAGGGGGAGCAGGCAGGAAAAGGGGGCGAGGATAGCAAGCACAGCAAAAGAGGCGACCCACAACCTGCGCCTGGCAACAGCTTCAAGTTGATCTCAGCAAGCAATGCAGCAACACTGCACTGCACTGCAAGCTACCTGACGTGCAAGCTTGTGCAACTGCCTTGCGGGTCCATTTGGGAATGCATCTGCTGGGTGATTTGCTGGAGGAGGGGGTCACCAATGACGCAGTAGAACACTGACCTGCTCAGATTGCTGCTAGGGGTGTACACTGTGGTTTGCTGCCTAAAGCTTGCAGCAATGATGCTTCGCAGCCAGCTGGCTGCTCTGAGGGTAGCAGATACTCACTTGTAGTCCTTTGCAAAGTGTTGATGCGCTGTATGAATGTATGAGTGATGTTCAGGCACCCGGTTCGACCACAGGTCGCTGCTGGGGCTGGTTGCTGCACCTGTGCGCTCTGAATTGGGGATTCAAATGAGCGAGTACTCGGGAAACACTGCCAGAAGTTTACACCAAGCACTGTCAAAGCCGAGTGCGACGCACAGAGCACCACAGCGGCACAAAGGAATCGGCACTGCAGGCGGTAAACCCTGAACCCGCCAGTGATCCTGTGCATCGCAGCACCAAACTCATCGCATACAACTCCCAAGCACTTAACCACCAATAATAGCACTGCCACGCAGCAGTATCTGGCATGATCTGATATCACCCAGAGTCCTTGTTGACTCAACATGATTAGTCAACTATCACACTGATTCTGCTAAGGCATGTGTTGTATAGCCTTGTACACAGCATAACCTTCCTGTGAGGATTACTGCTCACTCAGCAGGAATCGGTCAGTGTAGCTGCTGCTCGTGTCAGCTGACGCAGTAGAACACTGACCTGCTCAGATTGCTGCTAGGGGTGTACACTCCCCCCCACTGCTGCTGGGGTAACACTACACAGCAGCAGTACTCACATTGAGCAGCTACAAACAACCCAATCCAAAAGCAACATGCAACAGCTGATAGCACACAGCTGATGCGCAACGCACGGGGAAAACTGCACATTGCTTGCAGAGAATGCTGCTGTGACCACACAACACAAGTCAACAGACATTTTTGTTTTTTGTCTTTTCTCACCACGGCATCTAGGCACATCCAGACGCTGGGCACACACACTACAACGCATGTGATGTTTGTGCATTGCACAGTCAATAAAACACACACATAATTGACAAACAAACCCAGCCACTGCTGGATCTGCTGCACACAAGTGAGTCATGCAGCACTCACTTAACTACTCAGGAAGCATATTTCACTGAGCTTGACAAGCACAAACAGTGGCCCTTTGCGCTCACTGCTGCTAAATCCCAACAACATGCAAGCAGGACAGATGCCCCCACATCGTTCGCATGTGAAAGGCAAAGCTACTATCCACAATGTCCAATAAATCAACTGCTGCTCCCACCTCCTGCAAAGCTGCTTGCCAGTCTGGGCACCCCCAGCTGGCACAAACCATCGCTCCAGCAGAGGCCACTCCAGACGGCCTTAAACCACTGCTGCCAAAAGCTGTTGTCGCTACCAAAGGCCAATCCAGACGGCCCAGCAATTGCTGCTGCTGCTGCTAATTGCTGCGGCAGCACCTGCTGTCTCTGCCATATCATTACCTGCGCCGGGTGTTGGAACGGTATGCCAGGCGATCCTGCTTGTATGCTGTTCGCAGGAAGCAGATTGGGCATGTGTCGTTAAGTTTTGGGTTCTTCTCCGGGTTGTGCGCTGGGTCGTGTGCTGCCACTGGGAACCACGTGCCCTGGTAATCCATAACTCCTGCTAATCCATAACCGTCCTTGCCCACCCTGCAGTTGTTGCGGGTAAAGCCCAAAGGAGGGAGCTCGTACTCAGGTACGTCTGCGGGTTTGGGAGGCCCGTCCATGTCGTACTTGCTGCTGCTGCGACCACCACGGTCCTGGTTGTCGTCCTTGCCGCGGCCCTTGCTGCGGCTCCTGCTGCGTTTGGGCTTGCGCTCCCTGTTGTCGGCATTGGGGCTGCGGCCGCGGCTCCCGCTGCGCTCCTGCGTATGCTCCCCATCATTACCCTTGCCGCTGCTGCTGCTTCCGCGCTGCGGAGGCACAAACTCTAAGGGTAGTTTCACGCGACTCCAATCAAAGCCTACTGCTGCAGGTGCCTCCTGGTTTGCTGCCGGCTCTACTGCGCGGTTCCCTTCTGCAGCCCTTGCCTTCGCTGCTGCCTCCTTTGCAAGTGCTTCAGCTGCTGCAGCCTCCCTTGCTGCAGCCTCCCTTGCTGCAGCCTCCCTTGCTGCAGCTGCCCGTGCTGCTTCTGCCTCCAAGTCTGTATCTGCATTCTGCAGCATGTGCTGGTCTGCCTCCTTTGCCCGCCTTGCCGCAACTGTGAGGTCCTCTGACATCCCGTTGGCATAGCCGCCAAGGTGACATGCAACACGGGTGATGCCAAGCACGTCCATTGCTGCTTCGCGCTCCACCCATCGCTGCTGCTCTAGTGTAAGCTGCCACAAGCTCCTGTCAATACCCCTCAGCTCATCCCTGTCCCGCCGAAGCCCATGGTAGATTGCGCGTACCCTCGTGACCAGTTGGCCGGCTGGGTCCTCCGCTACTGCTGCAGGCAGGTCCATGTGAGCTGCTATGTCCTGCTGCATGGGCTCCTCAGGCAAGCCCTCGCCCCCAAAGTCCGGCTGCTCTGCACCCTCACTGTCTGGCTGCTGAGGCAACTCCTCCTCTCCAGATCCTAGCAGTGCCACTTCCTCACTGACTGGCTGCTCCTGCAACTCCTCCCAGGAGTCCTCCCCGTAGTCCAGCTGCTCCTCTATTACACTGCTGGCACCAGGTGCTGTGTCGGGCATAAATGAGAACACGCCCTGCACAGTGGAGAGGTTAGCAGTGCAGGACAGAAGGTTGAGCGTGTCAGCTAATCACCTGCTTAGTCAGCCTGCAGTATGCACTATCATGCCCCCCTTCCTTGAAGCCCCTTGGTGCTAAGCTACTACTGCGCCGTCTTAGCGAAACCGGACCGAGATAATGAACCGAGCATCCAGTGCTCAATGCAGCCAGTTGTCGATGTCTATGCCTTGCCTACTGAGCACCAGCCAGCAGCCATTCTTGCCCCTGAATGCTGCTGCTCGCCGTTGCTGCTTGAGTGCACTGAACAGAGGGTGGATGTCAGCTGGAAACGCCAGTGAAGGCACGTAACAGAGCACCACCAATGGCCTCATTTGCAGTGCTGTGAAAACTGCATGAAGCACAAAGGGTGCTGTAGGTGTAATGATGATGGCTGTAGCGCCGTGCTGTACAGGCCCGCAGCCCACAGTGAACGGTCGCCCAGCAAAAACCTGCTGCCACTGGGTGTTGAGTGTTAGTGGGTCCACCAGGGCTTGAACCAGGGACATCTGCACTGTAAGCTGCAGCAACTGCACATCTGCCGGTGAGACCCTTGTGGAAGGAACAGCTACTGAACCGCCAGCAACCCTGCTGACCAGCTGTCGTGCGTACGCCACTGCTGCTGCCAGTGACTCTGGTGTAGGAATGCTGGCCCCAGGTGGCAGCACTGCATCCTCCGGCTGCAGGTAGCGCTTGATGCCTGCCATGGTGGCGTGGTGAGAGTCCCCATCTTCGTACACCACTCGGAAGTAGTATGGGCGTGACTCAGCATCCTTGAAGTAGATCCTGCCCCAGTACTTCCTGCCTTTCCGGTGGCTGGATCCGTGAACGCCTTCAGCACCAGTCGGCCATGCAGCGCATGTGCTGCTTCGTCCCTGCGCTTCATTTGCGCGCCGGGGAATATGTTTGGCCTGGCCTCCCGCTCCTGTAGCTGCTGCCGCTGCTGCTCCCTGCCAGCAGCATCCTGTTCTGTGTAGCCAGCGTCCACACACTCCGGGCACAGCCACACACCGTCAGGCACACTGCTGAGTGGTGGTTGCAAGCAGTAGGTATGGTATCCGCTGTTGCACACGTCACACAGCATGAGCTCGGCCCCGTTGTCGCTGGTGCTGCATACCTCACAGACCACATCATCTGTGTTGTCCACCAGCAGTGGGTCGATGCCGCCGTCGATATCAGGCAAGTGGCAGGGTGCACAGTGAGACATGTGCACCTCAATGGTCCGGCCACAGCGCCCCTGCAGGTGCAGTACCCCAGAGTCCCGCACCTCCAGAACTCGCAGAATGAGGGGTTTGGCCCTGGGCTGTAGCTTGCTTGCCCGGTTAAGCTGCTGAGTGTAGACGTAGTCACCCACCATAAACCTGTGAACGCGTGGCTTGTAGTCAGGCGCACGCAGCTGCAGGTAACGGCGCTGATCCCTGTGCTGTGCAATCGCCAGGTTCTCCAGCGCAATGGGCACCTGCTGCTTTAGCCGCTCCTTACGCTGCAGTAGGTCCTTGACAGCCGCCTCAGCACTGATGTCCAGGGGTGTGCTGACAAGCTCCTTCACTGCAGGTGGAATGACCGGTGGACGTGCATACATGAGTTCGTACGGGCTGTGGCCTGTGCTGGCCTGTGGAGAGCAGCGGTAGCCCAGTGCCAGCCATGCCAAGTCCTCATCCCACTGCTTGACACTGTGCCTTGCCACTGCCATTTTGGTAAGCGCCCGCTTGACGATGTGCACAGCCTCTCTGCCTGACCATTGGCCTGAGGGTGGTCTGCACTGATGATGGCATGATCGATGAGCGCATCCTCCAGGAGCTTGGCAAACTCGCCCTCAAACTCTGTCCCTGAGTCTGTCACCACCTGCCCTGGTGCTGCAAAGTGTGCCATACACCGTGCAAGAAGTGGTATGCAGTGGTCTCCGCCTTGTCGTTTTCCATCGGCACCACCACCAGGTACTTGCTGAATGCCTCAACACACACCAGACATACTTGTTGCCCTTTGCACTCTTGGGTAGTGGCCCAGCTGTGTCCACGTGCCACCTGAAACCCATGCTGCTGATTGGAATGGGGCGCAGCTCCTCCGGCTTGGCGGGTGAAGCTGGCATGCACCTGCTGCAGTGCTCGCAGCGTGACAGCACTGTTGCAACGTCCGCCAGTAACCATACCACCAGTGCTTACTGAGTAGCATGGCTGAGGTGCGCCGCCTGCCAAAGGCCCACACATCTCGTGTTGCTGCCGTATGAGACCAGCACGCGCCTGTGGTGGAGTACCAGCCTGTCGGTGCCATCTGGCATCCTCCTGATCAGCTGCTGGTCTTGAAGTAGTATGAGCGTGCACGTCGCTTGATACGTGCTGCCTGGCTGGCTGCCAGGTCTTGTGGAGTTGCCCTGTTCTGATGTACTCCAGGGTCTTATCGTCGGCCCAGATGTCACCTTGGCTCGTAGCCGTAGTGTTCTCCTGGTAGCCAGCTGTCATGGCTAGCTGCTGCTGATAGCCATGTGGGTTGCAGTTGCCTCTCTGCCAGGCCACTCCTGCGCCAGTTCCCTTCGTGTGCGCTGAATGCACGTGTCGCCAAGCCAGTAGAGTAGAGGTAGGAGGCCCGCAGGAACCAAGCCTGGCGATGGCCATGAGCACCTGCAAAGTGTGGCATCCATGCTTTCACCGAGCAACGCACACCGCTGCGCTTGTGTGAGGCCTGCTGCTGCTGTGCTGCCTGAAGATAGCCCAGAGCTACCTCTCTCTCCTCTGCTGTTGGCTCGCCCCACTTGACTACAGCAGGCCCCGTTGTGTCCAAAACACTGCCAGGCTGGCCAGGCCTGAAGGCGTAGGAGCGTGCG